>CM062816.1:1529628424-1530228424 GCA_031772625.1 Pinus tabuliformis
ACACTACCGAAAATATGAAACTGCATATTATTCAAATGCTAAGTGGGCATGCAATTGGAGGATCACTAGAGCACTTCTCAGTGCTGGTTCTCTTTGGATTCTGCTTCTATATCATGGATAAGCAGGAAGCAGAAGTCGGTTGCTATAAGCACCACCAAGATCAAATACATAGCTACAAGTATGATCTCGTGTGAAGCTGCATGGTTGCAGAAGCTCTTAAGTGAGATGATTGTACATACCATTGTGATTCCCTGTGACAACCAAAGGGGGGATTTGATTATTGAGGAATCTCGTATTCGATGATTGCTCCAGCAGATAGACATCTGATACTACCTTATCTGGGATATGGTAAGTCAATGAGCAAGGAAGCTCCATCGCTGTGAGATGATGTACAGGGCACTACACTTTGTCAAAGCCTCGGGGGAAAGATCAAATCTATGATTTTCCCGAACGACTTGGAGTCGTCGAGAGACCCTAAGGTAAAAGGGTCCTGCATGTTGCATACATTGAGCTCTGGGAGCTCTGAGGGCTTGGGGTTCTTACTGGAGCAACATACGACCACAGGGTGACTCACCTTTCCCTGGTGGCGCATGCTGGACAGGATGATTCGCTCTCCTGTGGACGGGATGATTCGCTCTCCTGTGGACAAGATGATTCGCTCTCTTGTGGGACAGGATGATTCGCTCTCCTATGGACAGGATGATTCGCTCTCCTGTGGACAAGATGATTCGCTCTCTTGTGGGACAAGATGATTCGCTCTCCTGTGGACAGGATGATTATTTCTCCTGTCGAGACTCGAGGCATCCTACCCATGCAGTTCGGGACTCATGGGAAGTACCTCTCATCTGATTAATGAGCAGGGAAATGAGGCTAGGGACCATAGTAGTACCGATAGACGCATCGTTGTATCTACTGTACTCCCTATGCTAGGATGACCTTCATTGATCTGGGATCAATGATACTGGTCTGGGACCAATGGTAGGAGTTGTACCCACTATGACGCTGACTTCGGGTCAGTAGAGGACTGGTCTGGGACCAGTGGTACATACTCTGAGACTGACTTCGAGTCAGTAGAGGACTGGTCTGGGACCAGTTGTAGGAGTTGTACCCACTATGACACTAACTTCAGGTTGGTTGAGGACTGGTATGGGATTAGTGGTACACACTCTAAGACTGACTTCGAGTCAATGGAGAATGGTATGACACATTCTCGATCAATTCTTCTTCTTCATGGTTCAACAAAGCTAAGCTGAGCTAGCAGAGTTGAGCAGAGCTAGCAGAGCTGAGCTGAGCTGAGCAGAGCAGAGCAGAGTTAGCAGAGCTTAGCAGAGCTAGCAGATCTGAGCAGAGCTAAGCCGAGCTCAACAAAGCAGAGCAAAGTAGTGCAAGGGCACTAATGGCAAAGATAGTATTGTCGGTCATATGGATCAGCAAATGGAGTTCTCCCTAGTTGAGAGGGAGTGTTAAAATTGGCAACTAGGACCAAACTCCATGTGGATCATCTTATTTATGGCAGCTGATATTTTTATTGGATCCTTCTCATCGAGAGGTGTAGGATTGATCTAAATATCATCCGATTCCGATAAGTGTTTATGAAGATATGAATTTATTTAGATTATGGACAAATTGTCAAGTCGGCCAACAATTTGTGTAGGCTCAGAAGCCCAATAGACATGTCTATTCATCATCTACAATTTAGAATAAATAGAAGAGGACTTGAGGTCATTTTGGACATCCTCTTCAAGTGATCTCCTCCTCTCCACGTCTTCGGGTTTTTTTTCAGTGAAGGAGAGACACTGAGAATATACGTTGGCCTATGATGCCCTAGTTCTAAATCGCAGCTATGAAAGAAGCCCTAGAAACTATCATGGAGAAGACTAATACACAACAAGAAGAAGGCACATACAATCAAGGAGAAAGACCTCATTACAATCATGTCCTAGAAGAAACCTACGCTGGTATGGTAGAACAAGACGCAGGATCCTAGCCGCAGTAGCGATTGCCCTAGCTACTGTAAGTTGCAGGCCTATGAGGAAATCCTTAACGCAGTCAATGGAGACCTGTTAATGCAATCAATGGAGACCCATTCACGCTATCTAAGAAGATAAGAACTTCGCATTCTTCCTCTCTGAAATCTCGGGTGTAGTAGCCGCAGTGAAAGCGTAAGATATGAAGTGAACTAAACTCGGGTATCCGCATTGATGGAGCAGCAAGGTTCTAGGAAGTATGATGAGGACGCGGACTAAATACATATCTCGACATACCTGAATCTGATGACGCAGTAATCTCACTCATATACATCTCGGATGGACACCTGAATCTGATGACGCAGTGATCTCACTCGTATACATCTCGGATGGACAAAGAGGACTGTGTATCTAATATTCGGATCTGTCCAGTCATATCACAATGATGAAATATGTGATACTCGGCATACCTGTGATTGAAGGAAATATCTTCGGATGAATAAATCAGAGAAGGCAAATGATGATCTCGGAATATCTATGAGCAACATCTCGTCATACTTGTAACTTGTAAGTGTTCTCATCAACCGGATGAAGATGAAGCGTATTAAGTCTTGTAGCAAGGATCTCAGCATACACTTATACCTCAAAGGGGAATTAGAGTACTGATGTATGACATAAACCTAATCATTGTCATTGTAATAAAGCAGTCAAAATGACAAGGATCATAAGCAGTAATGATGGTTACAGTCTCAGTATAATGAGAAGATACAGCATAATGGGCAGCATGATGAGCTGCATGATGACAAGAGCAAATGAGAGCAACTCAGTCATCAAGGTTCAACACTGTGACAGTACAGCATGGTGTCACACAGTTATGTGCAGCAAATGGACGAAAGGCAGCACTATGATAGGTGAAGGAGTCACATTAGAGAATCAGTTGAAACAATATGTCTTCAACTGATCTCATGAGATATCAAAAGTCAAAATATTGACTTCTATTGTATATGTACTATCTCTCTCTCTTTCTCTGTTGAAATTTGAAGAACATAAAAGAAGAATTGATCAAGGGTTTCCCCACATTGGGGTTGGTCCCTGGCTGGCACTACATCTTGTGTCCTCTTGTCTTGGCTTATCTTCTACGATTTATATTTATGTTCTATCTGCAGTTTACTTTAATGCTGATGTGATTGCTAACTGTGAAAATTTAAATAATTGCTCTAGCATAGAACATACCTAAAATTAACAGCAATACTCCTCTGATGTGTTCCTCTTCTGATGGCTTCCCTGATGGCTTTGCTCCTTGGCTTCTTGCTCCTGTTTCTTCATGGATCTGCTCTGCTTGGCTTCACATCATTGTTTACTCATCCAGAATATTGCCATATTGACATCAATGACAATCTAGGTCACCAAAGTAGTTGTGTGCCAAGGAGAGCATCAGGAGGGAATTGACCACACCATATAATTCTCAACAGAACAGGATGGCAAAGCACAAGAACAGGGCCATAGTTGGTGTAGAAATTATGATGTAGAGTTGCAACTACTTATGAAATTTTCTAAATCACAAGACACAAACCTACTCTACCACTTTACAGAATTCAATTCACAATCTAGAACAAAAATTTCAGACATGCAATAAGAAATCACACACATGCAACAATTATTTTTATCTAGGGAAAGCAATCTGCTAAAAACCCCAATGCCTCTTGCATTAATCAGATGAATAGAGATGTAATACAATTTATTTGCTCAACTGAGCTCACCCTGCAAGTGCACAACCGATCTCTCTGCTCACTGAAGGCCTCTGACCCAGACTTAGCCAATTTTTGCCTCTGCTTGAACCCCTACTTCTTTGTGCTGTTCCTTGAGGAATTAGGCCCCTATTAAAAAGGAAATTCCTCTAATTCATTGCGCAATTCCGAAGTATGGTCCACCTGACCTCATGTAACATTTGTACGCTCAACTAGTTTACAATTGTTGGTTAATTGCCTTGGAAACTCCATCACAACTGGGCAACTCGAATTCTTTGCATGCATGAGCTAATTATTAGCTGATTGATCAGTTAACTAGATGATCTCTGAGTTAGACTGATGTCCCACTACTTAACTGACCACCAACTAGTTCTATTAAAAGTTAAAACTAGTTTAACTGATTACAACTGAAATTAACTCGACCTACGCTCCTAAAATTTAGGAATCGCTACATGCGACTGAACTTCATGTCCTTAACTTGAATTAACTGAGCTAGACTCCTCTTTTTTAGGAATCAACGCAAGCAAACTAAACATGAACTCATTAACTCGAATTATGTGTTCTTAACTAAGAGACAAGAGCCATGTCACCTCAGTTAACTCCACCAAGTTGTCTACTGGTGTGGAATTTCGAATTTCCTCAATTTTAATTAAGGCAAAATCAAAATTGAGACTTTGTTGTTGCATTTTCAACACTCCCTTCCAGCAATAAAGGGATTATCAATCACCCCTATCCTGCACCTGTGGAATGTACTGCATGCAACACCTCTCACTATTGTTGTCGCTACTACAACATCTGCAACTAAGAAGCATCCAAAAAAACATTGAATCAACTGTGCTTGCAATTTTCTACTGGGAAAATTGTGTTGTTGTTGACTCTACTACTGAGCCTCCTGCTCTATTGTCAACATTGTTCTGCACTCCTTAGTATCTGACTGGCACTGATCCTCCTACTACTAGATATTGTGGGCCCCTGTAGCAAGGTAATGATCCATGAGGAGAAGGCCTCATTGGACCCTTCCCAAATTTCCACAACTCTTGGACTAAGGACCTGCATCACTCCACCTCACTCCTGGAGGTATAGTTGCATGCATGGTGAAATATGATCTGCTCATACCCTTGTTGTTGCAACTATTGCAATAAAGAATCTGATCTCCCCATATCCTGAAGTACTAGCTTTCATAGGGTTGCTCCCTCTAATACTAGACTCCCTCTGAGTCTCGATCTCCTTGTGGGAAATCTCGTTGATCATATCAATCTACCAATATTAATGATCACAACTCCATTTTCTGTCACTAAACATTGGCTCATTGATTTGCCCACTAGCAGCCCTCTAGCTCCATTAAGAAGTATTCACATAGGGTCTTTTGGATCTGCCCTAAACTAGGGCTCCAACTCTACCTCCTAAGAGCTCATTAGTTCTTCAATGATCACTGTACATGAGGACTTCAATGACTAGTTCTAATGTGAATCCTGCTCTAATACCATGTAGAAATTAGCTCATTAGTTCTTCAATGATCACTATACATGAGAACTTCAATGACTGGTTCTAATGTGAATCTTGCTCTAATACCATGTAGAAATTATGATGTAGATTTGCAATTGCTTATGAAATTTTCTAAATCACAAGACACAAACCTACTCTACTGCTCTACAGAATTCAATTCACAATCTATAACAAGAAAATTCAGACATGCAATGGGAAACCACACACATGCAACAAGTATTTTTATCTAGGGAAAGCAATCTGCTAAAAACCCTAATGCCTCTTGCATTAATCAGATGAATAGAGATGTAATACAATTACTTTGCTCAACTGAGCTCACCCTGCAAGTGCACAACCTATCTCTCTGCTCACTGAAGGCCTCTGACCAAGACTTAGCCAATTTCTGCCTCTGCTTGAGTCCCTACTTCCTTAGGTTGTTCCTTCAGGAATTAGACCCCTATTAAATAAGAAATTTCTCTAATTCATTGTGCAATTCCCAAGCTTCCATAGGGTTGCTCCCTCTGATACTAGACTCCCTCCGAGTCTCGATCTCCCTATGGGAAATCTTGTTGATCATATCAATCTACCAATATTAATGATCACAACTCCTTTCTGTGTCACTAAACATTGGCTTACTGATTTGCCCACTATCAGCCTTCTAGCTCCATTAAGAAGTATGCACATAGGGTCTTCTAGATCTACCCTGAACTAGGGCTCCATCAACTCTGCCTCCTAACAGCTCATTAGTTCTTCAATGATCACTATACATGAGGATTTCAATGACTAGTTCTAATGTGAATCTTGCTCTAATAACATGTAGAAATTAGCTCATTAGTTCTTCAATGATCATTGTATATGAGGACTTCAATGACGGGTTCTAATGTGAATCCTGCTATGATACCATGTAGAAATTATGAGATTTGCAACTGCTTGTGAAATTTTATAAAGCACAAGACACAAACCTACTCTACTGCTCTATGGAATTCAATTCACTATCTAGAACAAAAATTTCAGACATGCAATAAGAAAACACACACATGCAACAAGTATTTTTATATAGGGAAAGCAATCTGCTAAAAACCCCAATGCCTCTTGCATTAATCAGATGAATAGAGATGTAATACAGTTACTTTGCTCAACTGAGCTCACCCTGCAAGTGCACAACCTATCTCTCTGCTCACTGAAGGCCTCTGACCCGGACTTAGCCAATTTTTGCCTCTACTTGAGCCCCTACTTCCTTGCGCTATTTCTTCAGGAATTAGGCCCCTGTTAAATAAGAAATTCCTCTAATTCATTGCGCAATTCCCAAGTATGGTCCACCTGATCTCATGCAACACTTGTACACTCAACTAGTTCACAATTGTTGGTTAATTGCCTTGGAAACTCCACCACAACTGGGCAACTCGAATTCTTTGCATGCATGAGCTAATTTTTAGTTGATTGATCAGTTAACTAGATGATCTCTGAGTTAGATTGATGTCACACTACTGAACTGACAACCAACTAGTTCTATTAACAGTTCGAACTAGTTTAACTGATTACAATTGAAATTAACTCAACCTAGGCTCCTAAAATTTAGGAATCGCTACATGCAACTGAACTTCATGCCCTTAACTCAAATTAACTGAGATAGACTCCTATTTTTAAGGAATCAACATAAGCAAACTGAACTTGAACTCATTAACTCATATTTTGTGTTCTTAACTGAGTGACAAGAGCCATGTCACCTCAGTTAACTCCACCAAGTTGTCTACTGATGTGGAATTTCGAATTTCCTCAATTTTAACTATGGCAAAATCAAAATTGAGACTTTCTTGCTGCATTTTCAACAGTTGGAGTGGCGAAAGCCATGTTGCATGACCAGGGGCTGCCTATGTTTCTTTTGGGCGGAAGCGTACAATATAGAATTTTTTTTGCAAAACCGAAGCCCACACAGAGTGTTGGGGCGAGTTACACCAGAGGAGGCAATAACAGGGAAGAAACCAAATGTGTCTCATTTTCGCATATTTGGTAGCCTTGTATATTGTCGTATACCAGAGGAGAAGAGGAAGAAGCTAGAGCCCACAACAGAGAAGGGTGTCTTCATGGGTTACAATGAGACATCCAAGGTACACAAGGTGTACATCCCAACACACAGGAAGACAGTTATCAAGAGAGATATGAAGTTTAAGGAGGATAGGGCTTTGAAAAAGTCCATAGAGCGTGACCAAGTCAATATGCAAGAGGAGCAACAGGCTCCCAAGCAAGAGGCTCAACCCACACCTCAGACTTCAGTTGTGCATGGGTAGTATGAGGATGAGAGGGACTCATAGATGCAAGAGAGAGTAGATCCCACTTAGGTAGTCACTCCCAGCACTAGGACAAGGACAGCGAGATGGACGGATCAGTTGATCTAGGAGGCGCAAGAGCAAGTCGGTGCTCCAAGTACTTCAGTTCGACAAAGTAGACAACCACAAAGGTACATGGGATACATGGTACTCATGGCAGAGTTATTGGATGACGAGCCTTCTAGCTATCAGGAGGCAGCCACTCAACAGGTGTGGAGAGATACAATGGTGGAGGAGTATGCCTCCATGAAGAATGATGTATGGGAGGTCATGTCGAGGCCAAAGGGAAAGTCTGTAGTAGACTCTCGTTGGGTCTACAAGATTAAGCATGGAGCTCATGGGAGTATCAAAAAGTAGAAGGCAAGATTCATGGCAAGGGGGTTCTTGCAAATAGGGGGAGTTGACTATGATAAGACCTTTGCCCCAATTGCCAGGTATTCATCTATCACATGATTGCAACTACAGCAATGCAAATGGGGTGGAAGATCCACCAAATGGACATGAAGACAACCTTTCTCAATGGGGTTGTTGAGGAGGAGATCTACATTAAGCAGCGAGAGGGATTCAATACATGTAGCATAAATACACACATATGCTAACTCAAGAGGAAGAGACCTGGGTTCAGCAATTCGCAATGGTCCAGCATCCAGGAGAAGATCAGATTGAGTGAAGGCCGAATTGCTTTAGCTCAAAACTCAGTTGCGCAACTCCAGTTTGCATGTGCACACAGGAGGAGAGGATTTGTGTTCGCACATGCGAGCAGACAAGCAGATCTGTGCAGCTTTTTGGCAGATCAAGTGAGCAATGATCGGATCGATTTTATCTTGGAGGATTGATCAGTTGTTTTCCTGTGATAAAAAGGGAGTTACCCTTGCTATAAAATTTTGAAGAAAAATCCTTTTGTTGAAGAAAATAATAAAAGGCACACAGCATTGCAATTTTTCCCCAGAGTTGGGGTTTCCTAGGTATATCTTGTGTTCTAGGGTTGATGTGTTTGTCTTCTGATTTATTTTCTGTTGTGAATGTTAGAAAACTCAATGTATTTATAATTTAAGTTTCCAGTGCAGCAGTTGTTTGTATTTCTAGTAATTTTTACACAAGCATTCCAAATATAGGTGGATGGAGGTAAGCCTCTAGCGCTCAATCATTAACAATTTGTCATCAGTTTATGTTACCCTAATTCAGTCAAACTGGATTGAAAGAGTATTAGTTTCGGCCCAACACTCCACTCCCTACTTGTTTCAGTGCATACATATATATAATAATATATATATATCATTATATTGGGTCACCTTCAAAAGTGTTAAAATTGGCAACTAGGGCCAAACTCCATATGGGTCATCTTATTCATAGTTGATAATATTTTTATTAGATTCCTCTCGTCGAGAGATGTAGGATTGATCTAAAGATCATCCGATTCCGATAAGTATTTATGGAGATATGAATTTATTTTGATTATGGAATAATTATCAAGCTGACTAGCAACTCATGTAGGCTCAAAAGCCCAACAAACGCTCTATTCATCATCAACATTTGTGTATAAATACAAGACGTCTTTTCCTCATTTGATACAAGACGTCTTTTCCTCATTTGTACACTCTCATCTCATCACATCTCTCTCTCTCTGGTGCACATCGCAATCTTGCACTGGTGCGCGGCAAAATCTTGCACTAGCGCACGGCAAAATCTCTCTCTAGTGCGCGGCACAATCTTGCACTGGTGCGCGGTGAAATATTGCACTGGTGCACGGTGAAATCTCTCTCTGGTGCGCGGCGCAATCTTGCACTGGTGCGTGGCGAAATCTTGCACTGGTGCATGGTGAAACCTTGGACTGGTGCACAGCGAAATCTTGGACTGGTGCATGGTGAACAACTCACCAGTGGAGACTTGACAAATTCGATCTAAGGTTTGCTGCCCTAGTTTAGCGCTGATCTAGGGTTTGTTGCTGCTGATGTAAATCAGATTTATGTACTATTTCTCTTTGTTGAATTATTGAAGATAAAGGAAGATTTGATCAAAGGGTTTCCCCATATTGGGGTTTGTCCCTGGCTAGCCGCCACATCTTGTGTCTCTTGTCTTGGCTTGTTTTCTATTGATCGTTTAATGTTCTATCTGCACTTTACTTAATGTACATGTGATTGCTAATATGTGGATAATAATAAGAAAAAGAAGTAAACTGCTCTAAGCATAGAACATACCATAACTTAACATGGAAGCGGAGCTGAGGTGAAGACAAAGCCCGAGCAAAAGCAAGAGAAATCACCGAAGAGAAGATTGGCAAGGCTATCCTAAAAGAACTATGGGGTCCTCAACACTCTTCCCTTCCGAAGACAAGCTCCGTGAGAAGTCTGACTATCACAGATGGAAGATGTCTCTCGATCTAACTTTAGAAGATCAACGAGTGTTGGACCATGTGAGAGACAATATTGTTGAGACTCCATCAAATGCACCAGCTGCTGCCATGAACAAATGGAAAACCAGTGAAGTCAAAACAAAGAAGATCATCTGGGACTCTATCGACAAGCGCTTGGTGCCCTACATCTCCAACCTAAACACCTCCAAGGAAATCTACGATATACTGGTGAGTTTATTTAAATTTAATGATGCAAATCAAGTTTTGTTTCTTAGAAATAAGCTGAAGGAAATTAAGAAGGGCAAAGATGAGAGCATGTAAGCATATTTCTTAAGAATCACCGAGATCAAGAATGATCTCCTATCTATTGGGGAGATTATTACTGATAGGGAAATGGCACTCACGACTCTTGGAGGATTACCATCCGAATGGTACGTGTTCAGGACTACACTTCTCAACAATAACATAATTCCTGGATTCGAGGAATTAATGGCAAGATGCATTCAATAAGAAATAAGGATAGAAGAGCAATAAATGCCCATGCTTAAAGGTCCTCCTGTTGCCTTTACTTCTCATGCTAAGAAAAGAAATAATTCCGCGACTAAATCAAAAAGAAAGGTTGGACCTAAGGATGGAAGAAAAGGACAATGTTACATTTGCGATAAAGCAGGTCACTATGCAAGGGAGTGCCCTAATAGAAGGGACTCACACCGGTACGATGATCAAAATCCCTCTCATGGCAATCAAAGGAATGGCAAATCTAATAGCAAAGGTAAAAGGAGTGCTGGAAATCAAGGAAGAGGTCAACCATTCAAGAAAGCTAGAAATTCCAGGTATGAATCTAACACTGTTGACAATAAACAGGATGAATATTATCTACCAGCTGCTCTATCTACCTCTGCTCCTCCGGACTCGTTGGGAAACTGGCTTATTGATAGTGGTGCCTCAAGGCACTTCACTGGTTACAAATAAGTTCTCCATAATCTAATAGAGAAAGAAACTAACTTGGCAATTGTCCTTGGAGATAATATGAAATATCCCGTGAAAGATGTAGGCAATGTCTCTCTTAAATTGAATCAAGGTAATACGATCCACTTACATGATGTATTATATGTACCTGACCTCAAAAAGAACCTGGTGTCCATCTCGGCAATGGAAGACAAAGGCTACAAGGTGACCTTCAGCCATGGCAAGGTACGTGTATGGAAAAACAATGTTAAAGATGCCTTTACTCTTGGGTTTCATGTTGATTCATTATATCAGGTCGGGTGAAGTCCGCTAGGTGTCATGTCTTGTGACACATCTCTTCAGTCCGAACTTTAGCATCGGAAGTTTGCCCGCCTTCATTATAAAGCTCTACCCGATGTAAGACAAATGGTGACATGGATGTCCGAATTCCGAGTAGAGAAAGAAGGTGTATGTCTGGGATGTGCCGAAGGAAAGCTCAAAAGAGGACCATTTCCCTCAAGCCAAAGCAAGACCTCCGATATATTACAGTTGGTTCACTCAGACATATCTGAGGCTGGCATTAAGAGGGAGACTACTACACCATATACTCCTGAGCATAATGGTGTGGCGGAAAGGAAGAACCGTATGATTGTGGAAGTTGTCTGTGCCATGTTCCATGATCAAAGACTACCAAAGTTTCTATGGGCAGATGATGTAACAATGCCCAATGCGGAGGAACCCATGGATCCTATTGATCCACCTGAGCCTTCCTCTTCTAGGAAGAGGCCCTCTTGGCTTAGGGGCTACTCGACGATGCTAAAGGACACACTGCACCCCGAGGAACCTTCTGTGAAAGTAAGAAATCTAACAAATATCAAGGATACCTGACCATCATGAGCACAATCATACAAAATGTGTAGAAATTTCTCATTTCCCACCCCGGTTTTCAGTTTCTCCTTATTTCTCCAAAATAATTAAATGCCCTTTCCCATATCCATACATTCAACAACTGGAAAATAAATTTTGCTGAAAACACAAATTCTGGAATATTACAGAATGTTGAAAATGCAGAAATAAATATCAGCACATACAAATAGCCATTCAACACATTTAAACACTGATTTTTGGTCAAGGTGACCCTGGAAAAACCCCCTACAACTCTTGGGGAAAACCAATTCGAAAGCTCCTTCTTATTTCTGGAAAATGCTTTTTACAATGAGAGAAATATTCAGCAAAAAATCAACAGGCAAATTTTTACAACTTATCTCGTTTTCTGTGCCTCAGAGCCAATTGGAAAAAACTTGCAAACAGCAAAACAGAACAACAATAAATTTTGTACGGCCTCCTCAATTTTTGTACCCAAATTTCAGCCTTAAATGCTATTGTACAAACTGCCTAGAAAAAGCATGCAAGCTGCCATAAATGATGTTGTACGGTTTTCCTCGATTTCTGTGCAGAAAAACAGCAGTACAGCTGTATGGATTTTTCCCTAGAAAAGTGTGCCAAGGTACAGCCACTTACTGTACGGCCTCCCTTGAAAAACGTGCCAACAAACTTCAAATTTTCTGCTCCTCGATTTCTGTGCTAACTTGTTGTACGACCTCCTTGGAATCTAAACCAAAACTATTGTACGGCCTTTCTAGAAAATCGTGCCCAAAATCTACCTTTCACTGTGTGCTAACTCAGTTGTACGGACTTGCTGAAACGCTGCCTTGGAATGTGTGCCAAGTTGTTGCCTCCTTCTCCTCACTGTCCAGAAATCTCCCTTGCTCTCTTGCTCTCCTTCTCTCAATCTGTTCATGAAAGAATTAATGACATTTTCCTCCTTTCCCTCTTTTAATCTAACCCTAAGTGACTTTTGGGGAATCCCTAAATCCAATGGCTGAAATAGATTGAGATCTAGGGCTGAGATTAAATGCTCATTTAAATCTCACTTTCTATTTTTTTAATTCACCCCACTTTAATAAAGACCCACTTAGTCATTTATGTCCAAAGTCACTTTTACTTTCTAATTTTACATTGACTTTATTAAAGTCACTTTAAAATTAGACTTTAGTAACTTTATCACTTAAAGTCACTTTTAAATTAGATTTGACTTTATAAAAATTATAAAGTCACTCTAGGAAAAAAATTAAATTCTTTTGGACACTTTTCCCTAGGCCAAAGATCAAACCCTTAGGGAACCACCTGTCCTCCGGTACCAAATTTCAACATTCCCTCTTACCGAGGAAGGTGTTCCTTACCACACCCATCTTGTCTCTGAAGTAGACATGCTTGCCCCGTGGTAAGGCTTTGGTAAGAATATCTGCAACCTGCTCATCAATGGGAATATACTCAAGCTTCACAGCTCCCTTCTGAACATAGTCTCTAATGAAATGATATTTGATCCTGATATGCTTTGACCTGTCATGAAATACTGGATTCTCCGTGAGTTTAATGCAACTCTGATTATCACAGTAAATCACTGAAGGTCTCAATGGCTGACCAAATAAGCCAAACAACATCTTGCGAAGCCAGATGGCCTCACAACTAGCTAGACTGGCTGCCATATACTCTGCTTCCGCTGAACTCAATGCTACTGACTACTGCTTCCGACTGAACCATGACACTACTGCCGAACCCAACCCAAAACAGCACCCTGAAGTGCTCTTCCTATCAGAAACACAACCTGCCCAATCAGAATCAATATAACCTGCCAATCTCACTCCATCCCCCTGCCTATAGTCCAGACCATAATCCACTGTCCCCTGCAAGTACTGCAAAATGTGTTTTGCAGCCACCTAGTGAACCTTCCTAGGCTCACACATAAACTGACTCATCGTGTTGACTGCAAAACAAATATATGGTCTAGTGTTGACCAAATACATCAAGGAACCAATCAGCTGCCTATACAATGTGGGATCCACCAACTCAGAATCTGAAGCATGAAGCTTCTTCCAGTTGGTGATCATCGGTGTCGACATGGGTTTACTATCCTCCATGTGGAATCTACCAAAGATGTCCACAATATACTTCCCCTGCCCAGGAAGAAATGCCCCTCCTCCTGCCACACCTCCAAACCCAAAAAGTAATGCATCAAGCCGATGTCCTTCATCTCAAACTCCGCCGCAAGATCTCTCTTGCAGTGCTCTATGAGTCTCTTTGCACCTGTAATGACCAAGTCATCCACATACAGCACCAGAATGAGAGGCTCCTCACCTATCACAATATAGTAAAGGTTCAGATCTGCCTCACTCTTTGTGAAACCCATCCCCTGCAAGTATGTATCTATCCTAGAGTACCAAGCTCTGGGAGCTTGCTTCAGGCCATAAAGGGCCTTCTTCAGTCTGCACACATGGGACTCCTTCCCATGCACCTCAAAGCCCTGTGGCTGCTCAATGTACACCTCCTCCTGTATGAAGCCATTGAGAAATGCAGTCTTCACATCCATCTGTTGGATCTTCCAACCCATCTCTGCTGCTATCGATATAATGGAGCGGATCAAAGTATATTGAGCCACAGGAGCGAAGGTCTCCTCATAATCAACTCCCTCTACCTGGGAGAACCCTCTAGCCACAAACCTCGCTTTGAATTTCTCAATGCTGCCATCTACAGCATGCTTTACCTTGTAAAGTCATCTGGAAGTAACCACGGATTTGCCCTCAGGCCTCGGCACCACCTCCCAAACATCATTCTTCATGATAGAAGAATACTCCTCCTGCATGGCCTCTCTCCAAACTTGCTAGCTAGCTACCTCCTCATAGCTAGAAGGCTCAAAGTCAAGGATGTTGGTAACCATTGCCATATAGCTACAAAACCTCTCAGGTGGTCTACTCTCTCTGACCGGCCTCTTAGGCTCAGCAACAGATGTGGCATCTCTCAAGGTGTCCTGAAGCCACTTGGGCTTCCTCTTCCCTGAGCATACTTCTCCCATTGGAGAATGAAACTCCTCCTCCTCATCATCAGGAGCCTGAACTCCTGACTGTCTGACTGTTGTCCTCCTGCCTGCACCTGAACCTGTAGAAGCTGAGGTACCGTGTGAACTGTCCATCAGTGGACTCCCTAGTGAACTGCTCTGTGGACTGCTCCGCATGCTGCCCGGAGCACCACCCCTCTGGCTCGGCGAGCCACTGCTCACTGACAGACCTGACATCATCATAGATGTACCTCTGGATCCTCCTGATCCCTGCGACTGACTCAACTGCTGTTGAGGGTCTAGCTGATCCAGATACTCTAACTCCCGTGACCTCCTAAAGGCCCTGTCCTCCTCGAACTTCACATCCCGCCTGATAACAACTTTCCTCTGTGCAGGAATGTAAATCCGAAATGCCTTTGAGGTCTCACTGTAGCCCACAAAGATACCCTTCTCTGCGGTGGGCTCTAGTTTGGTCCTCTTCTCCTTGGGTATGTAGAAGTATTTAATGCACCCAAAGATACGAAGATGACCAATATCAGGGTTCTTCCCAGAAAAAGCCTCCTCCGGAGTCATGTGCCCCAAGGCACGATGCAGACTCCTGTTCTGCAAATAAAAGGTTGTGTTGCGGGCCTCTGCCCACAAGAACAATGGCAACCCCTAATCATGTAACATGGCTTTGGCAACTCCTCCGATGGATCTGTTCTTCCTCTCCGCAACCCCGTTCTGCTGGGGGTTGTAAGGAACAGTGAACTCCCTCCTAATGCCTGCCTCCGCACAATAGTCAACAAACTCTCCAAGGGTGTACTCTCCCCCATTGTCCGACCTCAGGGACTTGATCTTCCAACCTGTCTGTGTCTCCACAAGAGCTCTAAACTCCTGAAACCGCTTGAAGACCTCACTCTTGGTCTTCAAGAAATAAATCCAGGTCCTCCTGGAGTGATCATCAATGAATAAAACATAGTACTCATATCCACTCAAGGAAACATGAGACATCCGACCGCTCACATCGGAATGAATCAAATCAAGTATCCCAGTCGCTCTGCTGTCACTGCTGGGAAAAGGGGATTTGGCAAACTTGCCCATCGCACATCCTCTACAAGTATCAAAGTGATCAGTACTGAAATCTGGCACACCTGTAGTGATCTCCCGCAAGGTCCTCAAGGCTCCATGATACATATGCCCCATCCTGCGGTGCCAAATCTCACACAGCTCAGAACTGCTAGCTCTGCTGTCGGTACTACTGCTCAATGCCAAAAGGGGATGGAATGCAAACTTGTACACCTTTGCATGGCGTACACCTATCACTCTAGCTGAATCAGCTGGAGTGCCCCTGGGATACATCAACACCTGTCCTCCCCTGAACAGTACCTCATATCCTCTGTCCTCCAAAGCTGAGACAGATATGAGGTTCTTCCTCATCCCTGGCACATAAAGAACATCTGACACCTTCAAGGGAGGTTTGGACTCCCTCTGAAATGTCAGTGTCCCCACACCAACTGCTCTAACAACTCTGTCATCACCGAGTACTACCTCTATATCAGTGCCACTCTCTGAAAGCTCTGAGAAGTACTCACGGACTCCTGTCATGTGACGTGAAGCCCCACTGTCCACATACCAGATACCCGAAGATGCTCCGCTAATCGAGGGAAAAGCATGCTCCCTCTGAACCTATGTGGCAGGTGATCCTGCACTAGAGGACTCACACGCAGTGAACCCAAACTCCCGGTCAAAACGATCTGCAAAGTCCTCAACCTCTGCTGAAGCTGCCAAGCTCTGGTTCTTCCCCTTCTTCTTCTTCTTCTCCGGACACACAACTGCATAGTGTCCCATCTTTTGACAATTCCAACACTTCACCTTGGAATAGTCCTTTTGTGTTACCCTGTTTACCTTTACCTTTGCCTTTGCCTCCACCATTGCTTGTGGAAGCCTGCTTCTTCCCTTTGCCTTTCTTGCCTCCTACCAACAGTGCTACATCCTCATCCTGCTCAACTGGCTTGGCTGCCCCAAGCTGACCTTTCTTGATCTCTGTCTGAATGCAATCATTCCAAAACCTCTCCCATGTGGGAAGGGTCTCACGTGCACAAACCCCATCAGCAAAGTTCATCCATGAACGGGGAAGGCCATTCACTGCAATCTGCACCAACTCAGTGGGTGGAATGACCTCTCCAACTGTTGCCAACTCATCTCTCACATTAGTAATCTTTGTGAGATATTCATTTGCACTATCATTACCCATCTTAATGGTCTTCAGCTTCTCCTTCAGGACCATTTTCCGGTTCTCATTGGTACTCTGGTAGAGATTGGACAATATTGTCCACCTCTCATGGCCATTTCTCTTTCCTCTCACATGAGGAATGCAAGGGTCTTTGACTCCGTCTAGAATCAGTCTCTTACCCTTGTTGTTCTTTTTATTATAAGCAGCCAACTGAGTAGCATCAGTAGGCACAACAATAGGGTTCTATGTGGTATGCACCATAATGTCCCAGACTTCTGCCTCCTCAAAGATACTCTGCCTTCTCTCCTTCCAAACGCTGTAATTGGTATGCCCATCCAACCTATCCTCCACCCTCAATCCCAATGACATCCTGTTGTCCTAAAACTGAAAAATAACACTGTTGTAGTAAAGATAAAACTGTTGTTTGTGAAAAATCAGCTTGCTGGAATTTCCTGAGTGAAAAATCAACAGGCTGTAATTTTCCTCCTTGCTGTCCCAAACTGCACTTCAGCACTGAAGCTCCGATACCACGTAGAAATTTCTCATTTCCCACCCCGGTTTTCAGTTTCTCCTTATTTCTCCAAAATAGTTAAATGCCCTTTCCCATATCCATACATTCAACAACTGGAAAATAAATTTTGCTGAAAACACAAATTCTGGAAATATTACAGAATGTTGAAAATGCAGAAATAAATATCAACGCATACAAACAGCCATTCAACACATTTAAACACAGTGATTTTTGGTCAAGGTGACCCTGGAAAAACCCCCTACAACTCTTGGGGAAAACCAGTTCGAAAGCTCCTTCTTATTTCTAGAAAATGCTTTTTACAGTGAGAAAAATATTCAGCAAAAAATCAGCAAGCAAACTTTTACAACTTATCTCGTTTTCCGTGCCTCACAACGAACTGGAAAAAGCTTGCAAACAGCAAAACAGAACAGTAATAAATGTTGTACGGCCTCCTCGATTTTTGTGCCCAAATTTCAGCCTTAAATGCTGTTGTACGGACTGCCTAGAAAAGCGTGCAAGCTACCATAAATGTTGTTGTACAGTTTTCCTCGATTTCTGTGCAGAAAAACAGCAGTACAACTATATGGATTTCTGCCTAGAAAAGCGTGCCAAGGTACATCCACTTGTTGTACGACCTCCCTTGAAAAACGTGCCAACAAACTTCAGATTTTCTGCGCCTCGATTTCTGTGCTAACTTGCTGTACGACCTCCTTGGAATCTGAACCAAAACTGTTGTACGACATTTCTAGAAAATTGTGCCCAAAATCTACCTTTCACTGTGTGCTAACTCAGTTGTACGGACTTGCTGAAACGCTGCCTTGGAATGTGTGCCAAGCTACTGCCTCCTTCTCCTCATTGTCCAGAAATCTCCCTTGCTCTCTTTCTCTCCTTCTCTCAATCTGCTCATGAAAGAACTAATGACCTTTTCCTCCTTTCCCTCATTTAATCTAACCCTAAGGAACTTTTGGGGAATCCCTAAATCCAATGGCTGAAATAGATTGAGATCTAGGGCTGAGATTAAATGCTCATTTTAAATCTCACTTTCTATTTTTTTAATTCACCCCACTTTAATAAAAACCCACTTAGTCATTTATGTCCAAAGTCACTTTTCTTTCTAATTTTACATTGACTTTATTAAAGTCACTTTAAAATTAGACTTTAGTAACTTTATCACTTAAAATCACTTTTAAATTAGATTTGACTTTATAAAAATTATAAAGTCATTTTAGGAGAAAAATTAAATTCTTTTGGACACTTTTCCCTAAGCCAAAGATCAAAGCCTTAGGGAACCACCTGTCCTCCGGTACCAAATTTCAACAAAATGAGCCTTCATCATTCTCAGATGCCGTCAAGCATCAAGTATGGAAGGATGCTATGACTGAAGAATATGAGTCTATTATGAAGAATGATGTCTGGGAAGTAGTTCCCAGACCCTAGGACAAGACAGTTGTCACTTCTAAATGGCTTTACAAGATAAAGCATGCAGCAGATGGAAGTACGGAAAAATATAAGGCTCGTTTTGTCACTCGTGGCTTCTCCTAGAAGGAAGGTATAGACTATGATGAGATATTTGCACCTGTTGCCAGATATACTACCATCCGCTCAATCATAGCCCTTGCGGCTTCACAAGGATGGAACCTACATCAGATGGATGTCAAGACTGCATTCTTGCATGGTTCAATCAAAGAAGAGGTCTACGTGGAGCAACCCGAAGGATTTGAGATTTATGATCGAAAATCTCATGTATGCAGGTTGAAGAAGGCTCTCTATGGACTGAAGCAAGCACCCCGAACATGGTATGAGAGGATCGATAGCTACTTGATGAAACTGGGATTCACTAGGAGTGACGCCGATCCTAACCTATACTTTAAGGCTGAAGATGACAAACCTCTCATACTGGTGCTGTATGTGGATGACCTCTTTCTAACAGGTGCAGACCCTCTCATTCACAAATGTAAGAGGGAGTTGGCTTCTGAATTTGAAATGAAGGACCTAGGACTGATGCACTATTTCCTAGGACTTGAAGTCTAGCAAAGCCAAGGGAAATTTTCCTATCTCAAGGAAAATATGTGGTGAAGATATTGGAAAGATTCGGTATGGTGGACTGCAAGCCTGTTGCTACCCCGATGGAGCATGACTTTAAGAAGTTAAGCGGTAGCGCTGCTAGACCTGTTTTACGAAATGCCACCAAGTATCGTCAACTCGTCGGAGCATTAATGTTCTTAGTGAACTCCCATCCACATATATGCTTCACAATCAACACATGGTTGAACCTCACCACAATCATTGGATTGGTGCCAAGAATCTGTTGAGATATCTTCGTGGCACAATTACTTATGGGTTAAGATACACTACCGGAGATGTGAGACTAGTTAGATACATTGATGCTGATTGGGTTGACAATGTGGTGGACCATAAGAGCACTTCCGGGTGTTGTTTCTCCTTGGGATCTGCTTCGATATCCTGGATGAACAGGAAGCAGAAGTCGGTGGCTTTGAGCACCGCCGAAGCAGAGTATATTGCTGCTAGCATGCCTCCTGTGAGGTAGTCTGGTTGTGAAAGCTCTTCAGTGAGCTGTTTGGATTTACATTGGATACCACCGTGATCCTATCTGACAACCAGAGAAGGATTCGTTTGTCAAAGAATCTCTTATTTCATGATCACTCCAAGCATATCAATATCAGGTACCACTATATTCGAGATATGGTGCAACGGGGGGCTATAAGGCTCCAACATATCGGTACAGATGAACAGATCGCCGACATTTTGACAAAGCCCCCTGGGAAAGGTCAAAATTTTGACTTTCCGAGAACGACTTGGTGTCGTTCAAAAACCCTCTGATGAGGGTCCTGTATGATGTATGGAGCTCTTGGAGCTTCGAGGGGGCGCGGGGTACTTCTTGGAGCGACATATGACCACAGGGTGACTTACCATCCCCTAGTGGTGTACGTGTACAAGGTAAAAGAATCAAAACTTTCCCTGTGACACCCCATGGCGACTATGTAGCAGGATGATTAGTTCTCCTGTGAGGTCTGGATGATGAGTTCTCCATGACGATTATGTAGCAGGATGATTAGTTCTCCTATGAGGTCTAGATGATGTGTTCTCCATGACGATTGTGTAGCAAGATGATTAGTTCTCCTGTGAGGTCTGGATGATGTGTCTCCATGACGATTGTGTAGCAGGATGATTAGTTCTCCTATGAGGTCTGGATGATGTGTTCTCCATGACGATTATGTAGCAGGATGATTAGTTCTCCTATGAGGCCTAGATGATGTGTTCTCCATGGCGATTGTGGACAAGATGATTCGCTCTCTTGTGGGACAAGATGATTCGCTCTCCTGTGGACAGGATTGATTAGTTCTCCTGTCGAGGCATCCTACCCATGCAGTCTGGGACTCATGGGAAGTACCTCTCATCTGATCAATGAGCAGGGAAATGAGGATAGGGACCATAGTAGTACCGATGGACGCATTGTTGTATCTACCGTACTCCCTATGCTAGGATGACCTTCATTGATCTGGGATCAATGATATTGGTCTGAGACCAGTGGTAGGAGTTGTACCCACTATGACACTGACTTCGGGTCAGTTGAGGACTGGTCTGGGACCAATGGTACACACTCTGAGACTGACTTTGAGTCAGTGGAGGATGGTATGATACACCCTCGATCATTTCTTCCTCTTCATAATTCGGACAAAGCAAAGCAGAGCAAAGCAAAGCAAATCAGAATAGGGCAGAACATAACAGAGCAGAGCAGGCAGACTAAAGCAAAGCATAGCAGGGGTCTCGCTGTACAAGGCAATGCATTTGATGGATGAATAGTAGCGACCGACAAACAAATTACAGATGGAGTTCTCCCTAGTTGAGAGGGAGTGTTAAAATTGGCAACTAGGGCCAAACTCCATGTGGGTCATCGTATTCATGGCTGATAATATTTTTATTAGATTTCTCTGGTCGAGAGATGTAGGATTGATCTAAAGATCATCCGATTCCGATTAGTATTTATGGAGATATGAATTTATTTTGATTATGGAATAATTATCAAGCCGACCAGCAACTCATGTAGGCTCAAAAGCCCAACAAACGCATCTATTCATCATCAACATTTGTGTTTAAATACAGGAGGCCTTTTCCTCATTTGTGCACTCTCATCTCATCACATCTCTCTCTCTCTCGTGCGCGGCGCAATCTTGCACTGGTGCGCGGTGAAATCTTGCACTGGTGCGCGGCGAAATCTTGGACTGGTGCACGACGAAGTCTTGGACTGGTGCACGGTGAACAACTCACCAATGGAGACTTGACAAGTTCAATCTAGGGTTTGCTGCCCTAGTTTAGGGTTGATCTGGGGTTTGCTGCTGCTGATGTAAATCATATTATGTACTATTTCTCTCTGCTGAATTATTGAAGATAAAGGAAGATTTGATCAAAGGGTTTCCCCATATTGGGGTTTGTCCCTGGCTAGCCGCCACATCTTGTGTCTCTTGTCTTGGCTTGTTTTCTGTCGATCGTTTAATGTTCTATCTGCACTTTACTTAATGTACATGTGATTGCTAATCTGTGGATAATAATAAGAAAAAGAAGTAAACTGCTCTAAGCATAGAACATACCATAACTTAACAAAAAGAGAAGAGGTGGGCATGCAATAACAAACTATTGGCATATCTATTTGAAGTTCCACTTTCCAATCTCAAGTTGGTGGACTAAGTAATCAATCAAGATGATTGAAGATTGTTTCTGGTTCCTGGTGTAACACTAACGCACTAGCCAGTATGCATATATTCAGCAAAAAGCGGCACTCTACTATCTATTGCACTATATTTCCATCGATCAAGATTGACTTTTGTCTTGATTTACAAGGGGAATTTTTTTTTGTAACTATAGCAAATCAACAACTCATTGTAGTAATTTGGGCAAGGCCCGAGATCAAACCTTTCGGCTTCCACTATAACATCAAGAGTATATCCAACATTCCACAAACCAAATATACCAATAACTTATGACTTAGAAAGAGCCGAGATGTCCCAACCCCACAAAAGTAGGATCTATTCTAGGAGTCGCCTACAAATTCATTTGAATCAATTGAACTATAGGGCAGGGACCTACCCCACCATTAGTGTCACTCCATTATAGACGTTTACTCGTGCACCCCTCTACGTAATAGTTGAACCGTTTTGAGGTTGGCTTCAAAGGAGTATGGAAATCTATTTGGCGAGAAGAGAAATGAACAAGTTTTCAATTGATTTTGTGGTACGAAAGATGTCCACCCGATCTATCTATTTATATAGTTTTGAATCCTCCAAGTCAATTAACACAACAAATCCAATGAGTCATCATGTTGGCCCCCACCTTTTCCCCCTACTGCCACTATTGGCTGGCATGATTTCATATTGGAATGTTTGTCGGATCAAGAAACTTCATCTTTATATACAATACGTTCGACAAATTGTCAAATACCAAAGACTCAAAACATATTTGTATCCCCCTTGTCCACACTAACCTAAGCCCTTCTTGATGTTGCCAAGCACATGAGTGATGATGTGTGTTTGCATGTGTCCACTAAAAATTGAGACCACCTTTATACGGTGATGTTTTTGGTGGGCATGTCATTTCATCTTATGCATTCTACATTTGGCAGATGTGAAGGGACCCTTCTAGGCTCATTGAGCTCGAATGAGTGAGGGCCCCTGCTACTACATTTGTGTATGTGTAGCAAAGGTTGGTCCTTCATCTATCGACCAAATAGATCAATATATATATATATATATATATATATATATATATATATATATATTTATTTATTTTTCCTTCCAATAGCATACGTTGGATGTGATCGGAGGGTGATTCAATAATAATAGGTGGGCAAAAGGGCGGGCAAGAATGGGACAAGTTGTGGTTGATACCTTTTTACGTCTATGTGTTTGCTTGGAGGATGGCCTATGGTGGGCCACCCATTCTTTCTTCATGGATTACCTAGCCAACAACATTTATCCCTATAGCACAAAGTACAAATGTTGTTCATATGTTCGTTGTTCTTTTGGTGTCCTGTCTATACGAAGCTCCCTATATATACATTATAGTGGACGGATGTAACCCACCCATTCGATTACAACAACTATCCCTACAAAGAAGCTTATATCTCTGCAGCATGAAATGCGCCACTCAGTGTTGTTCTTTTCCTTTGTCACGCTCTAACCTTATTCGTTTGTGATTTCGATATACATACATACATACATACATACATACATACATACATATATATATATATATATATATATATATATATTTCTTTGTGTTACTAGTAAGCAATGGGTAAGTAGCAAAGCAATCAATCCGAAGAGTTCTATTTTTGTTCTTTCTTTCTTAAAGTAACAAGACTATAATGATTAGGGTAGCAGGACCATAGAGAGACCACAGGATACTTCACTTAGTGAATCCAAGTTTGTGTTAATCAAAGAAGTGGTAAGAAGTGGTGTGTTTGAATCAGAGTGTTTTAGGGCACATGCACGCGTCAAACAAAAATGTTTGTGTGTCCTGTCTATTTATGCACTCTTGTGTGTGAAACTATAGTCTACATGTCATTAGGGTAATTTGGTAGCTGCCCTATGGCGCAAACTCACAACACTAGTCGAATAAATTTTTGAGATTTCAGAGTAACCATGGAGTCGCTCGTAAAAACATCAATCTATGTCCTCACTAATAAATGCAATAAAAGCCAATTGAAATCCACTTCTTAACCCTCTTGGTGACAAATAAGTGAGACAATGGACTTCCTCCCATAGGCCGCCAAACACCATGTCTCTACGAGATCTCAGAGGCATTGTATTGTACAAAGGACTACCCACTAGATTAGCTTAAGCAACCAAAGATCACAAACAAGCCCCTTCCACTCTGGGTACTCTATAGAGGACATCATCAAGGTCGACATTAATCCCTTCGTAGTGATTTAAGGGTCAGAAGAGTTTTTCCCCTCAGCCTTATATATTAGGAGAGAGAATTCATTTCACTCTATGGTTCACCTAGGATTGTACAGTCAGGCCCTTATGCTCTAGGTACCCTCTAGAGGACAGCATCAAGTTCCACATCGACACCTTAACAATGATAGAAAGAGACAATGGTACTTCTTCCTCTTCCTCTACTATTATTTCCAACACTGATGTTAAAGTTGCACTAGGACCTTGCAACTCTTAGGGTTCTCTGCTGTATTTGGATCCTACTAGTCTCTTTTATTGTTGTGTATTTTTTCCTGATTTTGCCAGCGTTTCAGCTTTTAAGAGTGTCCTTTCCTTCCCATCATTTAGCTTTTACGAAACCCTCCCATAGTCAATTGATGACTTCTTGTATCCTCTAATCTCATTGATTTTTTCTTGATCATAATTGTATCTTGTCATTCATTCCGAGCTATTCCAAAAAATATTAATGTTTCTCAGTTTTCTTACAATTAATGGCAAATATGAATTTGTTCAGAACTAAGGAAACAAAATATACAGTTTTGTAAAATTTTGGAGATTACTAGAAATAACCACATTCAATCATGCCTTGCTATGTTTAAATTCTCACTTCGTTGACACCGATATGCTAGAAAGACCATCAAACCATTAGTTCTCGACATGGAGACAAAATCCACTCTCACTAACAGACTTGCCGTGCTATCTTAATATATTAAAACAAAAGGTCACAAACAATTATTCAAAATTCCTAGGTCGTTGTAATCACCAACAAAATGATAAGGAGTTGTACCATGACCAGTAAATTCTAATAACAGTTTTGTGAACAATCCTGCTTCTAGTAATTATATTGTTCGCACAATTCAAAAGAATCCGTCTCAAAATTATCAGCATGCACATTGTTTCCATATTTCAAAACAACGGGAGCAATGTGACCTCATCTCAAAACAAACAATTTTAGTCGGATCACAACATTACATGTCATTAATTAAAAAAAATCCTAATACCACTTAATAGTGCAATTTGAAAGAATGACCTGAAGTTCCTGCTTGGCTGCAGATACGAGGAGGAACTGTCCTCAGCAAAGATACTGACACTTGCTCTCAAATAGCAGTTGAATAGTCACATGAGAAGAAACCTACAGTATACATCCAAGATAAACCTGAACAATACGAACTAGGAACTCGATTCAGCGCAGTTGCATAAAAAAATATTCAAATGGTGGTAGCATACAATAACTAAAGCTTTTAGATTGATATTCAGATTTCCGGTGTACCGTGAAATTACAGTATTGTAATAGTAGATGAATGGACGGAGAGCCACAGCAAGAACAGAGACCCACAAACAGTCTGTTCCACTCGCTTCAGGTGATGCACATAGAAGAGTGTAGCAGTAGCTGAATTAAGGGCTCACTTCCTCTTGAACATATTATCCCTCAACGGGTCCTGATAATTTGATAATATGAACATCAGCATTCGTGTTGTTGAGCTTGAAGCACTTCAGTTCCTCAGTCACCAATCCAAGAAGTAGAACATGACACTATCTCTGGTATTTGAAACCCCATTTATACACCTCCAGATCCAAACCATTTCAACGGAGAATATCATGTGCCCCATGTTTCACAGGCACTGGCATTCACAAGTGCCTATATTCGAGCCTTGTGGGTTGCAGAACACGTCCAAAGAGAAATGCCAAAAAACAAACACTTTGTGTAAAAGCATTGGAAACTCTCCATGGAGGAGGTTATGAAGGAGCTCAAATTCAGACACACTAAGAATAAAGCCTCCTGTTGTACAGCTACATAAGAGTGAAAGCCCTAATGACAATTTCAAACCCCAAAGTCACTAACTCAATGTCCCTCTCAATGCTTTTTGAATACAGAACAAAACATATACTTTCTAATTCCTAGCATGCTTGAAAACACCCACGACAGCCACTCAGCTCGAAATAAGTCTCTCATGAAGCTCCTTAATCTAAATTTTAAGTGGAAACATCCCTTTCTAGAAGGCCTCAGCATATCTCAGTATTCGTCCATCTCCCAATTAGAGCTGATCAGCCAACATCCTGCACAACCCATTTAACCTTAAAATGCACATTGTCCAATTCATGGAGCAGAGCAGAGGAGGACCCTGTCAGCTTCCTCTTATCAATCACTTCGTCTTAAAAAATTGGTCTGCAAAGTGAGCATTGAAGCAAAACCCCACAGACAAAAATAGCAACAGCGTTGCTTCCATATAAATGGCAGCCAACGGGGAACCAGAATTCTCCTCGTTTACCCAAATCACAGAACTACAATTCCCTGTCCTGTCTCTCTGTTGCCCTTGTCTATTTAGCTGTTCATCTTTCTCCAGTATGGCTTCAAAGTTCAATGCATTGGCAACGAATGTTTTGGGACCTGATTAAATTGTTTTGGTCGATGCATTCCTTGGTAGCGCCACTCAGCTCCTTAATCTGAACTTAACGTGTAAACATCCCGTTCTACCAACGTGTAAACATCGCTTTCCATAAAATAAATTTTGAAATAGATAAAATTAACTTTAAATTTGTCCGCCTCTTGCTTTTCGCTTTGCTGGTGTTAAAAAAAAATCCCAACCTGTACAGGTATGTTTTGATAGGGTATTTAAGTCTGTTTTGTTGGTTAATATTATTTAGTGTTTTTCGTAGATCATCTATTTCTATGCGTTTAGTATTAAAAAAAATTAAATGGTAATTTTGATTATTATGTTTTTTTTCAATCTATTACTATTACATGCGGTAAAAAAGAATGTAATTTTGATTATTTTGTTTTTTCTTCAATATATTACTATTATATGTGGTAAAAGTGAACTTTCAAATTTTTACACATATATATTTCAAAAAAAAATATTGTTTTTTTGGATTTTGATTTTTTTTTAAATAATGGTTTTCAAGTGTTTTTGATAAAATTATATTATTGATCATTTATATAAAGAGAAAATGGTGATATAGACTTCAGGATAGCAAATATTATGGATGAATATTATAAGCAACTTAATACTCAGTGTAATTTTATAGATTAATTTAACTTTATGGTTTTGTAGTTAAAATTATAATTATTAATTTTATTTTTTATTATAATTTTAAATATCTACACAAGTTAGGAGTGTCAGTGATCTCATGACTCACATCACCTAACAAACAAAAGAATTCAAATATCTGGAGACTTGCACCACTCTTTTTTTATTCATTTTATTTTATTTTTGACCCACCCAAAATTTTTATGTTGACATTACAACATTGTTGTCATATTGAGCTCAAAAGATGCCACAAGTTATGTCAGTCATCTCAGGACTCACATTACCTAACAAACAAAAAAATTTAAGTATTTAGAGATTTTCACCTCTTTTTTTATTTTTTTATTTTACTTTAAAGAACATGGTTATTCCTCTATTTCTCTATAAGTCGCACTATATGATGCTCGCTCTATAAATATGTAGCTCACATTATGCATTCGGTGGATCGTATTATTTCCTTGGTGAGAAATATCATCCATACGTTTCTCTATGGCTTGCACGTTTCATGAATTAGCTCGCTGACCATTCACAATAGCTTGTATGTGTTGTTTTGTGGCTCACATTCATTCACAGTGACCTAAAATATTTTTCTTAACAATGTATATTATTTACAGTGAGTCGAAACAAATGATTTGTGGATCGAATATGTCTACAGTAGATCTATCATACCTTTCTCTAATATCCGTGATTGTATCATGGCTTGATATCATCGAAATATACTGGTTCATGGACATAATTATGAGGAGGCTCACTTGTATTCCACAGTGGTACACAAATTCTTGTGGCTAGTATCTAGATGGCTGCAATCACAATGGAACACCATTATCTCTATGACATATTATTCCCTTGTTTCTCGCTTACTTCTGTTATACATTGTTTTTATGTACTATGTTATTGCTTTGTGGTATGGTATTTCCCTATGGCTCTCTATACTCTCTATGGTATCATTCTGGTTCACATACTTCTCTGTAAGTGTGATGAGCCTAGGTATTGCAACAAGAATGATGCAACTCCCAGGGCTACCAGCTTTACTTATCAACCCAAGGTTCGTACAAACTTGGAGGTGATTGTGCTATATACACAAGTAGGAGTGAAGGTACTGCTTGTTGTCACTGCTCATTTGGCAAGAGACCCTAGGGGTTCCAAGCCAGACTTCTATAGGGTCAGAAGAAGCTTGATCTTGATGGAAGGGAGGCAGATCTATTCTAAAGGAGAGCTACTCTACTACAGTAATGAAGAAAGCAACATGCAAGCCTAACTCACACCAAACCCTAGCTAACCTATTAAACAACTATGCTGAGCATAACCAAAAATTAACACTAACCTACTGTTGCTATCTAGAAAGCATCAAACTAGACTAAGGGGTAAACAATGAAACTAGGTTAAGTCTGTGTCTGAGCGAAAAAACAATCGGAGGTCAAAACTGGTGAAAAGAGGACATGAAGGAGCGACAGAACATGAGGACTGTTAGATTAGGTGGGTGAAAGGCAAACGAACAGACGAGATCAGACAGTAGGAGGGTATGTAGGCAAATGGGCGGACATGGTGGCCTAATAGGATGGACGGCTAGGATTATATTACGGAGGCGAGCGACAGATGGATAACGGAGAACGTGGGCAGAAGAAAACATGCAAAAATGGTATCGGGTGAAGCAATAACCATCAAATCTGACAGGGCAGATCGACGGTGGACGTTGGAGCGCGAAAAGAAATCATGCGGAAAGAACGAGCGGGTTTGGAGGGCGGTAAGCGGAATATCGCACGCCCTCAAAGTCGTAAATGGTTTTGTAGAATTTTGCACGATTAGCCTCCCCGGCCGACACGTAGCACGGGGAAACCGCTCATATCGCATGCCCTCAACACGATAATGGTTGGAAGGAAATCCACGCGATATGGTGCGAGGGCCGTTGGATCTGGCAAGGCAGATCTACGATGGAGAGGTGACCGAGCAGGTTGGTGAGCGGGGGTGTGACAACCGTCGGATCTGACAAGGCAGATCGACAGTGGGGATTTACAAAGTGAAAAGTCAAATGCAAAAAGGAATTCGGGTAGTGATTGGACGATTTGGCTGCGTAAAGTGATTTACTAGCAAAGAATGTTTGAACATGAATTCAACAACCCCTGCTTAAGCATTTTGTGTTGAAGGAAAATGGCATGGGCAGGTGAGTGAGGTCAAATGACAGGGAGAGAGAGTGATCGAGTTGATGACTGGAAAAGGGGCAGAGTGACAATGAACTCAGTTACAATGTTTAAACGACAAAACCCCATGAAAATCAAAACCCTGTGTTTTTTGGGTTGCTGTAGGGTTTCTTCCTCACACCATGGTCCCAGAGGTAGGAGGTGAGGCCGAGACACCTATGAGAAACCTTGTGGATCCTTTCTTTGTCAACTTACTGATTAAATGAAAGCATACATGGAACAAACTGAAACACAACCAATCTACCCTGCACTACTATAATGAAACTGCAACTACTCAGCAAGTGAACAGAAAACAGGAAACCACTTCAGTAAATGAACAGGAAAGCCATGAATCTATGTTGAACCACTAGAATGAACATGCATCTACCTAAGCAAATGAGAAATCAAACATGCATCTATGCTACTGCTGTAATGGAGATGAACTGCTTAAACAAATGAACATAAAGCAGGAAGTTAAGCTACTTAACAATACATGAAAGAGGAGCTTTGGCTACTAGGTTCTAGCCTTAACCCAAGAGCTTTAGCCCTCTGAGTTAACTCAATGTTGGCTCAAATAAAAACTCATCTTCATTATCAAAGAACATTGTATTACATCAAACTGTTACAAGTCAAAAGGTCTAAATACTTCTAACTGACTCACTGCCTAGCTGACTAACTTATGACTGGCTCAAATCAAAACTCATACTCATTATCAAAGAACATTGTATTACATCAAATTGTTACAAGTCAAAAGGTCTGAATACTTCTAACTGACTGATTGCCTAGCTAACTAACTTATGACTGTTTAAAAAAACTGAGGTCCTAAGCCTCCTTATTTATACATCTGAAGTCTCAACGACTTCCCTCGAAATTAGGGAGGTACAACTCGCAACTTAATGGTAACTTGTCCTTTCACATTCACTAGCTCAACTGCCTTCTAGTAGGGAGGTTGCTTGTACTTCCACTTGCTTGGTTGTCATGTTGTACTCCTGATTTGGCTGTGTGTACTTTTAGCTAATGGAGGGATATTCAAATGGATGGGCAGTAAATGAGGAGGATTTACCTCCCGTAATTCCTCTTTCTTGTCCCTTCCGAGTTTTTAGCAAGGTCTTTTACCATAGCTCCTTGCTTTTACCCTTTTATCCCTGCATTTCTTTTGCTTTTATCCTTTATTCTTGCATTACTTGCACATTAGAACACACATCAAAATGTCCAACTCTAACTCACCTCATAAGCAAAATATAATCAAAAGTATGCAATAGGTCGTGAGAATAATTGGTTTGATTAAGCTAGGATGTGAATTAAGGCCAATTAAGGCCCATATAATTACTCAATGATGAGACTCATCATCACCCCCCTACTGAAAAGTGTTGCTCATCCTCTGAGCAACTTAGTGGCTCTGGTAGCCTCTCTAACATCTCATGCTTCGGTTGTGGTCTTTTCTTCTTGTTTATAGAAGCCTGCTTTCCTTTCTTCTTATTCCCACTAATATTCTCTGACCTTCAAGCTATGGGGCAGTGCCTTTCATCCCTTTTTTAGCAAGCATGTATATTATTATTTCTTTAGCAGCCTAAACAGATCCTCATAAAAGTAGTATAGGGGCCTAACATGCCCCCCTCCTTCAAAAAGTGTTGTCCTCAACGCTTGAGTAGTTCTTGATGCCTCTGTATAAAATTCTTGTCCTCCCATGTGGAATCTTCAGCTGGTAAGTTCTTCCACTTGATGAGATACTCTGAAATTGATCGATTTTGTAGTTGTCAGGTTCTTGTTTCTATGACTGCTCTAGGTTCCAATATGATTTTTCCTTCCTTTTCAAGTTCTTGCAATATTGTTTGAATTAGGATCTGCCGCAACTTTTGAATGAGTGGCCATACTTCTTCGTCCTTCTTCCATTCATCCCTTGCTTCGTTTATCCAATCTGGTTGGATAATAGAAATAGCACAAAACAATGCTTCCACATCCTCATCCTTTCTTGAGAGTGCACTTGCAACAAAATTTTGCTTCCCTTTTCTATAGATGATGTCAAAGTCATAACCCAACATATTTGTGACCCATTTTTTCTGTTCTTCTAAAGAAAATAGTTGTTCTAAAAAGTATTTAAGACTATCATGATCATTTTTTACCTTGAAGTGTCTTCCCATTCGGTAAGGTCGCCATTTCTTAAGTGCATGTAGTATGGCCAACATTTCCTTCTCATAAATAGCTTGTTTGAGATGTAGCAGTAAAAATACCCAATCACCTACATCAAAATATTTTTCACTATGATGTTGATCTACCTATTGTTTCATTCAATTTTGCACCAAAGTGGCGTTATCCTTTAAAAGTTGGAGAACTTGTTGTTGATGCTCGAAGTGATCTTTCACTGCTTGAACCTTTTTCTTCGTGATATGTCCTTTTATCTTGAGAGTTTGAGGAGTGGTAATTTCTTCCAATGCTTTACAAGATATGGTCGGATTCATTTCTTGATGCTCAATGTGATCTTTCTCTTCTTGAACATTTTTTTTCTTGACATGTCCTTCTATCTGGATAGTTTGAGGAGTGGTAATTTCGGCGAATGCCTTACAAGATATGGTTGGATCCATTTCTTCTTTCTTGATGTGATCTTTCACTTCTTGAACCTTTTTCTTCTTGATATGTCCTTCTATCTTGAGAGTTTGAGGAATGGTAATTCTTGCCAATGCTTTACAAGATATGGTCAGATTCATTTCTTCTTTCTCTGGGGTTGGGTCCTGGCGTATATCCTCTTCTTTTGATGTTTCTTGATCCTTTTCGTACTCTATGTAAAATAATTTCTTCTCAGCACACTTATGACCTTTAGTGCATTTGCTATCACAATTGTAACAAAGCCTTTTTTCTCTTTTTCTTCCAATTGTTGTGGTGTAACCCTTGTAGGTTGTGGAAGGCTAGGAGAAACAACACTTCCATCTTTATAGTTGTGAGGGGTAGAATTCCTTGTTGCCATAATTTTGATTTCCACTTTGTAACAAAGCACTTTTTCTCTTTTTTCTTCCAATTGTTGTGGTGTTGCTCTAAAGAAGGTGTTGCTCTTTGTATTCTCATAATGTGCTATACTTTCCTCCGTGAAAATTGATCATGTAACAAGTTGTTTATGAGAACAAAGCCCTTTATACCATAAAAATTGATCTTGTTCTAAATACGAAGATGAAATACATACCTTTTGTAATAGTGGTACACCATGTAGATCAAAATATTTCTCCATCTGTAGTATCCAATTTACCGGATCCTTGCCATCAAACTTCCTCATCTCGCTTTTTCTTGATTTTAGGAGCTCGATATTGAAATGATTGTAACTCTATACTTGCAGATATTTAAGTTATGAAATTGCGACCTGTAGTAGCCCTCTACATCCTCTTTCCAATGCCACCAATCTGATCGAATTTAGATTCTCCAAGAAAGAGTTATGCACAATCTCCCAAGATGACCCGATTACATACCTTTTCAGAAGAGCGAACTTGTATGAAGTGCCATGTGTCACTGTTTTGACCTTAGGATCTGAAAAATATAAAATGGAAAATACAGTCCGTCCTCTTTCTATAACGTCTTACGAAATTTCATTCTGATTCTCAAAACAAAAGTTATGACTATTTTCCCCAGGTCACCTGTTTGGAATGTAATTTGGGAGTTTGCAAACAGGCAAACTTCCTCAGATCATATATCCGCAAATATAGCGCGAAAAGGTCTGAATTTCGGACTCGAGGTTCAGAACGATTTCAACCCAAATGGGTTTTTGTTTTAGCGTCTGAAACGCCACAGAAAAAAATTTATAGCGCAAATTCCACGATGACCTGTTTGGAGCAGCAAAACCCTAGAATCCAAAGTTGTAATACCAAATGTTATGGAACTAGCTCACAAAAAGATAGAAAAGATAGATCAACGCCTTAGAAATAAGCCTCTTCAAGGGGGCAACCTCCTTTACATTACACAAATGAATAATTCTTAGATGATACAAATGAAAAGACCTCCTTTCTATATATAGGAGTCTAAGGGGTGATAATATAATTAGAGCTGACATAACAATAATAATGTAAGGGCAAAATAATAACAATAGTGGGCTTCTATGCGGCACAATAGTAACAATATGGGGACTACATGGGTACAACAATATAATAAGGGGGTTGTACTAATAACAATAAGGGGTTACACTAGTAGTTTAGGGGCCTAACACAATCAAACTGAGTCCCAACCCTTCAGTTAGAAACCCACAACCTTAACCCAATATTACCCTAGCCCTTTAGCCTACTCTACCCTGTAATGTACAATAAAACCACAACGACAAACACTTTGTAGTTCACGACCATTGATCACAATAATGACCTTCATAGACTTTTGTTTTCTCCTTCTTGGCTCATGAGGTGTGAGCTCTTCAACTTACCCTTATATCACATGACCTATGATTCTATTCCTTCTTACTTGGATGTGATATGTTCTCCACTCATTTTACCCTTCAGTTATATATGTGTGCTCAAGCATTTCCTTTAACTTACATGCCCCTTTGATCTGACCTACAAATCATGTAAGTCAACTTTTCCTTCATCAACTCATCCTTTGCTTCGTTCGCATGAAATCCCTCGGTCATCATCGCATATCATTCCATTATGTCAGCTCACCCTCATCAGGCATCTTCATTTCACGTTGGCGCCCTCTTCCTAGTTGTGCAAGCTCTTTCGGGCATCACCGTTTGGTTGGGTATGCGCCCCATCGCACATTATCATCACACCTCACCGCATGATCTTGGCTGGGCGCCTTCATGCATATAGCTATGTCACATCACCAAGTCAACTTAGGCATGCCAATTCAACATGAGTGCACCTTCGTGCACGCTCATGGCCAAGGGATTGACACCTGGTAACACATGAGTAACATGTTGGATCAAGCAAGCCTTGGTGGGAGGCACTTCAAATGAAAACTCGTTTAGGTGATCAATGTGGTTCCCTTGCAAGTGCTTCATCTCTATGTGGTTTCAAGGATTTTTTCTCAAGTTTGTTGTTGGATGAGGTTTGTGGGTTGGCCATCTGTGCAAATGTTGTGAAGAGTCACAACCTTGTTTTTTCATTTGTGACACAAATTGTTTGTGCGTGTGAAGGGTGCAATGCCCCAAAAGCCTCAAACCTTTTAAGATACTCTTTCCTTTGGTTGTATCCGTTCCTACATTATCTTTAAAAAAATGTAAACCTTAGGATTCTAAACTTCAGATAATTATTTAACTGGATAACATCACCATGTGATCCATAAATTAGTTCTTAATTCTTACACTTCCAAATCAGAAGTGATGTTTATTCTGACAATAACAACTCTTCCTGGGTACTTATCTTTTGTTGGTGTGGAAACATTCACATTCCGGTTTAGGAAACAAAGGGCCACTCACAAAAGGAGGTAGTTTCAAGTGCTCCTGATGCAATAAGATCCAATAACCTCTTCCTATCTATGAATCCCAGGGTACCAACTTGATTTTTTTAACCAAACAAGTATTCAAAACTTATAGATCTGTTGTAACCTACAGTAGATGCATAAATCCCTTGTAAGTTATATAAAAAAATCATCCAATGTCAATCTCTCACATGAAACTCACACAAAAAATTTCACAAGCTCTCAATCATGACTTTCTTCTCTTCTAGCTTCAACCCTTATTTTGTGGAAAACACAAGTTTCTTACCCATGGTACACCTTAAGTTGACATATGGCATATTCATCAATGTAATCTACCATGAAAAGGACTTACATAACCTTTCCTTTTATTTTGATACTCTTCCATAGAATCTCTACCGCCACCATTGCCAACAATCTCTACGACCACATCAAGGCACCACAACAACAAATGTCATCACAATTAAGAAGTTCTAGGAACATGTCATGAAGGCCAACAATATTGTCTACAAAATGTTTATGGAGCTAGTAGTAATGGAACTAGGGAGAGGATTAAACCAAGTTCCACCCTTTGGGAGAGAGGTCATTTACCTACTGGAATGATGTGTGGGTGTAAAGAGTGGAGCATCCAAGTTCAAACTAGAATATCTCAATCACACACCAATCTAGGAAGAATTTAGTTGGAGAAAATCTCTCACATCCAAATAGACCTAATATCCTCTTAGAGACTAGGAACAGACTCTACATAGACAATTGACTCTACATAATTATGACCAATAATCTCAACAATCAAATATGATCACAAGCATAAAACAAGTAGGATTTACATACTCCAACATTTTTAACCACTATTACTCACAACCTTTTTCATGATCAATTGCTATTCAAATCCCATCAACGATAATTTTTATATATTGTCCACCTTTATATTAAAATCATTCATCCATAAGTGACCCAGTCCTTCAATGTCTCTTCTCATATCATAGCGCACAAGAGTTTGTTGGCTTGTAATTCAATTATTCTAAGTTCATCATTTTGGATCTATTTACATTATATGCCCTTTGTCATAGTTTTTAGTGGCCTCAAATTTATTTCTTGTATCTATATGCTTTGATCCAACGATTATTAAGAGCGCTTAGGAAGCTTTGATTCGGTGAGAGTAGAGATTTTAAGAGCACTTGGGATTTTTCTCAATGAATGCTCTCAACCAACCAGGGGGTTTTATAAGCAATAGAGATTTGCATAGGGAAATTTTGAGATCACAACAATCAATATCATTTTTTAAATTTATTTTTAATTGTTAATGAAGACAAAAGAAATAAAAATGATAAAATTTGAAATTTCAATTATTTGTAAACTCTATTAAGAACCGATATCATGAAACCTTGTCCTCAACCCTTTTTTTTTATTGTAATGTTTAGTTAAATAACAAAATCTCTTTATACCACTTCAACTACAAACTATGTAGAATCCAAATACTACACCCTCAAAATTTGAGATCATTTATATTTCTTTTAAAAAAATTATATGTTTGGTTTTTTCCTAGCTATGATACATCTTTTAACATAGTTGTTAGGTTTTATGTAAATATATCATTGCAGTGGTTAGGAGATCAAAATTATTTGTTAGTTTAATTGTGATATAATGATATACTATATTTTTAGCTACATTTATATGAGCACACAACAAATCCTTTATGTATAAAATATGTGGATGTTATTTTGGGTTTCAATTAAATATTTTGAGAAACTTCTAATAGGCATTCACAATCTACGATGTGAAAATACTTAAAAATGGGGTCTTTATTTTTGAGAAGAACTTATATTCTTCTATGTAAATAAATTGTATTTTCCAAGTTGGTATATTTTATGAGTTTTAGAACTAATGAGTCATCGTTTTAGAAAAACTATGGATAGGTGATATTTTGTCCATAAGGTGAAAACAAATCTACCTTGAAAAGCATTAGAGATTGTAGGGATATATTGAGTGATTTTAGAATTTAGAAAAATATGATTTATGGAGTGATTTTAGAATTTAGGAAAATATGATTTATGGAGTGCTTTTAGGATTTAGAAAAGTTATTGCATTTCTTAATTCTACTTATTGTAAGCCTACGAGAAATGAGAAATAATGGTCAAATGCATGTAGAATCAAGCCAAGAGAGAGGAATGAGTGTTTTTGAATAATTATATGTACAAAATTTGTTGAATGAAAGTTGATCTTGTGGGGAACTCAACGCATGATTGCTTCATCTCTTACCTGGACACTGTTGGCTATATTAGTGTGACATAAATTATTGATTCAACATTGAATACTGCATCAGGAGTCTTGTTGGGATGAGGGATTCCAAGCAATAAAAAATAAGTTATCTATGCATCAATTTCTTAAAATAATTTGCATATGTGTGAGATCAATATCTATTATATTAGATTTCTCTTAGAAAAGAAATTGCATATGCATGAGATTAATATATATTATGCTAGATTTATTTTAGGAAAGAAGTAAATGTTTGCATGCAAGAAAATAGCTACTGTGTAAAGAAGTATATGTTTTCATGTAAGAAAAATAGCTACCATGCAAAGAAGTATATGTTTGCATGCAAAAATAACTGCCATGCATCTAGAAGTTTGATTTCTTGAAAATATTGCATGAATTATTGAAAAATGAAGATAATTTAATGAGACTAATCTTGGAAAAGATTTGCATGAGTTATTGAAAAATGAAGACAATTTAACGAGAATAATCTTGAAAAGATTTGCATGAGCTCTTGAAAAATGAAGATAAGTTAACGAGGGTAATTCTTGAGTGGATTGCATGGGTTCTTGAAAGGATTTTCGTGGGTTGTGAACAAAGAAAAGTTAACTAGAGTAATTTCTTGAAAATAACCCATGAATCTGTGTGACCCATGTTGTTGTCCTGAAAAGACTGCAGGAAATTTGTATTTTTTTTATGCATGGATAAAACAATTATTTGGGGTAGATTTCTTGAGAAAGAAATATGTGTTCTTGCATGCATGGAAAGAACAATTATTATGATTTATTTTGGAAAATAATATCTGTAGAGGTGCACAAAACAATAGCCATGATGTTAGTTCTCTTGAAAATAATAGTTTTTTATGTACATATAGAGATAACTAATGTGTTAGTGTTCTTGGAAAAAAATGTGTTGTTTTGTGCTCAGTTATTGATTTTGCATGAAAAGAATAAGTCATTATGATAGATTTCTTGGAAAGAAAGATATATATTTTCATGCATAGGAGAATACAACTATTGTGTTAGCATTTTTGAAAAGAAATATGTAATTTCATGCAATAAATATGTTAGCCTTCCTTTGGATAAGTACATGTATATGCATGCAAGAAGTAATAATTATCATGCAACCACCCCTCCCACATTTACCCTCTTTCACCAGCCTACCGGGGTAAACATGAGTTGAGAGCTACTATGACATGACTCAACCTCTAAGTACAATTAAGGAAATGGAATTGAGAAACCAAAACTTTATTGACCTTCCTTAGGAGCTATAGGACCCCCAGGAGAAAAACAATCACTCCAGGTGCCATAACCCTAAGTTAACTTGCCTTTTTAGGGATATGGACTCCCATTCACTTGCAAAACAAGGCAAGCCAATGATACTAACCCTCTAGTCGCATGGATAACCCTGCGTCCCAGTGACTGCAGTTTGGATTTCCCAGTTCTGAGAATGTAACCCCAAATGAGCCACTTTTTTAAGCTAGTATCCAAACCTCTGCCCAGAACTTGATAGAACTTTCCAGAACAATGAATGACACTAGGAGAAATCCATTAATACAAAAATTAGTCAAGAACTTGACCTGACCAGGCCTAACCATGACAGTCATTTCGTCAAACATATAGTGAACATGAAATCCACATGTCATGTATGCATATCTAAACATAGGTGTCTGATACTTATCTGAGAGTCATCAAGGGCTAATACCCTCTCACAATAACTACAATAACATCTCTTAGGTCATGCATTCAATGACCATTCATTTGTTGGGAAATCCATAGAGGCGAAAGTTAAATTATTTCCCTTATTATGACATTATCTTGTGATGTTTTCATTATTATTATTTGTTCTTTAGAATTATCTTTTCTTATCATCTAAACTAATGCCATGCAGCAAGTAAAAGAGAACACAATATGTAGGCACACTGCTAGGGAAAAACCAGTCAACGTTCTTCCTTCAGTAGATTCCAAATGAGACGACCAAGACCCTTACAACATAGACTCGGGACTACTTTCATCAAGTCATCCTTCTTTCATTGTGTTTTCATCCATGTCACTGAATTCTTGTCACTGAGTTTTCATCAAATAATTGCCATTGAGTTCACACTGAGACATTAACACTTCTTACTGTGAAGACAACAAATCCTTAACACTCATCACTGTAATTACAATGGGATAGAGATTGCACTGAGATCTTCACTGTTGTAATATTGAGCCCTTATCACTGTTGTTATACCCTTAACCTCAGACCGAACCATTATCACTGTAGTTATATCCTTAACATTGACCCTTCTCACTATTGTGGTATCGAAACAATGTTACTCCCTTACTATTATATCCGAACTTCATCTCAGAGGTAATCTAAACTTTCTCACTGTGTAGAACTGAAAAAAAAAATCATTGTAGTCCGAAATAATCTCAAAGATCCAACCTTATGTGGTAGCACCAGGATCATTCGAGCTCCTGTAGTGAAATAAAAAATATTGTCTGAAATTCTTGTCCGAAATTCTGATTTGAGTGAAGGCCTTATGTTGGTATTTATAGTGGTTTCTTCTTGAAATAAGGGAACATGATTTCATGAGAAATTATGTCTTCATTTATGGTTAGGCCAACATGAGATTACTTGAATGTAGTGGACTTGGTGATGATCTATTTGAAGTCGTCTTGAAGGAGACTTGATGGAGGAGTCTTTGACCAATAAATAAATTGACTTTGACCTAAAATAAATAATCCTAAAGCCTACAATGGAGGTTTGACCTAAAACAATTGACCCAAGCATGAAACCCATGCTTTAAATCAATAATAAAAATTACTTTCTTTATTCTTTTGACAAGTACATTACAAGATGACTCAAATACATTTAATGAAGACTGAACCTAGTTACATTTTCCAACACTCCCTCTTAACTAGGGAGGTATTCATCATATACAAGTACAAGGAATATCTAAACTATATGAACCATGAAGAAATTTAGACACCACAATACCATGGACTAGATTCCTGACGAAGGAAATCTATCCATTGGTATCTCAATAGTTTAGACACCACAATGCCATGGACTAGATTCTTGACCAGGGAAATTTATCCATGTGGGACTAATATGGAATCAAACTTTCAGCCTCTCTAGGTACTATTAGGCTTACTTGCTAATCATCAACCCAGAGATCCAGGTGTGTGTCAAAGCTCAATGACCAACACCACTCTTCCAACTTTGGGACCTAGACATCAACACAAAGTGCCAGCCATATGTCCTCCCAGGAAATGCTTCACTCACAAAGCCTCAACTCTCCTTGATCCAGCAAATCAAAGACAAAAAATATCTCCCGATCAAACTGATTGGTAACTAGCATGTTATCAAAACGTTTGAGAGATTTACATGTACAAACACAACCCCAATCAATAATATACTTTCACATGTATATAATCAAATACAAACCTTCGGGGTCTTCCAGACAACTTGATGTTGCTTCTCAACTTTTCGTAGTAGGACTATCAACCGAATATTTGACAGAAGATTCCTCAATCATACACTTTTCTTTCCTACTTCATATGCAACAACATATTCTTCAATCAGATCTTGCTTTCCTTCTTTCAACAACTCAAAATGCATTCTCCAATTTCATTTTCTCACTCATGGTCTTCACTAAAACTTATGAATGTTAGTCCTGGCCTAGTGCATGCCACATGAAGTAGAGAATCATATCTATCACTCCCTCTTAAACATAGAGGATCTAATTATTTCTATACAAGGAATATTCTCAACCATTCTCTTATCCTAGGGAGATTTCTTTCATTCAAGCTCCCTCTTAACCTAGGGAGATTTCATCTAGACTCCCTCTTAACTTAAGGAGTACTAATTCTTTACGACATCGAATAATCTTTCATGTATTCCATCCTTCGTACCAGAGTCATTCATATATCATGCTTATCAGATCAACTTTACTTACGATCATGTTCACCAACTTGAATATGATGTACATGCACAATTTAGATAGCAAGTACAACCAAAATTATAGAAGCATGAAGTTAGCCATATCAAAATCTTATAAAAACGGAAGCATTTAGACTTTATAAACATAACCAACAGAGACTATACTTCAATACTTAAACTTCTTGCCTAGATTTAGTTACAAATCCTAAATCACATACATAAGATATCAAACTCATTATATCTAGGGTTTCAATATTCTTTCAACGAAAAGTTCCCTTATATAGAAAACACTAGAAACAAATCAAATCAATGAATCTAACAAATTTCAGAATTCATATGTTAGACTCCTCACTAAGATTTCATACATGAGCTTCAACAATCAAAACCAATCACAACTTAATCAACATCATGAAAAACATATACTAGGGTTTGATGTAAACCCTAGACTTCCATCTCCAAAATTTCAGCAATCACTAGATAGATTCATAAATTCTAGACGGTTATACATAGTAGATAATTTAACTACTACTAGGGTTTAGCTGCTAAACCCTATATTTTCCAAACATCATCCTAGACCATCAAACTTTGACTAGGGCTTGTTTCCAAACCCTAGGACTCGTGATCATTAACACTTAGGTCAACACATATATGTAGGAATTCATCAACGATGAAATCATACATGCAACTCGATACTTGCAAGTAATCCCACTATAGCCGCTTGACCCAACTCTTCCTTGCTTGATCCTTGATTTCCTTTGATTTTTTTTACTTTCCTGCCCTTCCTTTACCTGTGATTTCTTTCCTTTGCTTGCTTTCTTGTTTCCTCCTCTTGGTGATCTTCTCCTCTATGAAACCAATTCCAAAGCTAAATTGACAAAAGGTCCCAAATTGATGCTCTGATGCCTTTTTATTAGTGATGCCTCTAATTTCTTAATTTTTCCTCTATTTTCCTTCAATTTCCTCCTCACATGTAACCTGTGACCTTTCATCTCCATTTTCTCCTATTTTCCTTTATTTTCATAAATAAATATCAAATAATGCCTTTTTTCCTTTTTTTCTTTTCAAATCATTTTCCAATGTATTTATCAATTTCCTTAGCCATAATAAACAATAAGTGATGCCCACTAGGATGTTTTGCCAAACATTCGACGTGGAATAATTGTCCCTTGACCTTGGTCTTATTTTTCCTTTATAACTTTATTACATGAACTTTTAACCCGAGGCTGTTACATATCATGTCAGCTTTATTTGGAATAGAGCATGTATTTTCATGCACAATAGGTATTACAAATAACTCTCCTTGGAAAAGATGCTCTTAGAAAGAACATGTAATTGCATGCACTAGAATAACATTTTTTATGTTAGATTTCCATTGGAAAGATTATGCAGTTGCATGTAAGATTATGTTAGCTTTCTTTTGGAAAGATTATGCATTTGCATGCAAGATTATGTTAGCTTTCTTTTGAGAAAATATTATGTATCTGCATGCAATTGTGAAAAGTTTATGTATTCGCATGAAAAGCCATGGCTAATGTGTTAGGTTCCTTTAAAAGAATAAGGACAATTATAGTGGTTTTCCTCTTGGAAAGGAAGGTGTGCTTGTGCGAGGGGAATATTAGTTAATGTGGTATTTATTTATATACATGTTATAATAGTTATATGCTTATGATTAATGCATGTGTAGTGATTGTTAAAGGAAGCATGTCACAATGTTTTGTTTACATTTCGTGAATGCACATGAATAGATGATGAAAAATCACTAGTATAGATTTTAATTAATATTTGATCTAATCATGATATCAAAGATTGATTTCAATAGAAGTTGCAGGAAAAGACTGCAACATATGTATTGATGGATTATGTTTACCATTATTGCAGGTAATACATTAGTAGTCCATGCAGATTGAAGGAATGTCAGCTGCAGGATAATCTATTAACGGGAAGAACCAGGCCCCAAAGACACAATGCTCAAGGTTTTGTGGGTAAATAATGTCATGATGATTGTAATAGCTTATAACTAGTTATGTTGTTTTTGAGATGAGATTATTTGTAATATTTTATGACAATGGTCAGTGGATGAACTTCCTTACAACCATTGAGTGAGGGGTGAACACCCTCATGAACATTTAATAATAAGATTAAGCATTTGTTGGTTTTCACCCTACAAGATTTCCAAGGTATATCGATGTCTAATGATGTGATTGCTTGTTGTGCCATTTTTATGATGTTGATTCCTTGCATGATGTGACATTTATGTTATCAAGAATGTGATTAACTAACTAAATTAAAATAATCATGGAATTGATGCAATGTTACATCAGGAAGTTTAAGTTAATATGCTACAATAGTGACAATTAATGGTTGTGTAACTTACTATTCCTTTATTAAATATTACTCTATTTAATGATGATGGTTTATCTAATGGTCATTGAAGGAATATGGAAAGTAATTCAGAAAGTTACACATTGGTAAATGTTGTAAAATGTTTCTAACTCCAAGCATTTTCATGCGAGGTTATTGGGGGATGTGAATACTGCAGTGACAAAACATAGTAAATATAATCATAAAAGTCCATCATGTTGTTGAAACATGGTGTTTTGAGTTCTCATTACAAAAATAAATTGGATGGTGTTTGAATCTATTGGCATTACTAGTTTGATTAACTAAGATAAGTCTGTGTGAATGACTTAAATCTAGTAGTGTTGCTTAATGATTGTTGGTTAGATGCACATGTGTAAATGAAATGACTATGAGAACGAAAGGGTGAAGAGAGGAACTCAATTCTTGAAAAATGTTTCATAGAGGATTGTTGATGTAGGAGCACTAGAGTTTCCATGCCATTAAAATCTTCATTGTGAAAATACTTAAAAATGGGGTCTTGATTTTTGAGAAGAATTTATATTCTTATATGTAAATAAATTGTATTTTGCAAGTTGGTATATTTCATGAGTTTTAGAACTAATGTGTCATAGTTTTAGAAAAACTATGGATAGGTGATATTTTGTCCATAAGGAAAATGAAAATCTACCTTGAAAAGCATGAGAGATTCTAGGGATAGATTGAGTGACTAGAATTTAGAAAAATATGATTTATGGAGTGCTTTTAGGATTTAGAAAAGCTATTGCATTTTCTTAATTCTACTTATTATAAGCCTACGAACAATGAGAACTAATGGTCAGATGCATGTAGAATCAAACCAAGAAATAGGAATGAGTGTTTTTGAATAGTTATATGTGAAAAATTTGTTGAATGAAAGTCATACGTATGGGGAACTCAACGCATGATTGATTCATCTCTTACTTGGACACTGTTGGCTATAGTAGTGTGGCAGAAATTATCAATTCGGCATAGAATATTGCGTCATAAGTCTCGTTGGGCTGAGGGTTTCTAAGTATTAAAACATAAGTTATTTGTGCATCAATTTATTAAAAGAATTTGCATACGTGTGAAATCAATATCTATTATATTAGATTTCTCTTAGAAAGAAATTGCATATGCATGAGATTAATATATATTATGCTATATTTATTTTAGAAAATGTGCATGTTTGCATGCAAGAAAATAGCTACTATGCAAAGAAGTATATGTTTGCAAGTAAGAAAAATAGCTACCATGCAAAGAAGTATATTTTTGCATGCAAAAATAGCTGCCATGCATCTAGGAGTTCAATTTATTGAAAATACTGCATGAATTATTGAAAAAAAGAAGATAATTTAATGAGACTAATCTTGGAAAATATTTGCATGAGTTATTGAAAAATGAAGACAATCTAATGGGAATAATATTGAAAAGATTTGCATGAGTTCTTGAAAAATGAAGGTAAGTTAATGAGGTTAATTCTTGAGTGGATTGCATGGGTTCTTAAAAGGATTTTCATGGGTTGTGAACAAAGAAAAGTTAATTATATTAATTTCTTGAAAATAACCCATGAATCTGTGTGACCCATGTTGTTGTCCTAAAAAGATTGCAGGAAATTTGTATTTTTATATGTATAGATAGAATAATTATTTGGGGTAGATTTCTTGAGAAAGAAATATGTGTTTTTGCATGCATGGTAAGAACAACTATTATGATTTCATTTGGAATAGAATATCTGTAGAGATGCACAAAAAAATAGCCAGAATGTTAGTTCTCTTGAAAAGAATAGTTGTTTATGTACAAGAAATCACATCATTAGACACCAATATACCCTAGAAACCCCGTAGGGTGAAAACCAACAAACATTTAATTTTATTATTAAATGTTCGTGAGGGTGTTCACCCCTCATTCAATGGTTGTAAGGGAGTCCATCCCTTGACTATTGTCATAAAATATTACAAATAATCTCATCTCAAAAACAATATGACTACCTATAAGCTATTATAATCATCATGACATCATTTACCCACAAACCCTTGAGCATTGTGTCTTTGGGGCTTGGTTCTTCCCATCAGTGGATTATCATGTAGTTAACATTCCTTCAATTTGCATAGAACACTAACTTATTGTTTGCGATAATGGTAAACATAATCCATCTTTTCATATGTCGCAGTCTTTTCCTGCAATTGCTACTGTCAACAAGATTTGATATCATGATTAGATCAAGTATTAATTAAACCAATAATAAATCTGTACTAGTGATGTTTCATCATCTATTCATATGCATTAAGGGAATGTAAACACAAAATTGTGACATGCTTCCTTTAACAATCACTACACATGCATTAATCGTAAGCGTATAACTATTATAGCATGTTTATAAATAAATACCACATTAACTAATATTCCCCTCGCACAAGCACACATTCCTTTCCAAAAGGAAAACCACTACAACTGTCCTTATTCTTTTAAAGGAACCTAGCACACTAACCATTGTTTTTCATGCGGATATATAAACTTTTCACAATTGCATGAAAATACATAATATTTTCTCAAAATAAATAATCCTACATGCAAATGCATAATCTATCCAAAAGAAAGCTAACATAATCTTGCATGCAACTGCATAATATTTCGAAGGGAATGCTAGCATAAAAGATATTATTCTTATGCATGCAACTACATGTTCTTTCCAAGAGCATCTTTTCCAAGGAGAGCTATTTGTAATACATATTGTACATAAAAATGCATGCTCTATTCCAAGTAAAGTTAACATGATAATTATTATTTATTGTGTACAGATACATGTACTTATCTAAAGGAAAACTAACATATTTATTGAACACAATTACATATTGTTTTCAAAAAGTCTAACATAATAGTTATATACTCCTCTGCATGCAATATATATATATATATCCAAATCTACCATAATGAATTATTCTTTTCATGCAAGATCAATATAAATAATTGAGCACAAAACAACACATTCTTTTCCAAGAATACTAACACATTAGCTATCTTTATATGTACATAAACAACTATTATTTTCAAGAGAAATAACATCGTGGTTATTGTTTTGTGCACCTCTACAAATATTCTCCTCCAAAAGAAATCATAATATTTCTTCTTTCCATGCATGCAAAAACATATATTTCTTTCTCAAGAAATCTACCTCAAAGAGTTGTTCTATCCATGCATAGAAAAATACAATTTTCCTGCAATCTTTTCACATTAGAGGAAATTTCAACCTAAAAGTGACCTCCTAAGGAAAAATAATAAAATAAGAGTTATGAATTTTGGAGGGAAAATAAGAAAACTATTTTTTTTTTTAATTGTATTTTTGGCTTATCTCCTTATGGTTTTACTGCAAATTACAAGTGTAAACACTCGTTGGATGCGGAATTAAATCCAACATCCAATGAGTACCCATTATGCATACCTCTGAGAATACGCACAATGATTAAAATTGAAGATACATTTAAAAAACATGTTGAACACATTTTTTTAATGTATCTTCAGTTTTTATCATTGTGGGTCTTCTCAAAAGTATGCATAATGGGTATTCGTTGGATGTAGAATTTAATTCCGCATCCAACAAGTGTCTACACTTGAAATTTGAGTAAACCTATAAGGAGATAAGCTAAAAATACAATTAAAAAAAATAGTTTTTTTCCCCTCCAAAATATTTACATGTACCTCTTTTTAAATTTAAAGGATTTTGACTCGTTTTCATATTATGTACATTCAAATTTCATGGGAAAATTTAGGCTGAAATTTCCTCTAATGGGACAACAACATGGGTCACATAGATTCATGGCTTATTTTCATGAAAATACTCTAGTTAACTTTTCTTTGTTCACAACCCACGAAAATCCCTTCAAGGACCTATGCGATCCACTCAAGAATTATCCTCATTAACTTATCTTCATTTTTTAAGAGCTCATGCAAATCTTTTCAAGATTATTCTCATTAAATTGTCTTCATTTTTCAATAACTCATGCAATTCTTTTCCAAAATTAGTCTCATTAAATTGTCTTCCTTTTTTTATAATTCATGCAATATTTTCAAGAAATCAAACTTATAGATGCATGACAACTATTTTTGCATGCAAATATATACTTCTTCATAGTAGTTGTTTTTCTTATTTGCAAACATTTATTTTTTTGCACAGTAGCTATTTTCTTGCATGCAAACATTTACTTCTTTTATGAAAGAAATCTAGCATAATATACATTAATCTCATGCATATGCAATTTATTTCTAAGAGAAATCTATTATAATAGATATTGATCTCACACATATGCAAATTCTATTAAGAAATTGATACACAGATAACTTATCTTTTAATACTTGGAATCCCTCATCCCAACAAGACTCCTGACGTCATATTATATGTCAAATCGATAATTTCTGCCACACTATTATAGCCAACAGTGGCCAGGTAAGAGATGAAACAATTTCATGCTGAGTTTCCCCAAGGGTTGACTTTTAGTAAACAAATTTTGTACATATAATTATTCAAAAACATTCATTCCTCTTTCTTGGCTTGATTCTACAAGCATTCGGCCATTAGTTCTCATTTCCCGTAGGCTTACAATAAGTACAATTAAGAAAATGCAATAGCTTTTCTAAATCCTAAAAGCACTCCATAAATCACCCATAAATCACTCCATAAATCATACATTTTTTTTTTTAATTCTAAAATCACTCAATCTATCCCTAGAATCTTTCATGATTTTCAAGGTAGCTTTGTTTTTTCCTTATGGACAAAATATCACCCATCCATAGATTTTCTAAAACTATGACTCATTAGTGCTAAAACTCATAAAATATACCAACTTGGAAAATACAATTTATTTACATAGAAGAATATAAATTCTTCTGAAAATCAAGTATGCATTTTAAAGTTTTTTTGACAATGAAGATTTAATGGCTTGGAAGCTCTAATGCTCCCGCATCAACGGTCCTCCATGAAACCCTTTTTAATAATTGAGTTCCTCTCCACCCTTCTGTTCTAATAGTCAATTCGGTTTCATGAATATTAAAATTAGTTTTACAACGAATTCTTCAAGAAATTGTTTCTTGACTTGCGTCCATGTATTTCATTATATATATTAAATTAAATTAGTAATATTTTGTAATATGTAATACATGAATTTTACAAGAGTTTTTATGGTAGCTTACGCTAGGGATATTACATACTCCCCCCCTTTAAAGAGAACATCGTCCTTGGTGTCTTCTCTCGTTGAAACTTTAACTTTTACTCATAATATAACAATCTAAATAACAAACAATGGAATCCTTTCCCTTCAGAACAAAGGATTTTTATGTTCAATAAGTAAAATCAATAATGTTTATCAATAATTCTCTACTTGGGAAAATACTTAGGAACAGAGCACGTTCCTCCCGACCACGAACTACTTCCGCAAGTTCCCCTCGATCTAAGATCTACTTGCCACTAGAATCAACAACCTCATTGATTTCTTGGTGGCTTTATTTATAAGTTTCCTTCCCAAAAGATTTTAGCTGTGTCCCACTTTTGGGTCTGCCAACCGTTTGGCCTAGGCCTTTTGTTTTTTTCTTTTCTTTTTGAAAAAGGTTCTTTCCTTTTTCCTTAAAGCTTGCCTTTTTCTCCCATAGTGCTTTATTTCACCCAAAGTTGGTATCTTTCTCCAATGAAGTAATTAAATATGATCTTTCTCTCCCATCATATTAAATCCATTTATTTCTAATTATTTTCTCCTAGGGATTCTTAGGAATTTTTCAGGGAAGATTCATCTTACACTTAACCACCAACAATTATTTCCAAACGAGCAAGAAATATTTTAACTCTAGTTCTCTTTCCTGAGTATTTTTCCAACATTTTTATTTATCAATAATAATTAATCAATTACATTACAATAATTAAATTGATTACATCATCACAAAGTTTAAACATGGATTCCATAGCCATCTAGTCCAAAAATAGTCCATGTCTAAAATAATCAACATTAACATAGAAAACATCTGATACTTATTACTTCCCTGCTGAATCACATCAACAATATTAGTCACAACGGTTTTTAATAAAACATACCTTCTACCAAAATGCTATTATGCACAAAAGATTTTCCAAATACATTCAAAATGCATTTCACTTTCACATGCATTTATGTTTTCAATATTTCAACATGTAGAAAGGTGTGTGCGTGTGTGTGCTTATTGATTAGTATCCATTTCTAATTTTGCAACCCTACTGCTACTGCCATATATACATAAAAGAACTAGAAAAAACATCTACTTAGATGGTGAATCAACCTATACAGTGTTTGGTTAAGAATCCTCTTCATCAGAGGTTGAAAAATATAGACTTGCCAATTTATTTTCCATGATGGAGACTCTACTAGTGGGCTTCTCCATATCTTTTTGCATTTCATATATGCAAGGTAAGTTTTCTTGTTGAGTTTCAGAATGCTCCACCAGAATTTTCGCCATGATGGTTTTCAATTGATAGTAGATATCAATGGCTTGGATGTATCTAGTTTTCTAGGTCTTAGTATTCCACTTCCACATTTACATCCATGATAAATAGTTTTTAAATCCTCACTTCTCACTCAACCTCCTAGATCTATGCTTTGCTTTGTAAAGGAGTTGGATAAATTCTCTACATAGTGTTGGGTTGTGTTATATTCTTTCCACGACTAGCCTACATAGTTAACCGGGGTTGGGGGGGGAGGTCACAAGGGGTTTGAAGGGCACCCGTAACCCCACTTTATGGGGTTCGGGGCAAAGCCCCAAAAAATTTTGGTTTTGGACCCTATGTTAGGTTGGGCGGACCCACCTATGGTTTTGTGCATGATTTTTGCACATGTTTTTTGGACGCGATGGTTTTCGGTCCATGGTATTGGACGCGATGGTTTTCAGTCCATGGTATTGGATGCTTTGGCATGTATAAATATGTATTGTAACATTGAAATTAACATAATGAAAAATCAAGCTGGTAGTCCCGGTTTCGAGATCCAGGGGAAATCCCTGTGTATATGTGTTTTATGTGTTCTGCTCTCGCATTATTTATTTTCTGGGTTTTAGAATTCGTATGCAGGTAATTTTTGTATGGGGTTAAAACCTACATTTGGTATCAGAGCAGATTTGGCTTCAAGGGGATGCCTTTGTTGCTGAGGGGTTGCGCTCGGGCCTGTGGTAGACCCTGTTCAGTGGGAGATCTGCGAGATCGATTCCGGTGGTGAAAGAAGATGGCGAGCTGTGGAAAAATAGAGATCGAGAAATTTAATGGTCAGATTTTTGAGTTGTGGAAACTCAAGATGGAGGATTTGTTGGTGGATAAAGACCAGTGGATCGTGGTAGATCTAGGTACTAAACCAACGGGAGTGTCCGATGAAGAATGGAAGAAGTTGGATCGAAAGGCAAAGAGCACAATACGATTGTGTGTCTCAGATTCAGTATTATCGAATGTATTAGGGGAAGCTACGATGAAGGCTTTGTGGGACAAGTTAGGGACTTTGTAACAATCTAAGTCTCTAGTGAATAAATTGTTCCTGTGAAAAAAGTTGTATAACCTGAGGATGAAAGATGGAGACTCGGTGACAGAGAATCTGAATGCATTTAATACTGTGGTAAGTCAATTAGCATCTGTTGATATTAAAATTTCAGATGAAGATAAGTGCATCAGTTTGTTGTGTTCTCTACCAGATTCGTGGGATAGTCTGGTTATTGCAATAGGTAGCAATGCAACTGCCTTGCAGTTTGATGAAATAGTCTCAGCCTTGCTGACGAAGGAGATGAGACGGAAAAATATGGAGAGCCAAAATGGTGATGCGTTGTCTATACGAGGATGGTCCCAGAACAGAAACAAAAATAAGTCATCGAGTGGGAGATCTAAATCTCCAGGAAAACCTGTAAAGGTGGTGTGCTGGAAATGCGGAAAGGAAGGCCACTTCAAAAGGTACTGCAAATCTAAAGCTCCTGACAAAGGAAAGGGATCTGATGAGGCTCCTTTTGTAGAGGCGAAAACCACCTTAGATGAAGGTGAGGATGTTTACTTGGCTTCTTCAAGTACACATGTAGATCATGATGCATGGTTGATTGACTCAGGTGCATCCCTTCACTTCACTCCCCATAGAGAGTGGTTCTGCGAGTATGAGAAATATGATGGTGGTGATGTCTTCTTGGGGGATGATAGGAAGGATAAAATCATTGGTTGCGGAAAGGTAAAGTTGAAGTTGCAAGGTGGAAGAGTTAGAACACTTCTGGGTGTTCTACATATTCCTGCATTGGCCAAAAATCTAATTTCTGTAAGCAAGTTTGATGATACAGGTGTAAAAACATTGTTTGAGAAGGATACCTGCAAGATGGTTCAGGGAGCACTGGTATTGATGCGGGGAGTTCAGATTGGAACTCTGTACAAGCTGCAAGGTAGCACTGTTGTTGATGGGTGCAACAGTTCTGTGGTTCCTGAAAGTGGAGCAGAAAATCTAGTGGTCTCTGGAGAAAAGACCATGTTGTGGCATCAAAGGCTTGGACATATTGGAGAGAAGGGCCTTCGAATACTTCATGGTAAAGGTATGGTAGAAGGTATGAGTAATAGATCTTTGGATTTTGATTTCTGTGAAAATTGTGTATACGGGAAGCATAATCAGGTGGGTTTCCCCTCTGGTGGTAAGAGGGCGAAACATATATTAGAGCTTGTGCACAGTGATGTGTTTGGACCTGTGAAGGTTCCATCACTGGGTAAGTCTATGTACTATGTATCATTTATAGATGACTTCTCAAGGAATACATGGATATATTTCCTTAAGAAGAAATCTGAAGTCTTTGATAGGTTTAAAGAATTTAAGGCTCTGGTGGAAAACCAGACAGAGAAGAAGATAAAGGTGCTGAGGACAGATAACGGTGGAGAGTTTTGTAGTAAGGAATTTGAAGAATTCTGTAAGAAGTGTGGTATAGCACGACAGAAGACTACTCCATATACACCTCAGCAAAATGGAGTTGCAGAAAGAATGAATAAGACGTTGATGGAAAGGGCAAGAAGAATGCTCAGTGGTGCCAGGTTAGGACAAGAATTATGGGCATAGGCAGTGGATACTACATGTTACTTGGTCAATAGGTCACCTTCATCAGCATTGGAGGATAAGACTCCAAAAGAGGTATGGACTGGTAAGAAACCCTCTCTTTCACATCTGAAGGTATTTGGATGTGATGCATATGTACATGTTCCAAAGGAGAAATGAACTAAGTTGGATAGTAAATCTGAAAAGTGCATCTTTATTGGGTATAAGGATGGTTTAAAGGGTTATAAGCTTTCGAACCCAGTCACATGGAAGGTTGTGTACAGCCGAGATGTGGTGTTCAGAGAGGTGAAAGATGTTATTAAACATGAAGTCCAATGAAAGGAACCTGAGAAGATAGAGTTTGAGCTAAAGGAGGAAGAATCAGACTCTACAGCAGAGGATGAATCAGAAGATGAAGAGCCACAAACTCCGGCTGTGAGAAGATCATTTCGAGAAAGAAGGCAGCTTGAAAGGTATAGTCCATCTGCTTTCTATTCAAATTTTGCTTTATCTATTACTGACAATGATCCCAAAACTGCGAAGGAAGCAGTAGATTCAGAGGATGGAAAACTATGGAAAGAGGCCATGGTTGATGAAATGGCATCTTTGCACAAAAATGAGGCTTGGGATATGGTGGAGTTGTCGGCTGGGAGGAAACCCATTGGCAGCAAATGGGTGTTAAAAAAGAAGACAAATGAAGAAGGAAAAGTGGAGAAATACAAAGCTCGGTTGGTAGAAAAAGGTTATTCCCAGGTGCCGGGAATTGATTTTGGTGATATTTTTTTCTCCTGTTGCCAAGGTAACTGCTATTAGATTACTTTTATCTGTTGCTGCTACTTTTGATTTTTAGTAGAACAGATGGATGTGAAGACAACATTTCTTCACAGGGATTTGGAAGAGGAGATCTACATGAAGCAACCTGAAGGCTTTGCGGTGAAGGGTATGAAATAAATAGTATGCAAGTTAAAGAAGTCTTTGTATGGGTTAAAACAGTCACCAAGGATGTGGTATCAGAAATTTGATACATTTATACGGGGACTTGGATTCACTAGAAGCAAAGCAGATCACTGTGTGTGTTTTAAATTAATTGGTGACCATGTTATTTATCTGGTCTTGTATTTGGATGATATGTTGCTGGTTGGAAGTGACAAAGAAATTATCCAGGATATGAAGACCCAATTGTCCTCCAAATTCGACATGAAAGATCTTGGTGCTGCAAACTATATTTTGGGCATGGAAATTAGAAGAGATTAGGAAAAGAGGAAGCTCTGGTTAAACCAAAGGAAGTATGTCGAGACAATACTGCAGAGGTTTAATATGCAGGATAGTAAACCGGTGAAGGTTCCTATTCCTATAGGTGTGAGGTTATCTGTTTAGTGTCCCAAGACACAAGAAGAGGAAGAGGACATGTCCCGTGTTCCATATGCAAGTGCAATTGGTAGCCTGATGTATGCAGTGGTCTGTACTAGACCAGACATTGCACATACAGTGGGAGTATTGAGCAGGTTTATGTCAAAACCAGGGAAGGAGCATTGGACAACAGTGAAGCGAGTTTTTAGGTATTTGCGTGGCACTAGTGATTATGGTTTGTGCTACCAAGGAAGACCAGGATTGGACAGAGTGTTGGATATTCATGGCTTTGTTGATTCATACTAGGCTGGAGATCTGGATTAGAGAAGATCTACAAGTAGGTATGTGTTTAACCTATTTGGAGGTGCACTCAGTTGGATGAGTAAGAAACAATCTGTAGTGGCACTGTCAACTACAGAGGCAGAATACATGGCAGCCACTCATGCAAGCAAGGAAGCAGTTTGGTTGCAGAGATTGTGTTCAAGTATGGGGCTAGTACAGGAAGCTATAAGGATAGACTGTGACAACCAAAGTGCAATTTTCTTAGCAAAGAACCCCGCATATCATTCAAAGACAAAGCACATTGATGTTCAGTATCACTTTGTGAGGGATATGATAGAAGACAAAAAGGTGTTGCTGGTAAAGGTGGACACTTTGAAGAATATTGGAGATGCATTGACAAAATCTGTGAGCTCTGAGAAGTTCTCTTGGTGTAGAGAAACAATGGGTGTTTTAGGGCTGGAAAAATGATTAAGCTCTCTTGTGGCCCCCTATGGAAAGAAAAAAACAAGTGGGAGAATGTTGGGTTGTGTTATATTCTTTCCACGACTAGCCCACGTAGTTAACTGGGGGTTAGAGGAGGGGAGGTCACAAGGGGTTTGAAGGGCACCCGTAACTCCACTTTATGGGGTCTGGGGCAGCGCCCCAGAAAATTTTGGTTTTGGACCCTATGTTAGGTTGGGCGGACCCACCTATGGTTTTGTGCATGATTTTCGCACATGTTTTTTGGACGCGATGGTTTTTGGTCCATGGTATTGGACGCGATGGTTTTTGGTCCATGGTATTGGACGCGATGGTTTTCGGTCCATGGTATTGGATGCTTCGACATGTATAAATATGTATTGTAACATTGAAATTAACATAATGAAAAATCAAGCTGGTAGTCCCGGTTTTGGGATCTAGGGGAAAATATGTGTGTATATGTGTTTTATGTGTTCTGCTCTCGCATTATTTATTTTCTGTTATTTTAGAATTCGTATGCAGGTAATTTCTGTACGGGGTTAAAACCTACACATAGCATTGAGCACATGAATTGAAGGGGAGGAAGTGTTTTCTTTTTCCTTTGCGACCATGTCTAACGATATTGACAGAGAAAAAATATAATTGTTTGCAAATGTGGATCTTGAATATTCTATGAAACGAAGGGATGGACCTCATAACTAGATGAAAGGCATAGATGATTCAATTTGATAAAAGGAAGCACTTGGGATGAGGTTAATGGCGAGGCATGAAAAATCAAAGAAGAGGAGCACCTAACCCAGTAACTCCCCCTAAAGAGAGGCACAAACCCACCAATAACACAAGCAATAACAAAGGTGAAAACAAGAGACAACTTCTAGTGAAGAGATAAAAACCCGGAGTGAAAGGTGTTAAATTTTCATAAGGTTATATTGTTCTTTTCTTTGATAATTTCATTTCTCCATTAACACATTAATTTCACCCCATAACATCATAACATTATATATATTTACATCATTATTTATCAACATATGCAACTATGTAGAAAGAACAATAACATCATCATCAATGCAGTGGAACATAAAGGAACACAGGAAGAAAATCATGCATGCATAGAGACACCAGGACTGGTTGGAGACCAGGGAAAAACCCACTATGGGGAAAACCCTTGAAAATTTTTATTCTAATAGATTTATATCAAATGATTCAACAAAAGGGAGTACAATGATCCATATCTTCACAACAACTAGAATATCCATGAAATGCATCTAAACATCAAAACTCTGATTCTGATAACTATAATATATTGTCAGTGCCTGTAGTCTACTGTTGAACATTGTTGTCACTAAGTGAAATCTTCATAGTACTGTAGATTCATCTTGGAGTCCCAGAGGTATGGAGGAGGAGTTGAGCGAGCGTCTATAGGAGTGTTGGACGCTCTCTGGTGGACTATGTTCGTGTGTCCAAGGAAAAATATGCTTTGTTTTGGCTCAAACCCCCGGACGCACCCTTAAGGTTGTTGTGCATGTATCCAAGGCTCCCTGAACGCTACCTTGGCCACTCCGTGCGTGCATCCAGGGACCTGAATTCTTGATCTGCCTTCTGAGGTCCTACATGCTCCTTTCAAGTTAGCATGCGAGTGTCTATAGCTTCGTGGACATTGTCTTGACCATAGCATGCCATTGTTCGGGACGAAATTTCCCAGATCGGTGCCAGCGTCTGAAAACCAGAAGACCTAGATTTGTGTGATCTTTGATCCTCTAGCTTCGGACCCTTGTGCGAGCTTCCTCCATCAGACTTGTGCGAGCCAAGACAAAATAGAAGAGGAGAAGAGAGCTTAATCAAATGTGTCAAAATGAGCTTGATGTCTCTTCTATTTATAGGCTTCCATGAGGGTCCACTTGATGTTGAGGCCGACTTGTCCATTGGTACATGTGCATAGGGCCGACCTAATCCAATATACATGAGTAGGTACATAAATTCGAAAACCAACTTCTGATTGTCCAAATGAGGTGATATTTAGGTCAATTTTGGTCCTCTCAAAAGAGGAATTCATTGCAATCATCATCTATGTCATGTGAGATGTCCAAGGTGGAATTTGACCACAATTGCTTAATCTTAACACTCCCTCTCAACTAGGTATAATTCCACTTGCCAATATCTGACCATTGATCATACATCCCATCTCAAGTATCTCATCATCTCAGATCATCAATGTACATCTCTTGCTTATTCTTTCTTATCTCTTGACCTGCTCATATGTTGAATATTCTTGAATCTAAAAGAAGAAGAATTTGCTACCAGAGGGGAGCTTAAGCTACCACCCTCTATCATTAGGATACAACTCGGAACCTCTACCAATGGGATACTACCCAGAATCTCTATTAACGAGCTACTACCTAGAATCTCTGTCAGCGGGCTACTACCCAGAATCTCTGTCAGCAGGCTACTATCCTGAATATATGTTAATGAGATACTACCTGAAAATATGTGAACGGGCTACTACCTAGAAATATTTCAACAATCTACTACCTGGAAATATGTCAATGGGCTAATAGCCAGAAATATGTCATGAGGCAACTACTTAAAAATTTCATTGGGCTACTACACAGAAATATCAGTGGGGAATCAAATCTATGATCCGCATCATCATTGGAGAGCATATCGTTGGGGAGCACATCTCAGCCTGGAACTGCATCGAGGAGCTACTATTCAACCCAGAATCTCATGGATGATCTACTACTATGACCCCATATCGAGCAATAGGAGATATAGGGGAGCTACTACTCAACCCATCCTATTGTCTATTGATCTTCCCAACAATGACCCTGAACAGTCAACTGGCTGAACATCTGCATCATAATCTAGCTTGGACAAGATACCCGACTTACCAATAGGTAAGGATCACATGCCTCCAAGCCTCCTCAACTGTTGGCCAGACAGAGAGGGATAATCTCAACAAGCCCAGCTTGTGGGTATGATGCCAACTGGGGTATACTATGCAACGACCAAGATAGGGTGAGCTATTACTCCAACCCTATGGGTAACAAATAGGGGTGACGCCCAATTGTCTAGAGTTCCCTCAACTCCAGGATCCCTCTATCTCAATTCCATACCCTAGGAGCTTAGACAGGGGAAGAAGAGCTTGCTTGGTGTCCTCAATCAACGTTGCTCTCATCATACTCATATCATCGTACTTGTATTAAGTAATAATCATCTATCATTACAGTCTCCTATTTATACAATACATCAAATCAAATATCATGTTAGAGCATAAATAATCATATAAATCACAAAAGGATACCATAATCATCCTCCCTCTCAAGGAGGTGCTACCTGCAAGGCTAAGTTTGTCTCGTACAACTGCACTGTCTTAGTATATGAGAGTATCATGGTCCCAACTATATATATATATATATATATAGGATTATCTGCCAATCAGATCCGAGTTTTTATTGTCGTAATGTATCCATGTCATATCTAGATTGTTATCCTCCACAATGTCCTAGGCTGAGAAGAGATCGATGGAGGTAACCACAGACCAAGCTACCAAACTGGAAGCTTGGTCTATGGTTACCTCCATTGATCTCCTCTCAGCCTGGGATATTGTGGAGGATAACATTTTAGCGTTGTTTCCGGGGAGACGAGTGATATGTCTTTCCTGGGAAAGAATGACAAGGATCAGATCTGATTGCTGATGGTGAATAATGATCAGACACAAGAAAGGTTATGCATCTTTCACTTGGCAACTCTAGTGTCGAAGAATCCAAAGGTTATAATTTTCACGACGACTCCAAATTAGTTTCAAATTTAATTCAAAGACTCCATTGGAGGATGATCCTTACCAATAGAAACATGCAAGGACAATATGGGAAGATCAGGTATTCAAATTGGACTTTCATCCAAGACTTCATGTTCTTTATTGTAAATTATTTCTTTTCTTTCCCTGAGAATGTCAAGAAGGTTTTCCAGAGTATACTGTATTTGAGAAAAGATCCCAGACCCACATTTGATTCCTTTTCTTTGAAGATTGTGAATACAAATTCTCTGTATGCCTTTGATCTTGGTCAAGACCCTTCTTCTGAATCTTATGATGACCATCTTCAACTTGATGAGCCTCAAGAGATCAAGACTAATCCTATAACTTCTGTACATACTCTTATACCTTGTAAAATTCCAGATAGATACAAGCCACTCATCTTACCTCCTATACTCCATGATTTCCTTGAAAATTATTACAAATATCTTCCGAGGTTTGATGGAGAATATGGTAACATCACTGCTAAAAAACACATTTAGAATTTTGAAAATTTTCTCAACCCTTTTGAGGTTGAAGAAGATGATGTCAGTATCAGGATTTTTGCTTTATCTTTGCAAGGCAAAGCCAAGAAATTGTTTAAGAACTTACCAGCTGCAAGCATTTTCGATTTCCATCAGTTTGTGAAAGTCTTCTTTGATAGATGGGTGATCAAGAGAAATCCTTTTTTGATTTTAGAAGAATATAATCATTTGGAAATACAACTAGGAGAAACAATGCAACACTTTTCAGCTAGATTTAATCAAGTATACCATTTAATGCCTGTTGATATAAAACTGCCTCCTAGTTTAGCTCTTTTACACTACCCGGATGCCTTTGATCTGGAAATGGAATTTCAATTGAGAGAAATAAACACTGCCACACTCGAAGAAATGCAGGATAGTGAAATAGCTATGGAAGCTAATCTGCTGGTCAAAAGGTCAAAGTTGAAAGAAGAAGCGAGGGAGAACATAGAGAAGGAACATCTAACATCTTCAAAAGTGAAGCTCAACATTTTGGTAAGCACAATGGAAGAAATGATGCAAAAGATCATCATGAGAGATGAACTTCTTGTTCAAAAACACCATGTCCCACTTATTGCAAAAGAAGAAGAGGTTGTTGACCCTAACCATTCTGCTACTAATCTCAGTTACCATAGATCAGAAAGTGATTGTTTTATGTATTCATTTATGGATAGTCATGAAGATGGATCTGTAGATCAACTCGTGGAGGATCAATCTGCTGATCTAATGTGTATGTTTGATGTCATTCCTTATAATGATGAGTTACCCAAGTATGATCAATATGATGATGATTATGTTGTTGAAATAGAGGCTAACTCTATAAGGCAATCAATAACATGTTTTTGGGAGGAAGAAGCTTCATTACAACAGCTCAGATGTAGCACTCAGCCTATGCATATCAATCATGACAACAATGAAGAGAATCTAGAAAATTTCAAATCAGGTGAAGGGTCTGTTATAGCTCCAAATCTCACTCTTATGGTTTGTGATGCTGCACTCATGGCCTAGGGCAACCCCTCCTTCCAGACCTGGTCCTAAAATTAAAAAAAACAGTGTTTTATCCCTTATACGCGACATTGCCCTGAGTTAAACGCGTGTACACGCGGGTCTGTGTATACCCAACCCGCGTGTATGTATTAAAACACTTAAAAAAATAAATAATTCCTTATTTTCGGGCAGAGATCGCGGGTTTTACCTGCTGATCACCTGTTATTGCCCGTGGCCCAACTGTTCCCAACCAACTCCTAACTAAAAAACTACTTTGGAGATGGTATAAAAAGATATCAAAGGGAAGGCCTAGGGGAGAGAAAAAAGAGAGCAAGATTATTATGCTGAGATTTTCCCCTTAGACCAGGTCTGAAGTCCTTGGTGCCTTCTGCACTTCCCCCATTTTGCATAGGAAACCCTTGTTTCCATGTGTATTGGTGATCATTCATCCTTTATATCACCATTGAGTAAGACTTGGAAGGAGCTCTTGTTGGAGGCTTGAGGCTGGAACGAATCCGGGAGGAAGCTTTGCTTGGAGCCTGCTGAAGGTGTTTCAGGTGAAATCTTTCCGTTATATGTACTTTACTTGCCTTTATATAAAGAAACACGTCTTGGTTCCCGAAACAATCTTTCTTTGTGCTTATGAGATTCTTGTTTTGAATTCTTATGCAAGTAGTTACTTAAATATTTTTATAACTAACTTTATAGCATGAAGATGGTTTATGTATAAGTATTTGTCCATGTACTGCTGTGTTCTTTGATTTGTTTGTTTTACAGGTCAAAGGAGAAGAAGGGAACTCCAAGAAGGGTTTGGACCCTAAAGGCCTTCTCGAACGTAGGACCTTAGGTACGTACCCTCAACATTAGAATTTGCTTACCGTAAAGATAATGGCTGTGTGTGTGTTTCTTTGAATAAGCAATTTTCAGTCTGGTAGAGTCTTAACCCAAAGGACCCTAGGGGTACTTTCCCCTCAACCAGAATTGGCGACTCTGCTGGGGACAACACTCTTGTTGTTCCTAGTTTGGGTAGTCTTCAAGCCAATCAAGGCTCAGCCCCTCTGTTTGCTGGCTCTGACTGTCTGATCTGTTCTTGAACTCTAAGCTTTTCCAGTTTTTTCAGTCTGTATTTTTTATTTTTCTTGAAAATCTTCAGATACGCTGTTTTGCTGGATTACAGAAGTGTATATACGCAAGTTTAACTAAGTGAACCCGCGTATACACAGGTTTCCTCAGTTACAGTCGCGTGTACACGCACTCTGCACATCACTGCAGGCGCGTATATTATATAATTCTCAAGATTTATAAATTTTCTTTTTGCTGAATGTTTGTCTAGTGGTTTGGGTCAGTTTGAAGCAGTCATTTTCCAGTAACAGTCCTCTGTTTAACAGGGGGCATCTTGTTCTGAACTCTCTCTAGTTATAAGGAGTATTAGTCTTGTTTTCGTTGATTGCAAGCGTCATTGTTTTTTGACACACAAGATTTCTGGTTAAGAATCTTGACTGCTTTGTTTTGGCAGAGTAGGAAGATTGGATTCAATCTTTGTGTTCATTTTGTTTTGGTGACCCTTTTATTTGCTTAACGAAACCATTTTTGTGACCATTTGCTCCTTCGTTTCGGGAAAGTTGTTTGTTACCATTTTCTTGAAACTTATCTTTTGATCTTTTGGACTTTCATTGCTGCTTTTGATTGTCAAGAGCGATTTCAAACGCATTTATTTTTGTCGGGTTTTCATCATTTGAAAGGTGTCAATTCACAAAAGTGTTTGGTTGCCTATTCATCAATCATTGGTGTCAGTATTTTTGAGAGCATTCTTTGAAATCTTGGCTTGATTGAAAGAAAATCTTTTGAAAGTTTTGAGTTTCGCTTTCTTAAACTTGCTTTTCATTTGATTTCCTTTTTTGCGAAGTGAAAGTGCTTTGTGTTTATCTTAGAACTTGTTTTTATTGTTTGGACGAAATGATTGGTAACACATCATCTTCTATCTAAGCATTTTAGTGGCAAGACAAATTTGATAAGGCAACAACTTTCCTTCTTTGTTTTTAGAGTAGTCTTTAAATCTTGCATCCACATATAGTTCTTGCATTAGGATAGATTTGCATCTCTTTTTAGGCATATATAGTTTTGTTAGTTTTTGTGAGTGTGGAGTCTGAAAAGAAAAGGAAAATTGGTTTATATTAGAAGTACCTCTGAACCTCATAGAAATTGCTCTTCATCGAAAACAAAAAGTGCATGTGCATGTAGCTAAGTTTTATTAATTTCTTTTGCGTCCATAAAAACGCCACAAGTTTCATCTCCATTACCTTGTGACTTAAAGAACAGCCTAATAAAATCAAGCGCTAATTAAAATCCACTAGAACTTTTTGTTTTAGTCAGTTACACCAACAAGTTTAGGATTTTAGGGCCTTGGATTAGGCGAGTGGAGAGTTAACTCTCCAAGGCCACATAAAACGTCAAACATAAGAGTCTGAATAACGAGAAAATCCAATAGCGTTAGGAAGACCAGGAAAGCTCCGGATCTGGGAGTTAAGCACGAGGGTCTGTGAAGACAGGGAAGAGAGATACCCCCTCTCCTACTTGTCTGAACTTACCTCACGACTATTCTGCCTGGCTTCTGCGACGAGTTGGTACCCATAGTTGCCTCTCCTAGGGATCTACACAGGTGGCTGCGGAGGGGAATCCCGTGGCACCTGAGGTTGACGTTGTATCACTCTCGATAGTACTACTGGAGGGCACCCTTGTGAAGCTTGGGGGCTTGCACCGGCGCAGGCTGTTGTTAGGAGGTCAGCGTAACTTCCTCTGATACCTTCGCTGATAGGACTGGGCCCTCATCATCCCAGACTATCTTCGAAAGGCCCCTTGATTCACTTTCTCATATTTTGGTGTCCGGTCCTAATCACCCGGAGCGGAAATACGTGGAAGTTGTTTGACTGGCTGTATCTTTAGGGACTTTATAGTGTGTGCTCTGTGCTCTTAGTTGGCCTAGCTTTCAATTTTTTGAGTCTTTAGTTAGATCATAACAAAAAATTCAAAGTGGCTGACCGATCTCCTAGACGGTCTCGAAGACTTCATGGTCTTTCGCCGCCAAGTTTAGAGCCTTCTCCGAGAAGGCGCAGAGGGAATACCACCGGTGGGCTTCGTCCTACGCCGGTTGACGCATCGGAGATTGATCCTCCTAGCGGGGGCATTAGTGCCCAAGCAAGGCCTGGTACTTCTGAACAAGAGAGGGATACTCCAGTCCTTTCTCGAGTTCTTTTTCAAGCGGAGAATAACGTAGAGGTAGAAGAATTCTCAGAGTCGTTAGGGGCTCCGAATTCTCCCCTACCATTTAGTCATCCAGACGTATTGCAATACGTTGGGACTCCGTCACATAGACCATCAAGTCCAGGTTACGCTACGCGCTTACCATTCATGACCACTACTGGAAGCATGGCTTCTACAAGTGCTACGACTATGCAAACCCCAACATCAGTGCAAGGGGGAGGAACTATTTCCATCCCCTCCACTTCCTTGTTTGGATCTTTTGCGAGCACATCTTTAGTTGGGTCTACCTCCATTCCGTCTACGAGTGGAAATGCCCAAACCAATGCTTTTGGTACTGGATTCTTCCCATTTGGCACCCATTCATAGGGTATTCCATCAGTTCTGTTTAGTGCCGCTACATCCATGGCGGGCGGATCGGCTTCGTTCCAGGGTTTTCCTTTCGGAAGTGGTCATATACCACATTCCAACCCGACGGTAGGATCCATGCCTTTTTCTTCAGTAGGACAAAACAACAATCCTTTCCAAGGTTGGAATAACCCTGGGGTTAGTAGCGCGGGAACTAGGAATCCGTTTATCGGCCAACAAGGGAATAGGTCGTACACCACGGTTAGTTCGTTTCAAAGTATTCCTCCCCTTGCTTCAGCTTGGAACCCATATCAGGGGTTATCAACTCCTTACCATTCTTTAGGAGGAAACTTTGCGGGTTATGGAGGTTATACGGCCGGAGTTGGTCAAACTCTGAATTTTGTTGGATCTCAAGGCTTGCCTTTTGGTTTAGCTGGTTCTACTGGTTACTTCGGGCAGCCGGGTGCCTCACAAATTCCAGGACAATATTTTCAGAACTTTGGGAGTTCCACCCAGTCTAGGTGGAATCCCCAAGGTCCTCCCAGACTTCCATTTCTGGCAACGTTAAACTTGCCAGATCTCACAAAGTTAACAAACGACCCAATCAAATACAATCTGGCCTGGCCTCCGGTCCCAACCAAACTCCCTTCGGACATTCCAAAATTCGAAGGGAAGAGTGGTGAGGACCCAGGCGACCACGTAACCACATTCCATCTATGGTGCTCATCCAACTCCCTCATCGATGATTCGATTAGGTTGAGACTCTTTCAGCGCACCTTGACTGGTAATGCGGCCAAGTGGTATATAGAGTTGCCAGGGGGCAGCTTCACATCCTTCGCCGACTTAGCCAACATCTTCTTAAATCACTTTCAGTTGCCTGTCCGCTATGACGCCGGAACTGAACTTCTGGCCACCTTTCGTCAGGATAAGGCTACTCACATTTCCGATCATATTCAGGAATGGAGACGGAGAAAGAGGCTCATTAAAGCCGAAATTCCTCCGGAATACCGTCTCGAGTGGTTTTTGAAATCTTTACAACCTGAGATCTCCAAAGATGTCTCCATGTCTGGGGTCTATTCTGAGGAGCAAGCTATTTTTAGGGCCCAGCAATTAGAATTGATTTACTCTCAGTCTGGGATCCTACAAAAGTACTTGCCAGATGCTCCTGGATCTAAGGTTGATTTAGCTAAGCCGAAGCCAGGTCCGCACGCGGATGGTATCGTTGGGTTAGTAGACACAACTACAATGAACTTGTTGAATCAATTGCAGCAGTTGTCTTTGCAAACTGCTTCTAACAACCAAGTCACATTGTCTAATCCTCCCGCTTCCCAAACTTCTTCAATTAATGCCGTCCAATCCGATAACCCCAAAGGAAATCAAAGTTCCAATGGGAAAAAGAAAGGACATGGTAAGAAGAAGAACTCGGATGGGAAGCCCGATGCAAATAAATCCGGTAACAACGCTGGTGGTGGTAAAGGTGAGTCGAGAAAGAAAGTTAAGTTTCCTTGCAAGTTATGCAGTGGAGACCATCTAACTCATCTCTGCCCTAGGATTGAAGACGCTCAGCGCTTGTTAGGACAGCAAGGGACTTCTAGTTCGCAAGCTGTGTTAACTAACCCGTTTCCCCAAGGGCAGCAACTTCTTGCTGGCGCGAGTTCGAACCCTGGGACCTCCTCAGGGGGCAACCAGGAAGGGGAAAAAGCATCAAATGTTTTTATGATGGGTTCAAATGTCCATGTGACTACTCGGTCACATGATTATGGTGAAGCCGAAACATCTAAGGATAAAACTGTTCTCGGAGGTACTGACCTTCATATTGAGCGACCCCCTATTGAGACTATACCTCGGATACCGAAAGGTTCCGCCAAACGCGCAACGATTAACCCTAATGCTAGGGCCGCCAAGAATTACTCCATTGTGGAGGATTTGGCTCAAAGCTCGTGTTCTATGTCCGCTTTAGAGGTTCTCCAGTCGTGTCCAGCTCAGAGAAGTGCTTTACTCTCCGCAATTGGAGCAGTTGATCCGGCTAACTCTTTAGTGCTCACTTTTGACATGTTAAATGTCAAAAAGCGACTCCCTCATCATATGGCTTTTCAGATAAAGTCTACATACCGGAAAATCAATATTTTTTGCACCGTTATAGATGAAGGAGCTTCCACATGTCATGTCGATGTCATGTTGGAAGGCTATTGGTTCACCTTCGGCTGTTCCTTCACCAACCGTCTTGACTGCATTTGATGGTCATTCTCACAAGCCGCATGGGATTATCCCGGCCTTTCCTATATGTGTTGGAGGGAAGGTCGTTAATATCGAAGTTGAAGTCGTAGATGCTAACCTAGACTATAATCTCCTATTAGGAAGGAACTGGGTATACGAAATGGAAGCCGTCGTATCGACTCTGTTTCGTGTCATTTGCTTTCCTCATGAGGGGAAAATCGTTAAGGTTGATCAATTGGACTATTGCCCAATCGATCCTCAAGCAAGCTCCGACTCTACTATTCCTTTGGTGGATAACCCTCGCCCGCCGACTGAGAATTTAGGAGTAGGGATGTATTCCTCATTGATGGGTACGTTTGATCTTCCCTCTCCTTTTGCAAAAATCAATGCTATTTCATCATCCAAGGAGTCTCCTCGAGAAGAGTTCTTCCGAACTCATTATTTTTCCGACCCTTGGACCTTGCCTTCACCTACGACCACATTAGTTGAAGGACAAGCAAATGGAATGGCGTTTCCTATATCTGCAGCTGAGCTTAGATATCAGTCTATCGTAGACTCTGCAGATAACCACTCCATTCCTTTTTCTGAAGAAGAGTTGGATGGTCATGTGGCCCCAGCCTGGAGCCTAAATTCTATCTCTACCTTGGATTGCTTGGATTCAATTTTACCTTCTGAAGAAGCAATCCTTGAAGTAATGATGGGTATAGATCAACCTTGGGAAGACTTACACCATCGTTCGTACTTTCTTCCTCCTTTGCAGGAAGTGGAATCTAGGTTTTCCGAGCTCTGTACTAGTGATGTTGATATGGTGTCGAACCCTTTGGCTCCAGCACACATTTGTGCCGAAGGTAATATGTCGGTAATTTCAAAAACGATACCCATCAACATCTCTAGGGACCCTAACATCATTGAGAATATCTTCATCGGAATCGAGTGTTCCCCTGAAGAAATTCAAATCTACACCGACCTCTTTAAGGAATATCGTGACGTATTTGCTTGGTCTTATGAAGAAATGCTTGGCATTGATCCTTCTATAGTTCAACATGAGATCAAGACATATGAAAACGCGAAACCTGTTCATCAAAGACTTCGTCCGGTTAACCCTAGGAAAGCAGCAACTATCAAAGCTGAAGTCCAGAAGCTGTTAAAGGCGGGTTTTATATACCCTATTCCTCTTACCGATTGGGTTTCTAATCCAGTCCCCGTAGATAAAAAGCAAGGAACAATCCGAGTATGCATCGATTTTAGGGATCTAAATAAGGCTTGTCCAAAAGACAATTACCCCATGCCATTTATTGATCAAATTATCGACAAGTGTGCGGGTAACGAGATTTTTTCCTTCATGGATGGTTTTTCAGGTTATAATCAAATTTCTATCCATCCTGAAGATCAGCATAAGACAACCTTCATATGTCCCTGGGGTACCTTTGCATATCGAAAGATGCCTTTGGGTCTTAAAAATGCTGGAGCCACTTTTCAGCGGGCCATGTCATACGCTTTCCACGACATCAAACATGTCATCGAGGCATACTTAGATGATCTCGCTGCTCGTTCTCGAAAGAGAACAGATCACCCTAGTCATCTTCGATTAGTCTTTGAGCGATGTCGTTTTTATAAAATCCGGTTGAATCCCAACAAGTGCGTTTTCGCGGTTACGTCCGGTCGGCTGTTAGGGTTTATTGTGTCCAATGAAGGGATTCGGGTAGATCCCTTCAAGGTTGAGGCAATAATTCAATTGCCTCCCCCGTCTTCACTTCGGCAACTTCAAAGTCTTCAAGGGAAGGCTAACTTCTTAAGACGGTTTATAGCAAATTATGCCGAGATCACTAAAGGGTTCATGCGTCTACTACGGAAAGGAGTTCCATTTATATGGGATGACTTTGTGCAGCGGTCGTTTGATGCTTTGAAAAAAGCATTAGTCTCTGCCCCGCTTTTGAGTCTACCGGATTATGGTAGAGACTTCCTTTTATATCTCGCTACAGCAGAATCAACCATTGGTATGGTTCTAGTTCAGGAGGACGATGCTCTCGCCGAGCACGTCATTTATTATTTGAGCCGAGGTTTAATAGGCCCTGAACTTCGCTATTCTCTGGTTGAGAAGTTGGCCTTGGCAGCTGTCCATGCTGTCCAATGGCTCCGTCATTATATTTTGCTACGTAAAACTTTTGTCTTAGCGGCAGTCAATCCATTTCAATTTGTCCTCAGTAGGCGAGTGATTGGGGGCAAATATAATAGATGGATAGTCATTTTGCAAGAATTCGATCTCGAGTTCTTGTCTGCCAAGTCTAAGAAATCCATGGTTTTTGCGGAACTTATCTCGGAGCTACCTTGTGGAGATGATATTGTTTATGAGGAAAGTTTACCCGACGAACATATATTCCTAATCTCTTCACAAGACCCTTGGTACGGAGATATCATTGTTTATCTCCAGACTTCGAAGTGCCCCTCTACTTTCTCCAAGGATGAACGTCGCAAATTACGTCACCTGGCAAAAAACTATGTTATTGTTGGTGACACATTATATCGTCGAGGGGTTGACTCAATCCTCCGGCGTTGTTTAACCTTAGAGGAAGCAGAGTCCATGCTCAATGATTGCCACAGCGGAGCTTGTGGTGGTCATCTATCAGGGCTTGCTACAGCCCAACGCATCTTACGTGCCGGCTATTTTTGGCCTTCACTTTTTAAGGACTGTGTGGAAGCAGTCAAACGCTGCCACCCATGTCAAATTTTTACTCGGAAGATGTGTGCGCATCCAACTCCTCTTTTTCCTGTTGTCACTGTCGGTCCCTTTCCTAAGTGGGGCATTGACTTTACGACTTGTAATTCGCCTTTAGCGGTGAATCACAAGTACATTATCGTGGCTGTAGACTACTTCACGAAGTGGGCTGAGGCCATGCCTACTTATAAGAACGATAGTGACACGGCAGCTTTGTTTCTTTTCAATCAGATCATCTCAAGATTCGGTATCCCAAAGGAGATTGTCACTGACCATGGCAGTCATTTCCAGAATCAACTGATGTCCGAATTGGCTCGTAAATTAGGCTTCCGTCAGGAGCATTCGTCCCCTTATTATCCTCAGGCCAATGGGCAGGTCGAGGCAGTTAACAAAACTCTTAAGACGATACTCCAACGGACAATCGATAAAAATCGGTCCAATTGGCACATTATGTTGTATCCGGCTCTATGGGCATACCGAACCTCCATCAAAACGGCTACTGGTTTTACACCTTTTCAGTTGGTTTATGGGATGGAATCCATCTTCCCGGTCGAATGTGAAATTCCATCTCTTAAGTTGGCTGTTGAACTCCTTCCAGAGACTTCGAGTCTCGAAGAGCGCCTAGTTCACTTGGAACATCTCGATGAGCAGCGTCGAGACGCCGCCACGATGAATGAGGCTCATAAGAAAAGGGTTAAAACGTAGTATGATAAGTCTGTCCGTCCTCGAGTCTTTTCTGAAGGTGACCTTGTCTTGGTCTATGACCAAGATAAAGACACCTTGGGGGCAGGCAAATTTAGGCCTATGTGGTACGGTCCTTTCATTGTTAAACGAGTTTTAGAAAAAGGGTCGTATGAGTTAATCGACTTTGAAGGGAACAAGCTGGCGGAGCCCCGAAATGGGCTCTACCTAAAGAAGTACTTTGCTTAGTTCAGGCTGCGCAATGACTTCTTTGTACTTTATGTATATTTATACATATATCGTCGAGCGTTTTCTGATATTAGTGCTTTTTGGTCTGCTGTGGCAGGTGTTGATGGATGATTTGGTCTATTTTGGGTTCGCCGATGGTGCTAGTCGACACACTCGGAATCTTGCTTCCGCAGCTTGGGTACTTTATTATCCAACTGGTCAATTGATGGTATCGAGAGGCGTGTGTATCGGTCCTGCTTCAAACAATATGGCCGAGTATACAGCTATTATCAATTTATTATCCGAGGCAATCTCTTATGGGATCGACTCGTTGGTAGTATATCTTGATTCTCAATTGATAGTGTCTCAATTAAATAACATTTATCGGGTTAGGGATCCATTATTATATCGCCAATATTTAAGGGTGAGGTTGTTGCAAAGATCATTTATTTACATTAATTATTTGCACATTCCAAGATCTCAAAATTGGTTAGCTGATTCTATCGCTAATCAAGCATTAGACTGGCATATCAATCATTCATCATCATAAAATCATGCATCAAAAAGTCAAACTGTATATATATATATATATATATATATATATATATATATATATCATAAAGCGCCTCGAGTGTACATATGTGTGTCCAAAAATATACAAAATTGGGACTCAAATGCCCATAATCATGTCTGATATATCTAACGCCCCGGCTCAGGATGAGCGCCTAAATATGTAACTATGGCATTGGCCACACGCCGAAAGATGCGAACCCAGTCACGTGGCATGCCAACCACATGACGCTGCATGTCCTCAGGAAGGTCCTCTATAGCCGCCATCGGTACTCGGCTGCTCAGTCTCGCCAAGTGTCGCTGCACGTTATGTAGGGTCCGTTCTGTCGCTGCAGCCGCCTCTTCGGCTCCTCGGCCGCGCCGTCTATGTCGTGGGAATCCGTCTGGTCGTACTGGCCCAATATCTGAAACATGATCATCATATTAGTCATTTGAGTCTCACCAAAAAACATTTTTCAAAGTTTACAATTATGTTTGAAAAATCCAAAAAATAACAAAATAATAAAAAATTCTTACCAATCTCGCCCCATGCTGCATCCGGTGGTAACACTAGATCAGGATCTCCTCGGAAATCCAGCCCAGCATAGGGGTAGTCATCCACGGCGATGATTTGCTGCTCCCACCAGGTAAAGAAGTCATCGTCAAATGCATTCCTTGGGACTTCCCCACCCCCCAGACGTTTCATCAGGTCAGCCCACCGGCCCATGCGTGGATCATGTGGGCTACTGATGGAAACTGCTACCCTGGGGCGGAGTGCGGGAACCTTCTCGAAGAAGAAAGTGCACAAGATGGTTCCGAACCCAAAGTTCTTGGTATGTCCCCTCCTGATAGAAGTGAGTTGTTCCTTCATGTTGGCCAGAAGAGGAGTACACCAGTCAAACACAGTAGTGAGATAGTCCACTGCCACGCTCATGGTTACCTGTGACGCCTGATGTAGTGAGGATGATCCGTTCACTCGAGCTATGGTGAACAAGATTATCCTGAGTGACAAACTCGCCACATGTGGGATAGAGATCTGGCTCCCGACCTTCTGATGACCCGGGCAGTAAATCTGTACATAGTCATCTACACTGAGGCTATTCCGTGTCCTGCCCCGGGAATGTACTACCTCTCCCCTTCGGGAAAGGCCCGTGATAAAATATATGTCTTCCACTTCTATCCTGAGTGGCATCTGATCAATCATGAATGCTTCCTCATCGACATCCCAATAATCAATGAGCCTCTCGAGCAGACGCGTGTTCGCTTTCATATTTGGCAATTTGAAGAATTTAAGCAACCCGCATCCCCGTAGGGCATCTAATGCTTCATCATTGCCCATAACTTCATTATCCACGGCTGCGTGCTCTCTTTCACGCCATGTGATAGTCATCCTGGAAGAAAAAATCATTTTCATCCATTAGTTTTGTTTATAAAAATAGTTCGCTGCGCACACGTGGGTTCCTATATACATAGTCGCGTGTAGGGTCGTCGTATACGCGAGTTCAATATTGCCAACCCGCGTGTACTCCGCGAAGGAATTTTTTGCAAAAATCCAACGGTAAAACATCAAATAAAATTTCTAAAAACTATCACAATTAATTGCAAGACAAGTTTAAGGCTTACCTGGAAGTTTTCGGCAAATTTGAACGGTTGAATTGGTCACAGGGAAGTTTGCTCCTTTTGCTCCACAATTTTTGCTCTCCAAGTCAAGTGATGAAAATGGTGAGTCCAAAATGCCTTTTATAAGTTTTGAAAATGCAAAATTTTGTCAAAATTTTATTTTGTTTGGCCTCATGTGACTTTTAACTTGGGAGCTTGGAATGCCGAGTTTGGTTTGTTTTTCAGGACATTTTGGACATTTTTCGACAGTTCGAGACGGTTCCATGACCGCTGACCCGTCATGGCAGGTATCGTGTTTTCACTGGCATATAGGTTAGGGACACCATTTTTCCGTTGCATTATGCATACTAGCCTCCATGTGACCGATACATCTGCCGTAGGGTCCACCCCATCGTGTTATGGTTCGTAAGCCATTTTCACTCGCTGATTCTTTAAATCATGACACGATGGTAGAGACATCCCTTTACATGGGCATCGTAGTTAGCACCTCACTGACATTTGTTGCCCATGCTGCTTCGTTTTGAGTAGGCTCGGGAGTCCTCTGTAGTCCCGCCGTGACTTATGCGTTGAAGACTCATTCCTCTTTGCTTCTTCGCTTCGTTCTGGCCTTATACCCTAGAGGCTCCTATGTGTGTCAAGTTGTACTTCTGCATTGCATGTTGACCATTTGCACCTTTTGGCCTAGAGCCGGCTTCACTTGGACTCGTGTTTAAGCCAACTTTTGACCATGACGTCTGCAAAATCAACCTTGCATACCTTTGACTTCTGCAGCTTGACATACCTTGATCCGTGGAAGGAACATACCTCTGAGTGTCACTGACTAGTTTTCACCTCCCTGCATTGAGCATAGGAACGTTCCTTTCCCAGGAACTAGATCATCTGTTTCACCGACACTCGTTCTTTCCACTGTACCATAGCATTCTTTTATTCTTTTTTCGGCTTAACAGAAAAAGACAAAAAAATAAATATTCCAAAAAAGAGCGGGAACAGGGACATTATTTCCATTTATTGTTGGCAGCTAGAGTCAGTCGTGTCGCCCTTGAACAAAGCACTCAAAACAAAGTCTCCTCCGCATGGGTGGGATTTAGTTTGACTTAGGTATGCCATAACCTTGTTATTGAGTCAGTTCTCCCCCGATTGGTTATCTCTTCCAATCATATGGAGGGTTCGTTCGTGCCTCCTGCATGGCGAACTTATATAGAGTCATCATATGCTGCCACATAGTCACATTGAGTCGTGCTTTTGTTCAAGGGAAGTTAGCCTGAGTCGGCCTCTCTGCGGTGTCTCTTGACTCATTTTTCAGTCGGCCATCCCTGGTTGTCAGTGTCATGTCTATCATCACATCAGTTATATTATTTCTTTACTCGTGCCGGTTTGAGAAGGTCCCCATTGACTTCTTGCTGGCGGGTCTTGTCCTTATCGATGACGACACCTTGCTCTGAGGACAGGCCTAGAGCCGCACCCTGGCCCTATTTTCATTATTGATAGGTCACCTTGTGCTCAGCATCGATCAGTATCATGGGTCTTTGACTGAGTGGCTTCCCTTGTGTTCGACATCAGCTTACATTATCACACATTGGGATTCGTGCAGTACCTTGGTTTCCATTTGAACTTATTGGTGGATACCTTGCCTCTGTGTCAGCTTTCATTATTGGTTGGTTCAGAGGGTCTCTGCCGTGCGCTAGCCACATCTTGTGTACGCCAGAAACGTACTTCGGTTGGGTTCCTGCATCTTTTTTTTCGTCCGATTCCTTCCACATTATTGGCCTACGGGTTACACTCGCGCTAGATTGATGGAGGATGCCTTAATGCCTTCCCTCTAGTGGATCTTTCCCTATCGACTCCAACTCATTGCTCTGGGGCAAAGATCTAGAGTCCATTTGGCAGTACCTTGGGGTTTGCAGTCATTAGTGGTAGATCCTTTGCTATCGACAGTGGGAAACCATCATTGTCTCCTGATCGATAGATTCTTACAGGTGTTCGACTTCAGCTCATCTATTCACACTTGTTAGATTGTACTGGGTACCTTGACGCTCATTATCATTATCGGTGAGTAGTCTCGCGTTTGTTAACAGTATACATCAATGACCGGTAATCAAACGATTTCTCACATGGTCGACTTCAGATCATTTATTCCCATGGTGTAGAAATGTACCACGGCGGTCGGTGAAGACCTCAGGTTGTATCAGCGTTCATTGGTTCACTTGACAGTTGCTCCTGTTGCTGCTAGTTGATACCACTCCACCTTATATGTTGCAGTCAATCATGGTGACATTCTATATGCTGGCACCTGAGTTTGCAGTGTAGTACCATCCTATTCGATCATGTTCAGTTGGTACCTTTTGGGATCAGTCTTTGATATCAGTGATCCGTTGCACCTTTCAGCATCATTGACAGTCTTATATGTGATATTCAGACATGTACTTGCTCATTATGATCAGATGATCCATTATGTATCTTCCAGTCATTTATACGTGTATACTTAGTGGATCCGCTTGTACTTGATATGCGGACATGCTTTACTTTTTCTGAGCATGGGTATGCCCGCCTCAGACAGTGTTTCTTTCTGATCTCCTCTTGGTGGCTTGGTAGGCTGAATTCTGGTGAAGTCCTCCTCGGTTTCTCGACAGACTTCCTTTCCATGTACTTACATAATATATTTCGGCCATCATGTTCCCCTTCTGACCTCATATATTAGGGGGCATCTGTTATAGCTCCAAATCTCACTCTTATGGTTTGTGATGCTGCACTCATGGCCTAGGGCAACCCCTCCTTCCAGACCTGGTCCTAAAATTAAAAAAAACAGTGTTTTATCCCTTATACGCGACATTGCCCTGAGTTAAACGCGTGTACACGCGGGTCTGTGTATACCCAACCCGCGTGTATGTATTAAAACACTTAAAAAAATAAATAATTCCTTATTTTCGGGCGGAGATCGCGGGTTTTACCTGCTGATCACCTGTTAGTGCCTGTGGCCCAACTGTTCCCAACCAACTCCTAACTAAAAAACTACTTTGGAGATGGTATAAAAAGATATCAAAGGGAAGGCCTAGGGGAGAGAAAAAAGAGAGCAAGATTATTATGCTGAGATTTTCCCCTTAGACCAGGTCTGAAGTCCTTGGTGCCTTCTGCACTTCCCCCATTTTGCATAGGAAACCCTTGTTTCCATGTGTATTGGTGATAATTCATCCTTTATATCACCATTGAGTAAGACTTGGAAGGAGCTCTTGTTGGAGGCTTGAGGCTGGAACGAATCCGGGAGGAAGCTTTGCTTGGAGCCTGCTGAAGGTGTTTTAGGTGAAATCTTTCCGTTATATGTACTTTACTTGCCTTTATATAAAGAAACACGTCTTGGTTCCCGAAACAATCTTTCTTTGTGCTTATGAGATTCTTGTTTTGAATTCTTATGCAAGTAGTTACTTAAAGATTTTTATAACTAACTTTATAGCATGAAGATGGTTTATGTATAAGTATTTGTCCATGTACTGCTGTGTTCTTTGATTTGTTTGTTTTACAGGTCAAAGGAGAAGAAGGGAACTCCAAGAAGGGTTTGGACCCTAAAGGCCTTCTCGAACGTAGGACCTTAGGTATGTACCCTCAACATTAGAATTTGCTTACCTTAAAGATAATGGCTGTGTGTGTGTTTCTTTGAATAAGCAATTTTCAGTCTGGTAGAGTCTTAACCCAAAGGATCCTAGGGGTACTTTCCCCTCAACCAGGGTCTTTGCCTTTATGTTTTACTTCATTCCAATTACTGAGAGAAAACTTTCCTAAGATTAGAAATCAGTAGTCTTTCATTTTTGATGTTGAGCACGGAGAAGATCATGAAATTCTTGACCAGGACTCCTTACCTTTGTGTTTCTCTTCATTCGAAAGAATAAGAGAAAACTATAAGGTTACCAAGGAAGCAAATAAGCAAGTTGATAGTAGTCGACAACCTTATCTTGAAGTTGTTGAGAATGTTGTTTGTAATATAGAACCTTTTTTTAGTCCACAATCACCGTTACCAAGCAACATTCAATTTGAAAATGCAGCCGAAAGTGTGGAACATGAAGAGTTTATACAAGATCATGTAGTTTCATCGGAACCGATCCACAACAGGTTACAACAACTTTCTCATATTTGCAATGATCCAGTAGGCAATTATATGGATGATCTTTGTGTTCAAAATTCTCATCCTTTGGCTGGCTGTCAGTTTGAAGATAGGGTTGATAATGATTTAGTTTGGCATATAGTTTTAATGTCTTGTCCATCAACAGTCTCATCACATTTATCACAAAGGTCACAGGAAATCTTCTAGCCTTGTCATGACTGTTTTAAGTTGAAACTTCAGGAAAGCACAGATGTTGTGAAAATTGTGAAATCAAGGTATAAAGACTACCTAGAGCAGATCAATGATGTATCATATGGGATGGAAATCAATATGTATTCCTATGAAGATCCTCTTGCAGCATTATTGAGGTCAGCTGGTGGGCTCATGCTTTGCCATTTCATTAAGATTCAATCTGTTTACAAGTTTTCATGGGAGTTTCCTTTCAGTAGTTTTCCCTTCTTGCTCACGAGAAAGCACTTGCGGAGAATCAAACTAGCAGGAAAAATGCTTACATGGTTCCATTGGATGTTCCATTTCACATGATTAGGTGATGTATAGATCAATTATAGGTGTGATGAAAAAGCTCAATTCTCAACATTTTTTTCAGTAGTATCTTTCAGTAGTCAATTTTAGAGTTAAGTCAGTTCAGTTTGTCGGTCAGTTTTCAGTTTTAAGTTTGGTCTTTTTTGTTTTTGACTCCATGCCCAATGAATATGGCTACTTGGTCTACATTGTTCTTGACACCTCCAAAGACCTGTCATCCCCAACTAGAGCTAATATTAGTGTCAGTCAGTTTTTCCTGTCACCAGTGATCAAATATGCTTTTACCAAGTTTTGTTAGGGGTCTCAAGTGAAATTTTATCATGTCACTAGGTTTTCAGAATAAAATTTGGTCACTGGTTAGTGTGTCTAGGTCTACTACTGCTCCTTCAAGATTTTCATGTTCCGGTCACTGCCATCACTCAGTTGGATGTGCCATCATTGAACAAATCATCATCATCATATTAGTCATGTCACCATGGTCTTCATTTAGCTTAGTGTCACCATTAGGTCATTAGGGTTAGAATCATAAAAAACTACCATTTCATTCAATAAACCAGCAAATGAAGGAGCAGTGGTAGGGTTTGATCAAAAATTTTTGTTTCTAAGTGTAATTCACTTCAAAATGATGTAATAAGTTATGTTTCAAAGCTGCATGTAAAAGTTCCAAGTTACATAGTTTTATCAAAAGCAAAATGAAAATTATGGTGGGCCACCCTACCATTATAAAGTTGAGTTATATAGCCTATAAAGACCACTTCATTCCACCTCTCACCCTTATGTTCATTGCCAAAGAAGCTCTCATCCATCACAAGACAATGTCTCTACATTTTCGGAGGCAAAAAGACTCCCAAGGGTCATCAGAACCATTTCGTTGCATTTTGCTACGTTTTCTAACCATTCGTTGCATTTTCTAACCTCTCTCTGCGTTTTCTCATTTTCACTGCGTTTTGTTGTAATTTCGCTGCGTTTTCTTGTTTCAAGCCCTAATACTGGTTCTGAAAGGTTTCTTCAGCAAATGAAAGTATCTATCAGCCTCCTGCAAGTAAGTTGAACACTCTTCATCTCTCCATAGCCTTGTTTCATTTGATTTCATGTTGCAAAACCTATTTTGCTCCCTTCGCTGCGTTTTTCTCTGTTTCATTAGTTGATTGTGTTTTAATTCCCTAGACCATACCCTCTGCTCATTTTCCCTCATTCCACTTCCTAGGGGTCCCTAACACCCCTGCCCACCTCCCTAAATTTTCCTACCCCTCTTCCCCTTCCCTAAACCCTCCATCCCATCACATCTTTCCAATCCCCTATTTTCCTAGCTAGGGTTTCACTTGCAAAATAGTCAAATGGAGGAGGAGAAGAAAACCTATAACAAAGGAGGTCAAATCTTGAGGTATGAACCCCTAAACACTGAGGAGTTGATGTCTTCCCCACTGTCCAAGTAGTGCTTTGAGAATGCAGAATGTTTAGGGTTTTGTGAGTTGGTTGAAAGGGTCAAATACCATGATAAATTGACTAGTCTGTTTGCCACTCATTTGAGGAGGGATAAGGTTATTATTGCAGGTGTCACATTCACTATTTCAACTAAGATCATAGCAGCAGCCACAGGGATACCTAATAATGGAGAAAAATGGTTTAAGAACTTAGATTTGGGCCTGCAAAACTATCAACCCTTCATCAAAGGCCACTATAGACAGACCATTAAGAAAGTTTTTCCTTTTGCACAACTCCTTGACAAATTTGCTCCATTGATGAAGGTCATAATGAAATAATTTACATGTGAAGGCAGATTCTCAAGGTTGTACAAATACCATGTCAGATTACTCATGCATTTCATAGGAGTAAAGCCACTAAACCTAGCCTATTACCTCTACAAAAGTCTGGCTAAGATGGCAGAAAAGGTGCAACATAGGCAAAGTGACCATGAAAAGAGCCTTTTCCACCATGCCCTCATCAAGATTATTGTACTGCATCAGCTGAATCAAAAGAATATCACTTGGGAAACTTTCATTCAATCAGATGTTTTATTGTCTTCTACTAGTCAATCTACAAGCCCAAGTACATCATCAGCCCCACCTAAGCATGTGAAAGGTAGTTCTTCAAAGAGACCTGTAGTTGAGAAGATACCTAGGCCTGAAGTAACTCAGACTTATCAGAAGGGAAAGAGGCTTGTGTTTACTCCACATCATGTGGAAGGGGCCAAGCTCACATCAACAACATCAACAAAACATGGATTACAATCACAACATGAGGAAACTTGTCATCTTGACACTGACATGGTTGACTTGGAGGCTAGTAAGGAGCATAAAACAATGGAGCAGGTTGTAAAGGAGAAATATGATGAGATAGCAAAGCTCAAGGACAGTTTATCAAAGGCAAACTTCATGATTTCATTTCTAGAGCAGGAAAATCAGCAGTTGAAGGTAAAGCAGCTACTTTTGGAAAAGCATGGGGTTGATGTTGGTAAAGAGGATGTCAAGGGAAAGGCAGTGATGGATGCAGAAGTTTCAGAGGAACATCATAGGAGAGAACTATTTTAGCTTGTACTTGGACATTTTATGGAAATCAAAGGATACAGTTTGTAGCTATTATCTCGCAATTCATGTGCAGTAAGTTTGTGATGTCATTTTTTCTCTGTTATAGCTTTATATGAAAGATATTCATCTTCTCTTTCCATTCATCAGTTCTTCAATGATTTTCCTTAAAGTTTATAAACACAATTCTTTGCATAAAGCTATTTTTTTTATGGGAATATCATTATGTGTTAATTTCCTTCATGTTTAATGAATTCATGTGCTCATGCTCATTAAGACCCTTTTGCATCTTCCAACAACCACACTACACTGACAAACCTTAAATCCATCACAAAATTATTGCTACCTTGCTCCTCCATATCTTTGCAGCTATAACCCTTTGATCCTTTGACCTAGCTACCTGGTTTTCATCCCTTATCCAACATCAAAACCCTAAACTTTCAAGATCTACCTGAGCCTAACATTCCTAGCCTAAAATCTATTCCTTTTACCGTCAATCCATTAGCTGTGATCATAGAGAGAGCCCTCTCTGGTTTGGTAGGGCTAGCTACCAAACTGAAATCTTGGTCTGTGGTTACCTCCGTCAATCTCCTCTCAACCTGGGACATTGTGGAGGATAACACAGATCATGCTCAAACATCTCTCTAAGGAGCTTCTTAATCCTACTAATCGCTAGTCATGCTAGCAACATCGTACTCAACCTCGGTTGTGCCAAAGACCTCTCATCATGGCATATCTCATACTAAGGCAACACTCATATGTTCTCATCTCATCAATAATCAACATCAGCATATCCATACAATGATATATCATAGGAAGAATATCTCAGGCCAAGAATAGATCATATCATGCAAACATCTCGAAGGATTCTTGGTGACAACATGTATGAAGCGACTCAATCATGAGCTTATTCAGGTTCTATGCACATTACACACACACACACACACACACACACACATGAATCAATGTTCTAAATAGAACATCGATGCTTCAATCAACTGTTAGATTCCATGTCAAGTTCAACAACATCTTTAACTTCAAATCAGAGTGTGTAAGGATTTGCATTTCCACTTTTCAATAGCTTCACAATATAGATTATCTCTTCCCAACTTCAGAAGTCGATTCATCATGCCATGAAACATTATTACAAGCTTCAGAATCCATCTCCCTCTTACTTATATCATCATAGGCTCTTTACTTGACAATAGTAGATCGTCAGTATATAAAAACCAAAATCAAAATCAAAGTCATACCTTGGAACACTTCTGAGGTAAAGGCTTGGATCAACACATCATCCTGGCTTCATCAGATAACTATTAATGCGGACATATCTGGATCGAGGGAGCTTGCTTCATGCAATGCTCACTACAACCATAACACTTTACCAAACCATCATTCCCAACCTTTCATAAATCCTTATTGTGCAATCAAATCAACTAAATCATCTCATCAAAGTTTAGAAGCTAAATCAATACTAATATTAAAAGTCATCAATATCTTAGTGTCAATTCTTTGAACCAGATGACACATAGGGATTTCATCAAGTCATGCCATCATCTATTATCATGCCAAAAAGTTGTCATCAAACACATTATATCAATCAAGTCATTCCCATAATACAAGTCATTGGAACTCATTATGCTCATATATCATTGTCATCAAGACAAACCATCAGTCGTCAAGTCAAAACATTAGACATCATGTCAATATCCAAATTTTCTATCATAGTAAGATCTATAGTCCAAGACATATCTCAATTATTGAGTCAGAGATCTAGCTCATCATTAGACATCTACAACTCATATATATCAATAAGTCAAATCATGTCAGACTCTTGTAGCACAAACTTCAAACATAATGGCATATCTATATGTATGTCATGGTCACCTTCAAACATTCAAACTTCCCTGCTCTCAGATCTTTCAGATATCTACTACTTATTTGTAGAACTGACATCCTCCAGGTGAACATCTGATTTCATGCACAAAACTTCAATTTTGTGTCCATCAGGCATAGTCGCACCTATGGGCCTTCCTTTGTGCAAGTGAGGCTCAGAACTCTATTGTAGATCAACAATGTCAGATACCCATAAATCATACTTCAATAGTACATATAATGAAAATGGAGAGATTCTCCCTCTAAATGAGAATCCACTTCATTCGTCTTCTTTCATGTCATCAACTTGTCTTTACTAGAGTCATGCAACAACAGATTTGTTAGATCATAGAATCAAACATATATACATCATGGTCATAACATGCTCACGTCAACTACTACATCATCACATCATGACATCAATCTTTCATCAAAGGTTAGATTCACATGATAGGGACAACGAATATGTGTGACAACATACTTTAAAGATCATGAACACAATATCACTTCTATCAAGTCAATCCATCAGGTTAGGGCATTATGTGTTTTACCGTATCCATTAATTACTATAAAAAACATGACTACAGTTAATAAAATATCTAGAGTATCAATCTCATAGTTCTATCATCAAGGTTACAATAGGATCAAGTTAGGTCATTCAATAAAACATTACCAAAAAAACAAGAGTGTCAACATAATTTCATCATACTTATCAAAAGCATTAGCAATATCAATGAGGTAACCTTCTACAAGAGATCAATCATGTCTTATCCATGTCAATTGTCAAGGTACTAGTCTTCTTCACAAAATTAGGATCTTCAAGAGGAATAGATGTTAGCCAAAACTCAAGTTATGCCACTATATCCAAGATCAACAATAAGTAGCATCATAGAATAAATAATATCATCATGAGCAAACTATTCAATACCAGGTGCTCCATTTCATCATAGGAAACATAAATCGAAATATCTTTCATATGCAAGCATGAGCCATTTGGGAAGGAGACATTCTCAACATACCATAAGTCTTACCTAGTCATCCAATGTTATATCTGAAACATAACATTGAAATAATATAGCTTTCATACATTGTAGAGTCAAATACCTATGCACCTTCTCATGGGCAGCTTGTAGTGCTTGTTGCCTTTTCATCAAGTGCCTCTTTACCTCTTTCTACATCTAGATTTTCTTTCCTACATCTCAAATGATCCTCAAGAGGGGTCCACTTATCACATGTCATCAAGGAGGTTAGATACATCCATATATTGAAATGTACATGTAGGAAGTATAAGCAATGATCAAAACAATAATCATAATAATCAGATCCATAAGTCTAAACAAGAATAAATACACAACGAACATCATAAGTCAAGGAGTCCTTATGTTCAATGAGAGGTGATCCTCTCCCTCTTGAACCAAACTTCAAGAGTCATCACTATCCATAGTCCACATAGGAATGTTGCCTTCAATCAACTTTACCAATAACTGGGTCATCTAGGGCTTCATTAAAGTTGTCCCAAGTGCTTGAGAATCTTCACATAAACATGCTAGAGTTTCATACATAAAATCTCAAGTCTTTGCCATAAACCAATGTTTCCAACAAACCCTAACCATCAAATCCTTATGCACTGACTACCTAGTGTTTCCTTCATACCCTAGGATTCTTTTAGGTCTCCATCATCCTGTTCTTTCTTCCATCAAAAGTGTCTCCATTGGGGTGATATCCATGGCTTTTCTTCAACCCAAATTTGAAACCATGTTAAATTTTTATAGGGCTATATTGTTCTTTTCTTTTATAATTTAATTTCTCCATTAACACATTAAGTTCACCTCATAGAAATTATCATAACATTATATAGATTTACATCATTATTCATCAGCATATGCAACTATGTAGAAAGAACAATAACATCATCATTAATGCAACAGAACATAAAGGAACACAGGAAGAAAATCATGCATACATAGAGACACCAGGATTGGTTGGAGACCAGGGAAAAACCCACTATGGGGAAACCCTTGCAAATTCTTCTTCTAATAGATTGACATCAAATGATCCAGCAAAAGAGAGTACAACGATCCATATCTTCACAACAACTAGAATATCCATGAAATTCATATAAACATCAAAACTCTCATTTTGATAATTGCAATGTACTGTCACTACTTGTAGTCTATTGCTGAACACTACTGTCACTGAGTGAAATCTTCAGAGTACTCCAGATTCATCTTGGAGTCCCGGACGCATGGAGGAGGAGCTGGGCGAGTGTCTATAGCAGTGTTGGACGCTCCTTAGTGGACTTTGTGCATGTGTCTAGGGAAAAATATGCTATGTTCTGCCTCAAACCCTCGGAAGCACCCTTAAGTCTCCTATGCATGCGTCCAAGGCTCCCCGGATGCTACCTAGGCCACTTTGTGCATGCGTCAAGGCACCTGAATGCCAAATCTGCCTTCTGAGGTCCTGGATGCTCCCTTCAAGTTAGAATGTGAGTGTCTATAGCTTCCTGGACGTTGTCTTGACCATAACATGATAGCGTCTAGGGAAAAAATTTCCTAGATCTGTGCTAGTGTCCGAAAACCAGAAACCCTAGATTCGTGTGAGCTTCAACCCTGTAGCTTTGGACCCTTGTGCGAGCTTCCTCTGTCAGACTTGTGCGAGCCAAGACAAAATAGAAGAGGAGAAGAGAACTGGATAAAATGTGTTAAAATGAGTTTAAGGCCTTTTTTATTTATAGGTTTCCATGAGGGTCCACTTGATGTTGAGGTTGACCTGTCCATTGGTACATGTGCATAGGGCCGACCTAATCCAATATACATGAGTGGGTACATAAATTCGAAAACCAACTTCTGCTTGTCCAAATGAGGTGATCTTTAGGTCGATTTTGGTCCTCTAGAAAAGAGGAATTCATTGCAATCATCATCTATTTCATCTGAGCTATACAAGGTGGAATTTGACCGTAATTTCTTAATTTTAACAAAAGGGATGTGTTAAGTTATAAAAGGGTTTTTTTTTAATAAAATCCACCCCACTTAAGAAGCAAGGGCAATTTTTCCTACACGAGAAAAATAGTATAATAGGTTTCACAAGAATACAAAGAAAAGAGCAAGGACTAACTTGCAACTTGAAGCTCCAAGGATTTTCTGTCACCTGAAGACCCAACGCTAGGACTAAGGAGTAGAAAACCTCAAATATATAATTCAATAAACCAGTTGACGACACATTCCTTTTATGAGAATGAAACACAAGCCAAAGGTCTAGCTATTGTCCAAAACTACCACTCTTAAAATTAAGAATCTTATTGGACAACGAATGCTACTCGAGTTGTATATAGAAATAGAGATAATAATTTGAAGATGTTTTTATGTTTGTAAGCCTACCTATATAAATGCATTATACGTTGATAACCTTGAACTCGATAGGTCTCTAAATCGAGATCTTCCAGATGGTTCCATTTTTCCCAATACCCTTACCATGGTTTGACATGAGGGCATGTTGGCATTGTTTTCATTGATGGAAAATGAACAACAAGAGTAGCAAGGCAAGAACAACTTTGAAAAAGGAACAACAAAGGAGTGGTAACAAGTGATATGGCATATTGACAAAGGAGCAAGAGATGAAGGTGATGACAAAGGAACCACAAAGTAGCAACATCATATGTGATATTGATGCTTGCATTTCTTGTGCATTGATGCTTGCATGTGTTGTGCGTTGCATGATTTGAAGATTGGTTTGTTGGAGAAAATCGTTATGATGTAAGGCGAGACTCCATAAAACCAAAGGCAAGACTCCATGACAGCTAAGGCAAGGCTACTGAGACAATTACATGAATATGTTGTGATGCAAGTCCAATGTAAAGGCAAATATGTTGCTGAGATTATTGTGATGCATTAATTGCAAATGTTGTTATTGATCATATGTTATTCCTATAATGTTACATGATGTTGGAATTATGTTGATCAATTTAATCATTACTGGAGGATGAAAATAATATTGGGTGGAGCATTTATTTTTGTGTTCTAATATTCAAAATATGAAGAGTTTGGAAAAGAATGAGTGGAAGGAAAAGAGTCGTGAAAGAGTCAAGCCCATTCACTTCATATTCCTATGTGGAATACAAACATCCAACAAACTATCTTTATAAAACATGTGATTTTGGAAGGCAAGGAGGATTTGGAGAGTCAAAGAACGTGTGAGAGTTGATTGAGGTGTTATGCATTAGTTAATTGGCACATATGAAGCTTATGTGTAGCAAATTTGAAGGGAAGAAGAGGTAGTGATGAAGATAGAGATATGAAAAATTGGTGACTAGGTAAACCAACACATTGTTTTTTCTTTTTTGCATTAGGGGATTATATTTTCCTTTCAATTAGTGGCTTGATAAACATTAGGATGGATCATGTTGAGGTAGGAGCCTCCGGTGGGTTGTAGCCTACAAAAAACATATGGGAGTTGGAGCTTCCTTGCATGTTGCAACTTGCAAAAAATTGAGGTGGAAACCTCCTATAGGTTGGAGCCTACAAAAAATCAAATGTAATAATGGAGTAGGATTTTGCCTTTGCATCACAATTTTTTTTATTTTTTTTTGTAGTTTTCTCCCTTTATGGGTTTCCACTTATATCTAGTGTTAATATGTGTTGTTATTATGTGGTGGTGTGATGTCTTGGTTTTCTTATTACTTTTTGTTCACATACTCAATTTGCTGCTCAGTATTTATTAAGCTCCTCATTTAATGTTTCAGTTAATGAGTTTTAAAGAGAATAAATTAATGTCCATGAATGTACTACACTGATTCACCCCACCCCTCTCAGTTTTGTCAAATTTTCATCAATTGGTATCAGAGTAGGTTCCTTCTGTGTAAGCCTAACAAATTGAAGCTAGATCTAGTTGAGTCATGGACTATCAAAGTGTACTTGTGTTGAGTGCAACAAACCTTCATGAATGGAGAGACAAGGTAAAATATGAAGTGATAAATTATGGACCTAGTATATGGAAACTAGTATGTGATGGCTATTGTAAAGACTCTCCCTCTGTGCAAGAACAATAATGGAATGCTAAGGAAAAATGTGTTATGTATAACAATCTTCATAATAAGGATATTGATACAATAATATATTTAAATTTTGCAAAGAAATATGGGATAGATTGCATCTCATTCATGAAGGAGAGACTAACAATAGTAATACAGAAAAGGAGAAGGAAAAGAGGAGGAAGAAAAAGGAAAATGTTCATTCAAATTTGGTCTACACTAGTGTGAATGGACATGATTTCCATAAAGAAAAGATATCTGAAGAACAAGCTAAGCTTGACTTATCATTGTCTAGCATAGATAGATTGAAGAATGAAAAAAAAGACTTGAAGAAACTTGTGCAGATATGTGATGAGAGAGAGTATCAGTATAAGGAAGAAATTGTTAGTCTGAAGACACAACTTGAAGAAGAAAGGAGATTAGGAGAGGTTATGAGTAGATGACTGAAGGAGAAATAAGAACAATGTGAAAGGTTAGAGGCTGAGACCAATTTAGCTAGAAGTGAGTTAGAAGAAAATAATATATTGTTTAAGCAATTAAAAGAGGAGGTTGTTTCCATGGAAACCTTAGAAAAGTGTAGTAGATCAAAGGAAGCCATAAAAGATATTGAAGCAACGCTAAAAAGACCTACAAAATAAGAGGCCAAAAACAACATGGTTCGTAAGAGAAGCAAACAAAAACAAGCAACAACATCAAGAGCCAAAGAATAAGAGGAAGAAATGGTCATTCACAAAAAGGCCATTTCCTCCTGGGGATAAGTTGAGAAAATTTGGAAGATCTCAGTGGAGATTCTTTGCTTCTTTGAAAGATATGAAGTTCTTTTCTTGCCATGAACTTGGACACATTGCCATAGAATGTAAGACAAAGAAAAGTAATTTTAATCAACAAAAGATGCAACAAATAAGAAGGCTCCCTCAAGCAAGCAAACAGAGAATACATTCATTCACCAGGTACACAAATCATTTCTATGGTTACTGTTATCTATGCAATGAATTTGGACATAGAGCTATTGAGTGTAAAATGTATGTAAAGAAAAGTATAAATGACTCAAGAAAGCACACACCATTTGTTTCATTCCTTAGCCATATAAAATGTTATTTGTGTAGCAATCTTGGCCATATGGCCAAAGAATTCAAACTTCTATATACCCTAAAAGGTTCTAGACAGAAAACATAAGAAACTCCAAGCATACTAGACAATGAGCCAAAAGGAAATGTAGACAACAACAGAAGGCAACCAACTAAGGTATGGAAGAGGAAGAAAAGGTAGTAGTTTGAGACTTCAATAGAAAAATGAAGTTGTCATAGCCTCAGGGGGAGATGCTTAAGAAAGAAAAAGAAGAATTCATTTGGGAGAAACAACATCTCAGGGGGAGAGAAGCCCCAATATTGACAATAAAGCCTTGAAAAAAAAAACAAAAATCTAATGTCTTGGAAATAAATTGAAACTAGTGATGCATCTTCTATCAATTCAGAAATATCTCAAAAGGATTCAAAGAAAGATGAATTTACAGATTTTGTATAGTAGTAATAATGTTGAATATTTTGAAGTCATAGAAGATGGGAAGTTTGAAAAAAAACTCTCTGCAACCCTAATGGTTAGGCGGCCATGAGCTAGGTGGTACTTTGCCCCAAAAAACTATAGACTACTGAAAAGCGGCAGACCCAGACACTAGGAATCAGAGGAGAATGACAGAGGAGGAAAGGGGGGGGGGGAATCCCCTCCTATCAAGATACAGTAGTAGGGGAATGCCAGAATACCAGTAAGCAAAAGTAGGTGGGAGAAACAAGAAAGCCAGGGCCAGTCCTCAGAGCGAGATGGCAGGCCGACAACAAAGGTAAATGTTTACCATGTGCGATGGAGAAACCAAGATTCATCATACCAATGAACAAACTGGAGCGATACATAAGTTATATGAAAGACCACGCGCTTATATGCAAGTTCATTGGAGTATGGCCGACAGAAAAGGACCTCACCAAATGGATTCAACAAAAATGGCAACCCCGAGGCCATATCGAGCTAAAGTTGGGAGCAAGAGGCTTCTTCACGGTAATATTCTCAAACCTGCAAGACAAAGAAAAAGTATTTGAAAATGGTCCTTACTTTCATTATAATGCTGGATTGTTTATGAGATACTGGGAAGAATGCTATGACCCAGACAAGGAAAAAATTTTGGCAGCCCCGGTGTGGGTTAGGTTATTTGGCCTCCCAATGGACTTCTGGGACCCAGAGATTCTAGAGGGCATAGGAAACACGATAGGAAGATTTGTCAAAATAGCAGAAACAACAAAAAAAGGAAGATACACCTCATATGCTAGAATATGTGTTTACATGAATATAGCTGACCCCATCTCAGACATAGTAGAACTAGAATATCATGAAGAGGTCTGGCAGCAAACCCTAGACTACGAACATATTCCATTCAGATGTAGAAGATGTCATGAGTATGGCCACCTATTTAAGGAGTGCCCACTAAATATAGAAGAGGAAGAGTACAGGCATAAACAACAGAGGAAAAACCAAGAAGACAAGGACGGGTTTCAAGAAGTAAAAAGCAAAAGAAGACAAGCAAGAGAGAATACCAACAGGGGGGGGAAAGAAAAACAAGCCCAGCCTAGCAGAACAAATAGCTTTGAAGTACTACAAGAAGAAGAAGAAGATAACAACAAGGCCCAAATAATGGACTATCAGGGGGAAAAAGGAAAGGAAAGCAGCTCAAGCCAAGGTAAACTAAAACCTAAGAGGAAAGCCCAAAGTGAGCCGATAGAGAAGGAGGAGAAGGAAGACAGGGAGAAGATGGATAACACTACAATGGAAATAGATACAAGTAGGGGAGAAGAACTAAGCATGGAAGAAGAGGTGCTGAGGAAACTACTGAATGAATGGAGACATCTAGATGAATGATTCATTCCAGAAGACCAAAAACGACTCTATAGAGAAACATTCCAGCCGTATCAAGCGAAATAGGGGCAGGGGAAGGTGGAGATGGTAGAACAACTAGGCCTCCAATAGGACAACACCCAAAACTACCCTAGCAAAACGAACGGCGAAAAGAAAAGAGGCCAAGGAAACTTACGGGAATCTATATAAATTATGGGAGAAATGCTAGTAAACACAGGGAGGGTAGTACTGCTATCGACGGTATTCCACCAAATTAACCAAGCAACCCAATGATAATCACATCCTGGAATATAAGAGGCCTTAATAGTAAAGGCAAATAGAGACACTTAGCGGATAGGCTAAGAAAAGAAAAACCTCAACTCATGTTGATACAAGAAACAAAAATCACAGGAGGGAGGATGGAGGAAATCCTAAATAAAATAAAACCAAAGTACGAATGCATGACTATAGATGCGAAAGGCAGTGCGGGAGGCATAGCAATACTATGGAACCCAGTAGAGATTACAGTAGATTACTGGGTGGGCATGAAAAGAATCCTCACAGGGCGATTCCGGTTAATCGGAAACAGAGAATGGTTTCTAGTCTCTATAGTATATGGTCCTCATATTCTAGTGGAAAAAGGAAATTTCCTCCTTCAAATACAACAGCTAGGAAAACTCCATGAGGAGAAACTTTGGCTGATAGCAGGGGACTTCAATTTGACAACATCAATAGAGGAGAAAAAAGGAGGTTTTCAAAGAGAAGAGCCGGAGATGGAGAGGTTCAGGGATCTTCAAGAAGAACTAAAATTGGTAGATATCCCAACCATAAATGGAAAATATACGTGGAACAATAGAAGGGGAGGAAGCAGACAGATAGCCTCTAGGCTAGATAGATTCTTAGCAACAGAACACTTCATTGGCAAAGATATATTTTACGAAGCAACAATCCTTTTGTGTTTAGGGTTAGATCATTGGCCTATTAAACTTGAAATCGCTATGAACCAAAAGAACTAGAACAAACCCTTTAGGTTCAAGGCTTTCTGGCTAAGAGAAACTACCTTTATATATAAAATGAAGGAATGGTGGAAAGGGACTGAGAATGTGATAGAAGGAAGAAACCAAATGCACACCTTTCAACTCAGACTAAAATACCTAAAAGGGAGGATCAAGAAGTGGAACAAAGAAGAATTTGGGAACATACAGAAGGAACAAGAGATACTTCAGATAAAGATGAAGCACATACAATAGAAAATTATTGAGGAGGAAAGAAGTGAAGAGCTTGTAGAAGAAGAGGGACTGGTGATAAACAAATTGGAGGAAAGGAGAAAACAAGAGGAAATCCTTTGGAAACAAAAATCAAGAATCCAATGGTTAAAAGAAGGAGAAAGAAACACAAAGTTCTTCCATAAAGCAATGGTACAACATAGACAACAGAACAGAATATTCTCCCTAATGGATCAGTAAGGCAATCAGCTAACTCAAAAGGAAGAAATGGAGAATCTGCTAGTTCAGCATTTCAAAGGGCTTATGACAGAACCAAATATTAGAAGGGAGGATAACATTCACAAAATTAGTCAACATATCCCTAATCTAGTAAGTAGAGATCAGAACTTGGCTCTACTAAGAGTAATAACTAAAGTGGAGGTGGAAGAGGTAATTAAAAATATGGCGAAGAACAAAGCACCAGGGCCTGATGGATTTACTGCAGAATTCTTCCAAGCGACTTGGACCTTCATGAGTGAAGACTTAGTGAAATTAGTAGAGGAATCCAAATGCACCAAAAGAATGCACCCGACCCTGAACTCAACATTCCTAGCCCTGATCCCGAAGATAGAGCACTCGGAAGAACCACAAGGGTTCTGACCAATAGCTCTCTGCAATGTCATATATAAAATCTTAGCTACAATAATGGTTAATCGACTGAAACCCATACTACCTAGCTTGATATCCCAAGAGCAAACAGGGTTTTTCAAAGGCAGGAAAATAACAGACAACATAGTGGTGGCACAAGAAGCAATCCACTCCTTAAAAAAATCAAAAACCAAAGGGATGATGGTAAAATTAGATTTGGCCAAAGCCTACGATAGACTAAACTAGGAGTATCTCCAAAAAATACTAAAGGCATTTGGCTTCGATGAAAGATGGATAAGCTAGGTAATGTCAATGGTAACCACTCCAGTTTTGTCAATTCTGCTTAACGGATCCCCTACAGAAGCTTTCAATGCTACGAGAGGGCTCAGGCAAGGTGACCCATTATCGCCCTTCTTGTTTATCCTTGCAGCAGAAGGTCTAGGAAGATACATCAAAGAAAAAGTCTACACCGAACAATATACGGGCCTAAGACTCTGGGGGAATGATCTTCCACTAACCCACCAACAATTTGTAGACGACGTAATGTTATACAGACAGGCAACGCTCAAGGAAGCTAGAAAAATAATGGAAATTCTCATAGACTTCACAAGTGCCTTTGGGACAGAGATAAACAAAGAGAAGTCAGATATATATTTCTTCAACACCCCAACACCCTCCCAAGCTTTCCTAGCAAGATCCATGGGATTCAGAATCGATAATTTCCCCACAAAGTACCTAGTTATCCAGCTAAATGATCAGCAGAACAAAGTGGCCAATTGGAAAACCTTGTTGGGAAAGATCCAACGGAAAATGCAAAACTGGACATTCAGAACGTTGAACATCCCAAGCCGCATAATACTGCTAAAATTAGTACTACAGTCCATTCTGATATACCAGCTAACCAGCCAAGCGACCCCTAAAACAGTCTGCTAGAAAATGGTAGACATGTTCAAAAAATTCTTATGGCAAGGACCCAGCACGACAAAGAAATGGGCGCTCCTATCCTGGAGCTAGCTCAGCAGATCCCTAAAAGAAGGAGGCCTTGGACTCCAAGACCCCTACATCCTGAATCAGGTAATGGGAGCAAAGATGTGGGGGAGATGGATATAGGGAGGGGTAGATCTTTGGAAAAAACTATGGGAGAGAAAATACGATATGCCCAGGTCCCTCGAAGGAAAGCTGAGAAGCCAAAATGATAAGAAAGGCTTTGCAATCTGGAATCTAGCTAGTGCCAACAGGGATCTGATCAGCAAACATAGCTTTTGGGAAGTCAGAGGAGGGGACAAAGCCAACTTCTGGGAAGAAGCGTGGCAACAGAGGGGAAAACTCAACAACCAGCTGCAGCTAGCAGAAATCCACCAATTCACCAACCTCCACGGGGGCAACACAGTACAAAACTACTGGTGCTTGGAACCAGAAGGATATTGGAGAAGGTGGAAACAACAACAGGATTGTCCAGAAGCACCAGAAATACCCCAATGGGAGCTTTATGACAAGGAAATGGCAACAAGGAAAATAACGATAAAAGAAGGATCGGACATCCTAAGATGGGGCCATAGAATCAAAGGAATGTTTACAATAGGAGAAGGCTACCAATTAAAAGTAGAACAGAATAGACATCGATAAATAAATAAATGGGAAAGCATATGGAAAGTAAAAACATGGCCGAAGATAGCCTTCTTCGTTTGGATCCTGAGCCATGGGCGAGCATTAACATGGGACCAACTACAAAAAAAAGGAATGCAAGGCCCATCGATATGTGTCCTCTGCCGAGAACAGGAAGAGACAATGGAGCACCTTACCAATGCTTGCAATTTCAATGATAACCTATGGAAACAACACCAACAACTTTTTGAAATTAGTGACAGGAATCCAACCAACATGAAAACAACAATAGAGAACTGGAGGAAAAAACCGTACCAGAACATGATCCTGAACAGGGCCTGGAGACTCTCGCTAGGATTTTTCCTGTGGAATATATGGAAAGAATGAAACAGATTGATCTTCAAGGACGAAGGTAGAGCAAAAACAGAAAAATGGAACCAGATAATTCAAAACATCAGAGAGACTATTCTTACAAAGAATTGGTTCGAGGAGGATTGGAAAACTAACTTGAAGGAAGCAAAGATAATGACCTGCCTGAACCTAAAACCAAGCATGATGCATAAGCCATCTAGGAAGCACCAAACCAATAAAGAGGAGGATGTTAACCAATTCAGAAGACCACAGAAGGATTTCATCAAACTAAACTTTGTCGACATTGCGAAAGGGAATCCTGGCGAGGCGGGGAGAGGAGGAGTATTCAGAGACAACAAGGGGAGGACACTCAGAATATATGCGATGGACTGTGGCAACGCGACAAATAATGAAGCGGAGCTTCACACCTTGAAAAAAGCGCTATAAATCACAATAAGAAAGAAATATAAAAAACTACAGGTTGAAGGCAATTCGAAAATGGTGATTGAAATAGTAAAAAATCTACAACAAGGAACTTAGTGGGAGAAGATCAATTGAAGTTGGAGAACCACTTGCCTGGTGCAGGAGATCGGTAAACTAACCAGACAGATAGACTACATCCTCCCCACCCATGTACGAAGGAAAGGAAATGCAACAGCTGACAACCTGGCTAATTGGGGAAGTAGCCATGTAGGAAGAACTGTAGACATAAACGAGGAAGAGCTACATCAAATGGAGGAGATGGAAAACTTAGTAAAAATCCTGGAACAAGACAAGGAAGGGGAGGGGATCCCTCGATCGGGGTGTAACACAAGGAAGGAAGAGGGACCGGAGAGATGGGACTGGGAAGGGGGAGGAAGAGTCCAAGTGTGCGAAAGGACAAGCGAGGGAAATGGAGTGAGAGGACAAGAGCGAAGGCAAGCGGACGGGCAAGGCAGAGAGGGAATAACCCTCGAGAGAAGGAGGGTGGAGACAGATAAGGAGGAAAGCGAATATGGCAGAGGGGTTAGCAGGAGGTCGGGTAGAAGGATGCCAACAAGTGGTAGGGCGAGGGACGCGATCATACGGCAAGAGCAGCTAGGAGTAAGTGAGGGTTAATGCAAGGAGGTGGTAGTCAGGACGGAGGGTCACCATTCCAAGGTGACGGTGTAGGGATGAGTGCAAGGAATGATGAAAGACAAGTGGCAACAAATGGAAATGATAGAAAGGGGATGGGAATAAATCATAAGGCATATCAGGCAATAGACAGACACATGCAGAGGAAGGAGACGAGAACTAGAGAGAGGAAAGGTGGCCAAAGAATGATGTTGCAGCCTGCGGATGGAAGCGGTGCCAGTCTTGTAAGTTGGTCTCACCTCACACCACGCCCAACACAGTGAGGAAGACAGTGAACAAAAAGAAGCAGTCAGCAACAGGCACACAGATAACATGGCGACTAGGAAGGGCAAGAGAGACAAAAAGATGGCAGAGGGAACGAGCAGCTCGAACAAAGAACAAAGGAAAAAAGGGAGAAAGTCAGGTTGTGAACATATGAAAACCCTCATTGACGCCTACATGACAGGGAAACCGCTGGACATCAGAGCCCGAATTGCTAGATGGGAGCGAGAACTAAACAACAATACTAGGAACCAAGACATCCCTATGGAGGAGTGGGAAAGTATGGTTCCATATCTAGGGAACTCTTGAGGACGACACTCCTTCTTTAGACAGACAATACAACAATATTGGGTCATGAAGAATGTGGTGGCACGGGCCATGACCCTTAATTGGGAACAAGCAGCTAGCGGAGGATCAGAGGTAAAGGAGAACGCCAAGGAAAAGGATCCTGTCAGGGCAGAACTCTTCAGGGAAATTGCAACAGTCCAAATACAAACATATATAAACAACTTGGCTTTGGGAAGAATTGAGCAAACACTACAAGACATGAAGAGGAGCAAGATGCTTGTCTCCAATGCCAAGGTGCCAACCCCAGTAATATCCTCAGGCGAGGATTGAAGCAAAGGTCCAGTACGTTTTTGATAAAATTTTGATGAAAATATTTTACTTGTTTAATTTGAACAGTAGTATAGACAATAAAGATAATGTTTTTAGATGGATAGAGAAATACCTTTTCAAATTTTGGACAGGGTTTAATGCAAACAGGTGGCTATCTAGTTTCCTTCGGGCAGGTAGGCCACTTGGAGCAAATGGAATTTTGATTCTGAACAGCTAATATAAATAGAGGAAGTATCACCAAGTTTACAAAAAAAAATAATGTTGAAGATTTTTGTAAGGAAAAAGTGGAGGGCTCTACTCATAATGTATCTATAAAAAATGACGAATTTGAAGGAACAACTCTCCTAATTGCAAAACAAAATCATCACAATTCTTTGGAAATAAATATGATATTTATAACATGACATGGACATATGAAGTCAGATAAAGACAAAGGGATGATTGGGTTGCGATAAAGGGAAGCTTAATTGAGGAGCCATGAGGCTTGCAGAAAAAAGGTAGGTGAACATAAATGAATGAACAACTAACAGAAATAGCTCGAATTATTATGTGTATGTAGAGAAAACTAAAGTAGTTATAAACTAATTCTCTTCCTAGAATCTATGGATGTCCTTCTAATGATAATATCCTCACTCACCTTGAAGTGTAGATTGAAAGGTCCAAGGGGGCTATTTATGCTCAATATCCAAGTACTAAAAAGATATATCACTTATTCATTATTTAGTCCAACGTAAATGGCAGCACGAGAGTCAGTGAAGAATTTCCTTCATTTGCTTAGGGAGGAAATCCTCATAAGAACAATCGCTGAAACTCTAAAGTGATGCCTTGCACAAGAGGGAGGAAACTTGCAATATATTGATGCTAGTGAAGTGGTTAGCAAGTGTGGATACGTATCCTTTCAGGATTGGTCTCCTTGTTCAACAAGAAGGGTTATTGACGTGGTTGGAACTCCATGAGGCCCTTCAAAATCCTATGGAAATTATCTCATTCAGAAGACTTCAAGCATTAGAATACCTATTGGAGTTTGTATCTATGTATGGACTCTTGTCGTCGATTTACACTGAGCTCACGTGAAATAACATTGGTGAATTATTATTATTATTATTATGAGAAATCATGCTCAATAGATCACAGAGAACATTATGAAAATAATATTAGATTTTCTATCTTATGCAGCATCACAATGCCGACTACAGAATAATATGCGGTACACCTAAGATTGGAACATTACAACGAATGGTCTGGACCATTATTACTTCCAAAATGAGTAAATTTGGTATTTCTCCTAACACTTTTATATATTTTATACAAGTAGGGATGCTAGAGCAGAGGTATGTGTGGTAGGTATGCGTTGCAAATAAGCGTTCATTTAGTGCGTCGAGGACAAATAAGTCATATTGAAGTTTATAGAGTAGATTAAATGAGTCGAAGAATTGCCGATGAGATTTCATTCATGATGTTAGAATAGAGGAGCATAGTGCATCACAGATCAGGCGAGATTGAAGGTGGTAGTTGAATTGTAGCTCCAAACTCCAATTCTTGATTTCGAAGTTAAATTTAGAATGTAAATACAATGAACATATGATTTGTGAATTACTCGAAGGTAGATATCATGAGAGCCATGATGGAGTTAGTTGTTTATACTATTCGGGTAAGGATCCTGTCAAGCATTGAGTATAACATAACAATGGCTTAAAAAAAAATTGGAGTCATACTCTACACATGTTGGTCAGAATATATCTCAAAATATAAAATTACACCGATTATTTTCTATGGCTCAAATCACATGGAATGTACTTTGGAATATCCTAAAAGTACATCGTGCACCGAAACAATTTCATATCCATCTCATTGTGAAGGCTTATCATTTGTTGCATAGCCGAATGAAGAAAATGTGGTGCCATATCACTTTACAGAAGTTGGATCACAAATTTATGCTACATCTCTACAAGCTTTGGTTACCCTCTATATACCCACTATAATGTCACAATAGTTTTAAAGCTGTTATGAATGAGCATGTTCAATATTGCAATATTGAATGTCAGAGTGCATAATAGTTAAAATCATATATCATACGTTATTAATTGCAACCTATATATTTATTAATATGTTGGGTATATCTGTATTCAAGATGTTGCGTCTGGCATACAATGTATTGGAAGTCTACCGCTACATATTATTTATTTATGTGTTATTTCCAATGTTTATATATGGCATGGATATTAATGTTGTATTATTATATGGCGTCGATGTTACTTCTACATTACAACATTGATATTATACGCCCTTGTCAAAGTTACTTATGCAACTAGATCAATGGTTGGGCCTCCATATTAATTTGATTCCAGTTCGTATGTGTCGTTGTATAGTTCAATTTCAATGAGACTTTACCTTATCCTGACAAGCAAAACTATATTTAGCCTTAGACCAATGCAGAGGCATAGACTTTAATTCCTGGGTTATTTTCCAGTATTTGTATATATATTTTCCAAGCCTATTTTTCTAGTGTTTGTATATATGAATTGAACATATCACACAAGATATATTTCGGCGTGGCTTCTTGTTCCTTCATAGATTTTATCGGTCTTAATACTTAGAGAGGAAATGTTTTGGTTATGAAATATGTGAAACTGTGATTGCAAATGCAAGTGATGATGGGGATTACTATATAGTTACAATGCACACTGCTATTATTACAATGCACACTGCTATTGTCTATGAATGAATCCAGACTCTTGAAAATAACTAACGCTTTGTGTACGTAAAACGTGATAAGACAGAGTCATTGTGTTACTAGATAAGTCGACCTAGATCCTGTGTTGGACTAGCACACCTCCATCATTGTTGTCAAGTTTGTAGAAATGATGACAAAGGTTGATAGACGATCTGATAAAGAACCTGAGAAGAAGCTCAAATTTCTAATGAATGGAGATGTTGGGTTTATTAAGATGATTCCCTCAAAGTCCATGGTTGTGGAGACATTCTCTGAATATTCCCCATTGGGTTGTTTTGCTGTGAGGTAAATGCATCAAACGGTTGTTGGAGTCATCAAGGCTGTTGAGGAAAAGGATATCACTGGTGCCAAGATCACTAAGGTTGTGACCAAGAAGGATAAATGAAGTTTATGGCTACCGAATACTTGTGTGCATAGGAAGGGAGATGGGCATGTATACCATATTGGAACGTGGTATAGAACCTTGCCTCATTATGATGCAAAAGATTTGGTAGTTATGGGTTAAGTGGCTCGACGTATGCAAACAAGGGTTCTTGACTAGCGGTGGGAGCATATTCGTAATGTTATTTATTGTTCCTAGCATTTGCTATTTTTGGAAGGCTCAGTACAACTTTTTTGGTGAGGTTTTAGTACCGCATCTGATTTTCAAGATCGTTGCAACCATAAGTTAATTGTGGAATTTTATGATTGTGCATTGTGGAAGACGAGTAGATAAATCCGAATAGGCAACACATTAGCAAAAGTGAAGCTTTGCCACCCAGTAAAGAGAGTATAACCAAAGCTCCACATCATAGCGATACACCTTCTTTTGATGAGGATAAATATTACATGTTCCCACGATGGAAGTTCCCTAGCAGGGAGAATCAAGGTTAGATAACGTAGATGCTTTTGATTAGGAGGAAATTCCTATCATTGGTGTCGTCGAGCACGATGAAAAAATGCATGATGAATTCTTTGTTGTAATGTCGGAATCGGTTCGTGACCTTCAAACAACAACTAATTTTATTGTTGTTGTTGATTATGTTATTGATGAATCGATGAGCTGTTGCGAACTCTTGAATAATTTTATGAAGGATCATTTTTTTTAAGGAAGAAGAATTTATACGAGCCTTTGTTGGCGAGTCAGATGGTCCAATGATGTTGGTTACACTTCTCTATCCATTCGACTGAGTATTTCCTACATGCATGGTCGTTAAATGACCAACCACTTCATTATTTTCTCTCTCATGTCATGTCGTTACTTTCCTTGAATAGTGTGCAATACATATACATATATATCTATATATATATAGTTGGATGATTTGATCTTCTAACTTTTAGATGGAGATAACAAAAATAGTCTTATGTGAAGAAGTAGTTTCCTGTTGGAATAGATATGATCAACTCAAGATAATCTAAGGCAATGGGATTGATCGATTCCTTGCGATTATTGCAACAAAAGATTTAATGAACAACAAACTTTACACATCGAGATAAATCCTGAGGGATCCAATTAATGAGAAAGTCAATGTTGTAGTTGCAGCAGAGTCCCAACGAAAATTTGCAGAGATGCTTTTAGGGTTTTGTGCCCTAACGATGGTAGAAAATATTAATATTAACATTACATGTAAATATTTATTTTTATGAGAATCGTGGAATTCAGAACTCTTTGTGAAATTATGGGTTGCCCATTCCATTTGTTCCAATCACATTTCAGAAACTAGTCACGGGTGTTTCACTCTTTTTCTTTGTATTTTTCTCCAAGAACCTAATCGCAACAATCTATTCATTAGCGAATCTTGATGAAATTGATAAGGGTAAGATACATCTATGATTTCATCAACTTAATTTTGTTTTCCTCTCCAACACAGATACCAAAGACTATTGGAGTTCCAATACTAATGAAAGCGACCTTTATTTTTTCATGGTTGATGTATGGACTGGCATTGCTAGAGATATTCTCTGATTGAAGCCATTGAAGAACATGTTTTTGGTGAAGACTGAGAAGGATAGGGAGGATGCCATGGATCCAGCAGTGTCGGTTTCCTAGAAGCACTTCCTCAACTGCAACTATACTTTCAACTTGGACTTGTGTATGAAGTGGTCACACCAATACTTTTTCCTTTCATAGTCATTTTTTTTTATCAGGAGTATAAGAGTGTAGCAACATTTTGGCCTCATGTTTCATAACCGTGTAGTTGTTCCATTATTAATATCACAACAAGTACTAGTTATTTCACATTAGATGTATGATCAAGATATTGGATGATTCTAACATTCATATCAAGTAAAGTTTTGGTCAAATATAATTCTAGAATTAAAGTTTTAGAGGATTGTGAAGAAGACTTGAAAGCTTCCTTTCAGAACAAAATATTGAATTCAATTATTGGATATCGGTATATTATTTTATAATAACCCCTTTCCATTGATGTCAAAGGGGGAGCTTAGCATAAGTTAGATATGAACAGGGAGGATCAATGTTTTTCCATCAATGCGAAAGGGGGAGATTGTTGGCATTGTTGTCATTGATGGCAAAGGAACAATAAGAGAAACTTGGATAGAGGAACAACAAAAGAGCGGTAATAGGTGATATGGCCTATTGACAAAGGAGCAAGAGATGAAGGTGACAACAAAGGAACCACAAACTTGCAACAACATTTGTGATATTGATGCTTGCATGTGTTGTGTGTTGCATGATTTGAAGACTGGTTTGTTGGAGAAAATTGTTGTGATGCAAGGAAAATCTCCATAATAGCAAAGGGAAGACTCCATGACAACAAAGGCAAGGTTGCTGAGACAATGACATAAATATGTTGTGATGCAAGTCCAAGGTAAAGGCAAATATGTTGCAGAGTTTATTGTGATGCATTATTGGAAAATTTTGTTATTGATCATATGTGATCCCTATAATGTTACATGATGTTGGCATTATGTTGATGAATTTAATAATTACACGTTGATGAAAATAATATTGGGTGCAACATTTATTTTTGTGTTCTAATATTAAAGATATGAAGAGTTTGGAAACTAATAAGTGGAAGGCAAAGAGTCAAGCATGTTCACTTCATATTCCTATGTGGGAACAAACAACCAACAAACTCTCTTTATAAAAGATGTGATTTTGGAAGGCATGGAGGAGTTAGAGAGTCAAAGAATGTGTGAGAGTTAATTGAGGTGTTATGCATTAGTTACTTGGCACATATGAAGCTTATATGAAGCAAATTTGAAGGGAAGAAGAGGCAGTGATGAAGATGGAGATATGCATAATTGATGACTAGGTAAACCAACACATTGTTGTTTCTTATTTGCATCTGGGGATTGCATTCTCCTTTCAAGTAGTGGCTTGATAAATATCAGGTTGGATTTTGTTGAGGTATGAGCCTCTTGTGGGTTGTAGCGTATGGAAACATATGGGAGTTGGATCTTCCTTGCATGTTGCAGCTTGAAGAAAATTGAGGTAGCAACCTCATGTAGGTTAGAACCTATAGGGAATCATATGTAATAAGGGAGTAAGAGCTTGCCTTTGCATCACAACAACAACAAAAAACTTTGGTTTTCTCTCTTTATGGGTTTCCACTTATATCTAGTGTCAATAGGTGTTGTTATTATGTGCTGATGTGATGTCTTGGTTTGCTTATTACTTGTTGTTCACATATTCAATATGTTTCTCGTTATTTGTTAAGCTGCTCATTTAATGGTCCAATTAATGAGTTTTAAAGAGAATAAATTAATGTCCATGAATGTACTAAACTGATTTACCCCCACCCCCTCCTTAGTTTAGTGAAGTTTTCATTAGGGCATTGCAATCCTTCATAATCCCTTTGCAATGATGGTTCAATACCAAATTGTTTGTCATATGAATCCAACACCCTACAAGTCCCATTCCCTTCTAGAGGTTGTTATATGAAAAACCATGATTTGACACCTGATGTCTGGTGGGAGCTAACATATGTCCCCAATTCTCCTAGGTGTCCCATCCTTTAGAATCTCCTCATGTATGCTCCATAATCACCTGGCATGGGGAGTGTGATGTAGAAATTTTGATAGAAATTGCAACTACTCAAGAAATCAAACTAAAATCAGTAGACACAAATTCTAGTCTACTAATCAGTGGAATGGAAATAATAATTTAGAATATGCTTATACATGCAACAAGAAAAACCACAGGTACACAATGATTTCTAGGGGAATCCAACTGGGAAAAACCCCTCTACTGCTTTGCATTGAGTCAAATGAAATGAGAAACAGTTACAATGAATTCCTTCCAATCTGAAGCACACCCTGCACTGAAAATCTTGTTCTCCTACTTCTTGACTTGCTATGGAAACACTTATCCAATTCAAGTCTCAGCCAAACCCCTATTTCCTTATGCAATCGTGGAGCAATTAACCTATAAAAAATAGGAAAAATTCCCTATTTCCTTGCACAATAGCTTGAGGAATTGATCACCTTCTCAATGAAAAAGCATTATACAGTCAACAATATACAAATCTAAATACAAAAATGTTTTTTCATCCACTTTCCTCCACTTCAACTAGGAAATTCGAATTCCATGCATGACTATGTCTATTTTTAGCTGATTGACTAGTTAACTGAGAGATCACTAAGTTTAACAATAGTTATACTACTCAACTGACCTTTAACTGACTCAACTAGGGACTTGAGCTCAGTTAAATGAGTTCAAATAACAATAAATCAACTAGATTTCTAAATCTTAGCAATCTTTACATGCACAACTCTACTTCTAGCCTATAACTCGAATTTACTAAGTAAACTAGTAGACAAAGCCATGCCACACAAACTAACTGCCATCCAAGTTGTCCTGCTGATGTGAAAAATCAATTTACTCAGTTTGATTAAGGCGAAAGTCAAATTGAGCCTTTATTGCTACACTTTATAACACGAGATTTCATAATGCAATATTGAAGCATTGCAACTGAAGAGGTTCTTGAATACTATCATTCTGGTGGGAATTAAAGGGAAGATTAGAAAATATATTGCCCTCATTATCCATCCTATTAGCCTACTTGTTTCCTATGTGTCTAACATTCTCTAGAATAGTTGTTGTTAATTCCAAAAGTAGATATTTTATTCTTTCCAGTCTCCAACTCTTCAAAACCTTGGATGAGGAGGAACCTTTTTGCAATTTTTTGACGATGCTTATAATGATTTGCATGTCTACTTCTATGATAAGATTGAAGTAGTTAATTTTGAGGGCTACCTACAATACATGCTCTAAGGAAAAGAGTTCAATTGAATTATTGCTATTAATTCCTAATGAATTAGCACAAACTTGTAGGATTGAACACCTATGGTCCTTGGAAATAACCCTAAAACATGTTGGTTTGATATTTCCTTTGGAAACAAAAACAAAATTGAGTTTTATAAATCCTTGAGGGGGGGATTTCCATTGGTATAGAATGGAGTATTTTGATTGGTCAAGATTAACAGATGGAATATGAAAAGTGGAATAGATGCTTATAAATGAGAGTATTGTAGCCTTCCTTCCATTACATTCCCACTCTTGTGACGACCATTAGTGAGTTAATATTGTTTCTTTGATACCTCTTTCTATATTCACCCATACAAGAACCCTCGTACTCATTTTTTTCTAAAATATTATTCTATTTATCTCCTTCATATTTCCTAGAGAGTGAATATGGGGAGAAATTTCCATGCTCTGTGGATAATGGGTTGTGTGAAAGTTAAGTCTCTCCAGTTGGATATAGTTGTAATCAAATTGTTGTGACATGTCAAATTTTGTTAAATATTATGGTAGTTTTATCCTAGAGGAATGATGAGAATGAATAGGTGTTTTTTAGAAACTCAATAGTTTTTGAATTGTCCTTTTGGAGGAGACAAAGGCCTAGTCTATGGAAAGCACTTCACTGAAATTGACCCCTATAGAAGTTTTTCAATATATCAACAACCATAGGGAAAAAGTGACCTTGTGCCAAAGATGTAATCTCTAAAGTTTCTCCAAATATTATTTGGTATGAGAGTGTAGTGCCCCGCTTTAGTTGAATATCAGTGATATGATATTAACATTTATTTAGCCCTAAGGCCCACACTTTATTCTTTGAGGACCTCAGGCTGAGGATCTGGACACATGACTCTATATTAGTGTTTGTGATATTAGTGGTTGTGATGTTTATGTATGTTCTCCATTGATATTATGATGATGATAACATTAATGGTTATGTATGTTATCTATTGGTATTATGATGATTGTGACATTAATGGTTATGCATGTTCTCTATTGATATTATGATGATTTTAGCATAAATGGTTATGTTTGTTCTCTATTGAAATTATGATGATAATAGCATCAAAGGATATGTATACTCTCTATTGATATCATGATGATGATAGCTTTGATGGATAGGTATGTTTCTATTGATGTTATGATGATGATAGCTTTGATGGATATGTATGTTTCCATTGATGTTATGATGATGATAGCCATGATGGATGTGTCCCCTATGTTAGCTACTTACATTAGTTCTGGTTCACAATGAACAATGATGCGAATGACTAGGTGATGTTGATGATGCTATTATGATAATGACTAACACTAAGAAACTTTGTTACTAATGATTATTGAGTATGACAGGAAACCACCAGAGGCACTCACATATGATGAGTTGACAACACCTGGTTTGATGAAAATTAATATTTTGTCTTTGAAATTCTAAGTCAATTTTGAAACCTGCTATATATGTATATATATATATATATGTATGTATATATATATATATGTATATATATATGTATATATATATATATATATATATATATATATATATATATATATATATATTCTGATGATATGTTAGTGGCTGCAGGCATAGATTAGTTGCTTGGCCGAATGACTCACATATGGGTGATGGGGTTGTACAATTGGATGGAACTGCATGGGAGGGGTGGGACAATGTCCCTGATCTCACCCACTAGCACTCCTGCCGTGACTTGGGCTGGAAAGGTTGAAACACCTTCGCCTTGAAGATCACGATGTCGTGGGGGCAGGTCCCAAATTTGGGTCGCTCATGAGGATTTTACTAGGGGGTGCGCATCAAGGTGGATTCCTTGATCCCGGACACCATTAGTCTCACTATAGCAGGCAACATAAGAGATGATAGTGTTCTATGTCATTGCACCTATACTTTCCCCTCGTAGCCACTGGATGCTTGAAGGGCAAGTGGCGTGGCACCCTTAGAACTTCAAGTGAATTTCTTGAAGGGCATGACCAACTTGGTACCCTTGGCACTACAAATAAAATGTTAGGCGTGACGCCCTTGGAACTTCAAGGGAAGTTCTTGAAGGGCACGACCAACTTGGCAATCAACGTATGAAAACTCTACCCTTCCCATGTTGGAAAATATTAGGTAGATAATGTACATAAGTAACTTAATTAGGTAAAAAGAGGAAAGAGAGACATAGATGTAAGTATAAAGATTAATCTTAAAATAATTAAACTGCATTAAGAGAAGAGGATGGTGAATTAAAATAAGATTAATAAATTAAATTTTTGAGAAATTTAGAGAACCTCCATGTAGAAACAACCAACATAAGAATATCCATCTAAGAGGCAAATTGAGTTAAATTAGGAAGTATTTAGGGGACCAAATCTGAGACTTATCAATTGAATTTAGTAATGAACACAAATTAAAGAGTAGAAAAGGGGGATCAAGAAACAACTAGGAGAAGAAATAGGAAGTCTTGTTTTTTTTTTTAACAAGATCGGGTACTTATATATTATAAAAAACTACGAGGAACCAAGTCCTGTTACATATGTAAGGAGAAATGAAGAAGGAGAAGTCCAAAAAGGGTTCGCAGACCCTGACTTCTTGTTGGAAGACTTGAGAAGAACAGATTGAAAAAGAAAACGGCTATATTGCCGTACATACAGACCTGCAAGAAGACAAAATTTACAAGACATAAGACAGATTGCTAAAGCTGGTTAACAGAGTCATCAATCTGAGGTTCTTTCTTTACACTAGCTCTCGTTGAGGTCTCGGCTTGCATACTCTGAGTGATAGATTTGATGTGAGCGATTGCTTCCTCCATGTGGTTACATTTTTCCTTTAAACTTTCTATCTCTGCTTTCTGTTTTTCCAACTTCTTTCTCTTTGATCTGCTGTCTGCTTGATATTCCTCTTTGAGTTCATTGAAATGCTTGACGAACCTTGCTATCATAAAACAATGGGCTTTACATAACGTGCAACTGCTATTTGCGATCACTCGATCCAGAGGATTCTCAGCTTGATCTCTGTTTTCCGGATTCGCGGCCATATCAAGAATGCTTTTGGGGGAGAGGATGCAATACAGGAACAGGGAGAAGAATCTGGGGGAGTAAAGAGGGAGAGGGAGACAGGAAGAATATGAGGAGAATGACTGGAGGCGGGCACAGACCAGAGAAGAGACCACGCAGATGTATAACGACCGAGCACTGTGATTTACCAAAATAAAGGACCTCTGGTTAGCAAAGAACAGAAACAGAGCCTGGAGATTGCAGAAGTTACCCCTGGAGACTTTTGAAGGCGGCCTCACGACTGTGCTGGACTGATGGCGACCACGCTTGCTACAGGACTCCTGGTGCTGGATACCAAAGACTGGACCTTTACTCTCCTGCGAGTAATAGAGTGAGATTCTGATATGCGCATAGAGGGAGAGGTTCGGAGATATATAAAGCGGAGAGGGAGGCTGAGCAAGCAGAAAGGACGAAGTATACTCAAAGATCTGGCCGGGCTTGGGATCATACTTAGGATCTTTGATGCAGTCTATGGGGATTTTGAAAGGACTCCTACCTAATTTCTGCGTGAGAGAGTCACGAGAGGTCTGAGGGGTCAAGATCCTGTAATCGATCCAGATTGATTGAGTGGCAAGCGAGGAGAAGGAAGGATCGAAGTCCGAGATGTGGCAGACTGCGTGCGACTTGTCTAAATTTGGCCAGAGAGCACAAGAGGATATATGGAGACTGATGAGACTTGAGATCGGAGACATACTGATATGACTAGTCAGAGGATTTGAAAGGCAGCTAAGCCAACTACGGGATTGATTTTTCATAAATGGAGTCATTTTCCCGAACTTGTCCGTTCTGCCTATTGGAGGCCTTGGTGGCATAGTAATCCGCTTCAGTGTTGTTGTCTCTTAGGACATGTTTGAAAGTCGTGTCCCCAATATTTCTGATGTTGTCCACAATCCTGAGCTTTACATTATTGAGGGCCGCTTTTTTGAATTCTGCCCCCGAAACCAAAGCTGCAATAACGATGGCCGAGTCTCCCAGTATGATTGGATTCCTAATTCTCAACCGTTTCAGGATGATGGTGCCTAGGAGAAGGCTGTAAGCTTCTGCCATATTATTTGACATTTGGCCCAATCCCCATTCATAGCTTACAAGAATTTTGCCTTGATGGTCCTTTATAATACCCCCTGCTCCAGCTTTCCCCGGGTTGTTTTTAGAGGCTCCGTCAAAATGCAGAGTGGGACGATTCTGGTCTAGAATCCATTGACTTACTTCTTCCTTGGTGCCTCTGAGCTTCCAGTGAATCCTTCTCGTGTATGCTTTGGGTTGAGCTTGATGGTTATTAATATAACTGATGCAGAATTTGTTGTACCAATCAGTCTCTTCTTTGTGCCAACTTGATTGATCTGGGGGAGCAACGGAGTTAGCACTTATTGTTTCAGAGATGAGCGCTATAGTTTTTGCCAGTATGCGGGCTGGGTTTGGCTTCTTGTTATTGAAAATACAATTATTCCTAGCTAGCCAGATTTGCCAACTGAGAGTAGCTGGGATGCATTTCCACAAGCGGATGATGTTGATTTTTCCTTTCTTAGGAAAAGGATAACATTTCGCCCAATTTTTTTGGAGAGAGGAGAGCTGGTCAAAAGTCTCTCCAATTTCCATTGGTCTGATAATCTGAGTCCAGCAGCTTTGGGCGAGAGGACAGTGGAAGAAAAGATGATGACTACTTTCCTCCTCAGCACGACAGAAGCAACATATTGAGGGGCCCGAAATCCCTCTTTTCCTAAGATTCTCAGCTGTGAGAATCTTGCCTTTAAGAAGGGTCCAATTGAAGTGTTTGATCTTTGGTATGCACTCTGATTTCCAAACAGTTGTGTAGAGGTTCCATTTGACTGTTGAAGTGGATGCCTGAAGAAATTTGTATCCCTCTTTGACAGTGAATTTTCCTCCGCTAGGATCCCAGATGTACCTATCTTCAGCCCCTATGTTGGTGGGGGCGGAGCCTGTGAGAGAGACCTTAAGATTGGACCAATGATCTCTGAGTTCATTGGGAATTTGGAGGTCCTTCCAATCTTGCCAGATGTTGTGGTCCCATATTGAGATATCATACAAGGAGATTAAATTTTTAGCTTCCATCCAAATTTGCAGAGGTCTGAGGTCTTGAAGGAGGTTTCTTGGTTTGGCACCCATGATTCTATCAGTCCAGATATTTATATCCTTACCGTTTCCAGGCACTTTGGAAATGTTGTCTCTGAATTGAGGGAGAACTTTTTTGATGAGCTTCCAAACAGGAGTGCAAGATCTTTCAGCTATTGTTTCGGAGAGGAGATTAGAGTTCGGTCCATTGAGATATTTTCTTTTCAAGACCTCCACCCACCAAGAGCCTTTGCCAATGAGGATTCTCCAGATCAGCTTGAAACCCATAGCACGGTTGGAGAGGCTCGGGATTTTAATGGCTAGGCCTCCCTTTTCGTATGGAAGAATTACTTGATCCCATTTGACAAGGCTGAATTTTTTAGACTCTTGCTTTCCTCCCTGCCAGAGGAAGCTTCTCATAATTAGTTCCATATGCTTATGAATACTGGCAGGAGCCAAAGTGACCACATATTGATAGATGGGGAGAGCAGAGAGGATAGCCTTTATAAGGGTCGATCTACCAGCCAAATTTAGCCAAGACACTCCCCAGCTTTGAAGGAGACCTCTCATCTTTTCTATATGTTTGGCCCAAATCTCAGCCTTGACTGTTTCTTTGGCTAAAGGCAGGCCTAGATAAGAGAAGTAACTCCAATTCCTTTGTACTGGAATGTCCAATATCAAGGAGATTCTTTGCCTGATTTGGTCAGAGACATTCCAAGTATAAATCTTGCATTTTTTGTTGTTCAGCATCCCTCCTGAGGCTGCTAGGAAGGCATCCAAGACTTTCTTGAATCTTTTTGCCATTAGACTTGAGGCTCCCCCAATGAGTAGGGTGTCATCCGCAAAGAGCGAATGGTTAATTTCTTTGGTCCCTCTCTCTATACCAATTCCAGTGATCTCTTTTTGCTTACGGAGATTTTCTAAGTGGATGCTCAAGGTTTCCGCCATTATGATGTATAAGAAGGGAGAGAGAGGGCAGCCTTGCCTCAGTCCCCTGGTGCTTCTAAAGTACCTGCTTGGACGACCATTGATCAGGGGAGCAGTCCAGGGATTGGAGATACATCCAATGATGATGCTTATAAAATTTTTTGAGATCCCGAATTTTTTGAGGACTGCTGTTAGGAAGTGGTGATCAACTCTGTCAAAAGCGTTTGCCATGTCTAGTTTGATTATCATGCCTCGTTCTTTCCTGCTGATGCTGCTGTGGATTGCTTCTTGTATCAGGATGACGTTATCTGTGATTTGCCTGTGAGGAACAAATCCCCCTTGATTCTCTGAGATTAGATGAGGAAGGAGCTTTTTGAGCCTATTGGCTAATATTTTGGTGACGATCTTGTAAGAGACATTACAAAGGGAGATTGGCCGGAAGCGGTCAAAAGAAAGGGGGTTAACGTCCTTAGGGATGAGAGCGAGGTGTGAGGATTTGGTGTTTTCTCCCATCTTGTAATTTTTGAAGACATTTTTAACCATCCGCACAAAGTCTTTTTTGATTGTATCCCAATGATTTCGGAAGAAGGCGACCGTGAAACCATCAGGGCCCGGGGCCTTATCCTGCTGCATACTGAAGGTTGCCAATCTAATTTCCTCTTCTGAGATGTCCTGGTCCAGATCTCTATTTTGAGAGTCTGTGATTTTACTCTCGACAACGCTGAGAAAATCAGAGTTGTCCGACTGCTGGGGGGCTGCAGTAAGAAGAGATTTAAAATGATTGAAAGCTGCCTCTTTAATTCCTTCTTGATCACTGATCTCTTTTCCTTCTGCCACTATTTTGTCTATCTGATTTCCGGCGCGCCTGAGCTTTATGTTATTGTGAAAGAAAGAGGTATTTTTGTCTCCAGCCCTCAACCACAAGCACCTCGATTTCTGCCTTTGTTCCTCTTCCTCAGCTCTATTTTGTCTGTATAGTTCCCTGTACATTTCATTTTCGTGGATTATATCTTCATTTGTGTATTGGCTGTTCTCCTTTTCCTGATTCCACTGCTCCATCTGCATATAAAGATCTGCTTTTTTTCTCTTTTCCGTAGCTGCATTTTCCTTTGCCCACTGTTTGATGACTGCCCTTAGAGATTTTAATTTGGTTTCCCAGATGTAATGGGGCGAGCCAAATACTTCCTTGGCCCACTGTTTTTGTATGAGGGTGCGGAAATCTTCTTTAAAATCCCAGATTTTATTGTATTTGAAGGGGAGAGGCCCCAAATTTCTCCCTTTATCCAAATTCATCACCACAGGTTTGTGATCAGAAGCCGAAGCTTGAATAATTTTGCTCTTGATTGATGAGAAGCTTGCTGCGATTCTTTCCTGAACGAGAAATCTATCTAACCTCTCTTTGATATTGTGGCAGCCGGTTCTTTTGTTACTCCATGTATATTTCCCGTTGAAGGGGGGAATGTCAATAAGATTATAGGTCTGGATTATGGCCTCCAGCGAGTCTCTTGAGGGATCCGCGTGAAAGTTTCCTCCAAGCTTTTCATCCACATTTCTTATTAGATTCAAATCTCCTCCCAGAATTATGCTCCTGTCATGTGCAGACTGTAAATCTAAGGATAAAGAGTCCCAGCAGAGGGCTTTATCCCTATAATGGTTTGGAGCATAGATGTTGTATATGGTGAAAACTTCTTGAGAGACTTTGTTTTTTAGATCTGTTCTTATCCACCAATTACAAGATTGGAGATTGATGTGATCCCATTTATTCTTGTTCCAAAGAGTTCCTATACCTCCTGAGGCACCTTCTGAACCTGTTGAGTAACCTTCAAAATTTTTGAATCTTTTGGCTTGTTTTTGAAAATCTTGTTCTGAGATTTTGGTCTCCTGGATGAGGAGAAGGTCTGGCTGCTCCTGATTTATTAAGTCACGGACTGCATTTATTTTTGAGGAGGAGCCCATCCCCCTACAGTTCCAAGAGACCAGAATCATCATTTACCAATTTTTGGATGAGTCCCGCTCCTCTCCTTTGTTTTTTCCCCGCTTCCTTTTTGCCTGTCTAGATAGGAGTCCATAGGTTGTTGTGCTCCAGTAGCCATCTCTTTCGCTGCTGCTTCATCTCTGAGTTCTTTATTTGACTTTCTACCTGCCTTTCTCGGGGGGTCTGAGGGAAGGCTGGCTTCTTTCAATTTATTTCTAGTGAGGATTCTCTCTATAGTTGGGGGAGGAGAGGGCAGAGGGATCGAGGGGGAGGAGATGACAGCTAAAGAGTTGTCACGGGGGGAATGGGGGGGGGGGAAATGGGGTCTTCAACTTCCAGAGATTCAAAGGGGTTGGAGGAGGAGGGAAAGGAGGGGGCTGAGCTAGTGGGAGGAGGAGGGGGAGGAGGGGGGATTTCCGGGAGGGGCTTAGAGCTAGGCCCTTGAGAGGAGGAAGGTTTTTTCTTTTTTACTTGTTCCTAGGGGCCATCTGGAGATTCTTCATTTTCAATGGATTCATTTAATTTTGACTTGCTACATCTATTTGCGAAATGACCATATTTGTGACATACCTTGCATTTTAAGGGTAGCTGCTCGTAGTCCAGCTGTTGGATGTGCGTCCATTGATCAACCTTGATATTGATAGCTTCCGGCAGGCCTTTCCCGAGGTCTACTTCTACACAAATCCTGGCACACACATGCATGTTCTCCCTTGGCTCAGATCTGTCGATGTATTTGCCGACTGCATTCCCTATTGCCTTTACTGATTCATCTCCCCAACAATGGAGTGGCAGATGTGGAAGACAGACCCAAACCGGAACTGCATTTGGGATGTCCATTTCCGGATCGAAGTCTGGTGTCCATCTGTTCAGATAGAGGCCTCTTGAATCCATAAAATAAGGGTCGTTTCTGAATATGAGGTTCCTGTCTTCTTTTGTTTCAAAAAGAAATGTGTAATAGCCCCTTCCACAGAATCTGATGGCTATTTTCCCTTGTGTCATCGCGTTCCAGTTGCGTTCCACCCATTTTTGAACTGATCTTGGAGAGGGCCAAAGACCAGTGAACTGACCTACGAGACCTCTTTCAGCGAGGGTGATTGCTGACTTCCTTGGTAGGGATGGAGGGAGAGAAACCTCAGGGATTTCATCAAGTTTCTTGACAAACTTGGTCACTGAAGGACGAGTTCTTGATGTAGCATTGTCAGGGATTAACGAAGCAAACAGTTTCTCATAGTTCTCTGGATCTGGAGGGGAGGGGGGTCGTTCCCAGCCATTCAAGAACTGGGAAGCCAGCGCAGAAGGCCGATGGGGCAAGAACAGAGGCTATGGGCCCCAGCGCGGGACCAGGCAGGAGGCCCGAGGGGATGAGAGCTATGTGCGCAGGTGAGAGAGGGGCGACGGGGCTGGCGGCAGCCCTGCCAGGCAGGGTCGGGAGCGCAGAACCAGACAAGCGCGGGAGAAATTTTTAAATCGCCTCCAGAGCTCTTAGTCGTTCAGTTACTTTCAGATTTGAGTCTTAAATAGGAAGTCTTGTTGGGGTGAGGAAAAATATTATTTTTAAATTAAAATTTAAGTAAATAGTTTTGGATATCCTTGGTGAGAGAGTGACACATAGGTGGGTGAATAATCAAACTATTGGATTAACAAAAATAATTAATTATGCATGAAATGCCAACTGTCACCTATGAGGACTCCTATAAAAGTAGGGGCAGGCCATGGGAGAAGAGACTTTTTTTTACCCTATTGTTGGATGGATGAGACTATGTTAGAGTAGTGACTACGAGCTATAGTGAGTTTGGTGAGGTAGAGGACTTTAGAGAGGGGAATCTTGAGCCAAGGAGTGCTCTCCTCTACCAGCTAACACATTTCCTCCATTGTACAACCCCATTGCAGCTCGGGGGTCCGCGGGGAAGGAGAGTACCCAAGGAGTAGGTTGGGAGGTCAACCGGTGGGTCACTACATTCGGATTAAGCACGTCAACATTCACACTTGGAGGCGAACGACAACAAAGGAGTGCAAGTAGCGACAAGTCAAGATTGAATATTGTCTCTTGGTGAATGGTACCTATGTTATTATAATGTTCTTTTATATGACTTCATTATGACTATAGTTAACAACATGTAAAATAGATGATATGTGTAATGAAGTGAAATCCATGGATGTTTTATATAAGTGCTTAATATTTTTGAGTTATGGTTGTATTCTTAGTTTACTGTATTACTCTCCAAAAAAATAAATAAATAAAAATTAGGGTTGGTCCCTACACTTGGTATGAGAGCAAGTTGAACCCTTGAGACCTATGGGCCCATGAACACATGACTAGATTCGTTAAAAATCTACTACATTCTTCCATAAAACTGTGTATGAGGACTACCATCCAACTCTCAGATTTTAGGATATCTCTTGATCCTTCAAAAGGATGGCCCTTAACCCAAATTTCTAGTTTAAGCCTCTTCATTTCTCCCATCGAGCAAAAGGGATTTGTAAATGTTTATGTCCAAACTACCACCGTACCCTAATTCTATGACCCACCTCTCATGATTATGATTTCTTTTTATATCTAAATATTTTCAATTTTATTATCTTCTGCAACTTTAAATTGATTTAACTAAATAAAAAAAAACTTTTTTATTTAAATATTTAAAATATGCTTTTATTTTTATTTTATAAATTTAGAAAAAAACATGATTTCCTATAACTAATTTCAAGAAAGGTAGAGTCACCCAATATTATAATTATTATTTTATTTGCAATTTAGAGAAAAGACGAATTCTGTAATTGATAAAAAAAGGCTATACCATTAATTTATGGAAACACAAAATGTCAAAATGATTTCAAAAGGAGTAAAAAGAATTTTACCACAGTAGGAATGGAAAATGTTAAAATGATTTCAAGAGAGGTAAACAAGTGATTTTACCTAAAAAGTAACGGAATATATTAAAACGAAAATATCTGTCACCCCATACTTGTAATTAATTACTCCAATAAGAATTTTGCGATAATTGAAAAATTAAAAAAATGCTTTTAATTTATATTTATCGATAATCAGATGGCAACTCCGAAACTGTTTAGGTATGGTGACCATACATGTGAGCAGCCAGGGACCCCAACCCCAAGAGAGTCGAATGAGAAATGCAGGGATGGAGTTCATTGAAAAATTTGGATCTTTTCTTTGCAGGGCATGGCCAGGGGATAACATATTTTTCCTTCGTTTGCAAACAATCCTCATTCTGGCAACATCCTGAATAGTAAGCCTTGCAAAAATCAAACCCAACAAATCGTCGATTAAACATTCCCAAAAATGTGTTTCTGTTTCCATCTATTGATTGACTGAACGCGGCTTGAATCATTCATACACCTCCTGAGCTTCACAAACACATCCATTCCTCATAGGATGTCTTTAATAGTCGCATATATTTATTAATCCAACACCGTAAATTGTATACCATGTCTTTAATAGACGCATATATTTATTAATCCAACACCGTAAATTGTAAATAGAAATTAACCAAGTTAAGAAAATCTCTAGGTTGAACTGCATTTATTGATGATGGGCTAAGTGTCAATTATTACCTTATCATCTTTATTTTCCAATTACCTACTTAATATACAAGTTCTTATTAAAAAAACAACAACATGTGAGTCAATCCAAGAGAGTCCTCGACACTCATTAAATATTCCTTTTAATAATGAAAATAATTTTTGTTACAGGGAGCACTATTAATTTTAATTACAAATATATATATTTAAAATGATGTGTTTTTTTTGTTTTTGTTTGAATTTAAAGCAGATCATATATAAATATTTTAATTTTTACTAAATTGTTAATTATGGTCATTCACAAATGATAATATATTGAATTTGAGATATTACAATATGGTAATAATATTATGTAAGTTATAAAATATTTTATACTAATGTACAATTTGGTCATACAATCTTTTAAATATAACATCAATAATTTTCTTGTTTAAAATTACTCAACAACTTGCATAAATTTTGGTGGGCATTAACCATGGTAAATCAACATATCGACAATTTTACTCAAAGTTAAATTATGCAAACAAAAAAAAGAACAATTTAAATAATATCTCAAATAGCTCTTGCACTATTCTAGTAATTTATGCTTCATGGTTGTGCTAGTTTAACATTCTCATAATCATTACATTCTTTTAACTATTTAAGTATTTTTGCATATAGTTATCGAATTTATTTTTATATATTATTTCATTATTAATCCTTGTTCTTAGATATCTAATATACTAAAGTATAACATAGTGTCATACCATGCATTTTTAGCTATATAAGCACTTATATATAAATAGTCATTAATATAATCCAAAATTAATTATTGTTTAAATTGGTATCCCTACTATACATGCATATATTATAATAATTACCCTATTCTAGTGGTATGCTATATAACACAATATTTACCTATGCTTATTATTAATATTACGGTTTTTGGTACTTCCAATATTGAAATCATAAAACGTTAGAAACTTATTCTCTCTATCTTTTTGTAAGGAACCAACCTTATTTTATTTATTTTAGTTTTTTTAAATACTAAAAATACAACCATAAGAAAATAGCATTGGGAACTCAAAAATTATTAAGCATTATAGGAAAATTTCATGAATTTCACATCATTGAACATATCATCTAGTTTACATGTTATTAACTAAAACCATAATGAAGTCATACAACAAAATATTATAACAACATAGGTATTGTTCACCAGAAGACGAGATTCCAACTTGACTTCCTACTATTTTCCCTCCTTTTTTGTTCTTCGCTTCCAAGTGTGAATGTCCACATGCTTAATCCGAATGCAATGACCCACTGGTTGACCTCCCAGCCTACTCCTTGGGTACTCTCCTTCCCCGCGGACCCCCGAGCTGCAATGGGGTTGTACAATGGAGGAATGTATTAGCTGGTAGAGGAGAGCACTCCTTTGCTCAAGTGTCTCGTCTCTAAAGTCCTCTACTTCACCAAACTCACTATAGCTCGTAGTCACTACTCTGACATAGTCTCATCCATCCAACAATAGGGTAAAGAAAAGCCCCTTCTCCCATGGCCTGCCCCTTCTTTTATAGGAGTCCTCATAGGTGACACTTGGCATTTCATGCATAATTAATTATTTTTGATAATTCAATAGTTTGATTATTCACCCACCCATGTGTCACTCTCTCATCAAGGGTCTCCAAAATTATTTACTTAAATTTTAATTTAAAACTAATATTTTACCTCATCTCAACAAGATTCCTATTTCTGCTCCTAGTTGTCTCTTGATCCCCCTTTTTACTCGTTAATTTGTCTTCATTACTAAATTCAATTGATATGTCAAGATTTGATCCCCTATCTACTCCCTAATTTAACTCAAGTTATCTATACCCATGTGTCACTCTCTCATCAAGGGTCTTCAAAATTATTTACTTAAATTTTAATTTAAAACTAATATTTTTCCTCACCACAATAAGATTCCTATTTCTTCTCCTAGTTGTCTCTTGATCCCCCTTTTTACTCCTTAATTTGTGTTCATTACTAAAGTCAATTGATAAGTCAAGATTTGATCCCCTATCTACTCCCTAATTTAACTCAAGTTATCTCTTAGATGAATATTCTTATGTTGGTTGTTGCCACATGGAGGTTCTCTAAATTTCTCTAAAATTTAATTTATTAATCTTATTTTAATTCATCATCCTCTTCTCTTAATTAGGTTTAACTATTTTAGGATTAATATTTATCCTTACATTTATGTCCATTTTTCCCCTTTTTACCTAATTAAACTACATTATCTACCTAATATTTTCCAACATGGGAAAGGTAGAGTTTTTAAGGTAAAATATTTTATTTCTTCCTATGATCCTCTTAACCCAAGTTTTATTCTTGATTTAATTACCTCAGTTTTTAACATCATTTACTCTTGATATGAATTTACCTGGTTTTCATATCTTGATTATATTTATTAATTAATTTATTTTTAATGATTCCAAGGGTGCCAAGTTTGGTCGTGCCCTTCAAGAACTTCCCTTGAAGTTCCAAGGGTGTCACGCCTAACAGTTTATTTGTGATACCAAGGGTGCCAAGTTGGTTGTTCCCTTCAAGAAATTCCCTTGAAGTTCCAAGGGTACCACGCCACTTGCCCTTCAAGCATTCAACGACTACAAGGGGAAAGTATAGGTGCAACGACAAAGACCACTATTATTTCTTATGTTGCCTGCTATAGTGATTAATGGTGTTGGGGATCAAGGAATCTTCCTTGATGCGTGCCCCCCCGGTAAAATCCTCATGAGAGACCCAACTTTGGGACCTTCCCTCATGACATGGTGATCTTCAAGGCAAAAGGTGTTTCAACCTTTTGAGCCCAAGTCACAACGGGAGTGATAGTGGGTGAGATTAGGGACACTGTCCCACCTCTCCCATGCAGTTCCATCTAATTATACAACCCCATCACCCATATGTGAGTCATTCGGCCAAGCAATTAATCTGTGCCTGCAACCACTAACATATCATCAGAATATGGATAAACATATATAGCAGGTTTAAAAAATGGCTTAAATTTTCAAAGATAAAACAATATAAATTTCCATGAAACCAGGTGTTGTCAACTCGTCATATGCGAGTACCTCTGGTGGTTTCCTACCATACTGAATAATCATCAGTAACAAGGTTTCTCAGTGTTAGTCATTGTCATAATAACATCATCACCATCACCTAGTCATTCACATCATTGTTCATTGTGAACCAGAACTAATGGAAGTAGGTAACATAGGGGACACATCCATCATGGCTATCATCATCATAATATTAATGGAAACATACATATCCATCAAAGCTATCAACATCGTAACATCAATAGAAAACATTCTCATCCATCAAAGCTATGATCATCATGATATCAATAGAGAGCATACATATCCTCTACTCCTATCATCATCATAAATTCAATAGAGAACAACCATAACCATTTATGCCACAATCATCATAATATCAATAGAGAACATGCATAACCATTAATGCTACAATCATCATAATACCAATAGAGAACATGCATAACCATTAATGCTACAATCATCATATTACCAATAGATAACATGCATAGCCATTAATGCTATCTTCATCATAATATCAATGGAGAACATACATAAACATCACAACCACTAATAATAGGGTCATTAGTCTGGATCCTCAACGTGAGGTCCTAAAATAATAAAGTGTGGGCCTTAGGGCTAAATAAATGTTAATGTTATATCAATGTCAGTCAATTATAGCGGGACACTACATACACCCCTCTTAATAATAGACTTCGTCTCGAAGTCCTTAGAATAGGTAAGGAAAACGATGTCGCATCTCCTTGGTGTCCTCCCAAGTAGCTGAATTGGGACTATAATTGTCCCACTGGACCTTAACCTGGTCCACTAACTGTCGTCTAAGCTACAAAGTTCACTGGTCCAGTATGTGAACTGGTTCGGCCATTACTGTTCCCTCGTTCGAAACCGACAAATGACCAAAGTCAAAAACATGCGAAGGATCTGAAATATAATGATGCAAAACAGAAACATGAAACATGAAACACATCATGCATACACGCTAAAGATGGACGTAAGGAAAGCCTACCTGCCATTGACCCTTTCTTTTCTAAGATTTCAAAAGGTCCCACAAACTGTGGAGACAATTTTTCTCCCTTTCCGAATCTTATAGAGCTTTTTTGGGGCCTTACTCTCAGGAATACCCTATCACCAACTTCATAACTTCGGTTTACCTGATGAGCATCAACATAGCTCTTTTTTCGATCTTGTGCTTCTTTTAGCCTTCCTCTAATCACAGTCATTTTTTCTTCCATCTCTTGCACCACTTCTAGTCCTATTAATACTCGGTCTTCTAGTCGGTCCCAACTAAGAGGTGTTCTGCAAGGTCTTTCGTATAAGAACTCAAATGGTGCCATATTGATGGAACTCTGATAACTATTATTGTAAGAAAATTCCACAAGGGGTAAAAAAATCCTCCCATCTCTTTTGTTGGTCCATCACATACATCCGAAGCATGTCTTCGAGGATTTGATTAGTCCTCTCTGTCTGCCCATCTGTCTCATGGTGATAAGAAGTGCTGAAGTTCAACTGGGTTCCCAAGGCTTCTTGGAAACTGGTCCAAAACCTTCCTGTAAACACTACTCCCCTATCAGATATGATCTTCCTGGCCACTCCATACAATCTCATAATCTCATTAATAAAAACTCTGGCTATTTCTGGTGCCTTATATGTAGTCTTAATTGCTATGAAATGGGTGCTCTTGGTCAATGTGTCCACCACTACAAATATGGAATCATGTCTTCTTGAGGTTATTGGTAGTCCTAGAATGAAGTCCATTGATATAACTTCCCATTTAGATTTTGGTATCTCACGGGGTTGCAATAATCCTGCTGGATGTCTATGTCCAAATTTTACTCGTTGACACTCTAAGCATCTTGCTACCAAGTTTACGATGCCCTTCTTCACCCATTTCCAAAAGAAGAGTGGTTTCAGGTCTGCACTCATCTTCTTAACACCATGGTGTGCCATGTATACTGCGTGATGTGCTTCATTCAATATTAACTGGCGTATATCTTCATTCGGTGGTGTATATATCCTTCCCGAAATTGTAGTAGACCATCATTATCAAGAGAGTATTCTTCATATTTTGGGACCCTCATTTCATCCTCCTTCAAACTTTTGGTAACCTCCTGATACCAGGTGTCTTTAAATTGTAAATCAAGCTGTTTCTCCCTCAAATTTGTCTTTAAGGGAATCACTGAAAATATCCGAGGCCTCCTACTTAAAGCATCAACCATCCTATTTACCCTTCCTTTTATGTAAGTGATATCAAAATCATATTCACTAATTTGTTCAGATCATCGTCTTTGTCTTGCATTTAAGTAGTCTTGAGTGAATATGTGTTGTAGCCCACAATGGTCAGTCCTAAGATTAAACTTCCTTCCTAGAAGGTAGTGTCTCCAAATCTTTAGTGCATAAACAATTTCTGCCATTTCTAGATCATGGGTTGTGTAGTTTTCTTCATGGGTTCTAAGTTTCCTTGATGCATAAGTTATTACTCTTCCTTCTTGCATCAACACACAACTCAGCCTTTCCTTGGAGGCATCAGTGCAAACCAAAAATTATTATTCCATATCTGGCACCTTCAAAATTGGTGTTGTCATTAATAAGACCTTTAACCTTTGGAATTCCTCTTGACATTTTTCAGTCCAAATGATTTTCTTGTTCTTTCTTTGGAGCTTGGTAATGGGGCTTTCTATCTTCGAAAACCCTTCGACAAATCTACGATAATACCCTGCCATGCCCATGAAACTTCATATTTCATGAACATTGGTTGGTGTTGGCCATTCCATGATGGCCTCAATCTTTATCGGGTCTACTACGATACCATCCCCAGAGATAATGTGCCCAAGATAATGAATCTTGGTTTGGTAAAAGGAACACTTTGACAACTTCCCACATAATTGGTTTTCTCCAAGACATTGTAGAAATATCCTCAAGTGTTCATCATGCTCTTTTGGGGTCTTTAAGTAGATCAAAATGTCATCGATAAAGACTTGTACAAACTTGTCCAAGTAATCCCGAAATATTCCATTTGTCAAACTCATGAAAACACCTAGGGAATTTGTCAGTCCAAAGGGTAAAACTACAAATTCATAATGCCCAAATCTTGTCTTAAAGGTTGTCTTCGGGATATCTTCTTCCTTGATTCTCAACTGATGATATCCCAACCTCAGATCTATCTTTGAAAACACAGTTTCCCCCCTCATTTGATCAAACAAGTCATCTATCCTTGGTAGAGGGTATTGATTTTTTATCGTCACTTTGTTCAACTGGCAGTAGTCAATGCACAATCACCAAGACCCATCCTTCTTCTTAACGAAAATCACAGGGGCTCCCCACGGAGATATGCTAGGTCGTATGAACCCCAAGTCCAACAGTTCCTTTAATTGGATCTGCAATTCCTTTAGCTCTGGAGCCGACATACGATAGGGTGCCTTTGCAATAGGCTCAGTGCCTGGTTTAAGGTCAATGGTGAAATCAATTTCCCTTTTTGGGGGTAGCCTGGGTAGTTCTTCGGGAAATACATCCTTAAATTCAACAAGAAATGGATGTTTATCAAGGTTTTCAAAATCACCCTTATCGTTTAGAGCTAACACCGAGAACATTTGACATCCCTTTCACCTATATTTCATTAGTTGTATGGAGGAGATGAACCTCAGGGACACCCCTCGGTTCTTTCCCCTTAATGATTTTCTTTGGCCGTCATCATTTGTGAAATGTAGAATCTTGTCTTTGCAGTCTAGGAGTGCCTCATGTCATTCCAACCAATCCATTCCTATAACTATGTCATAGACTCCTAAAATTGTAGAGTACAAGGATACCTTGGTCTTACATACACCCAGGTCCACCTCACAATCCTTTACCATCCTTCCTACATTTCTTTTCATACCACATGCCATTTCTACATGTCTAAATTCATATTGTGCAATTTCTTTATGTTTAATCCTTGATAATGCATTTAGAGAAATAAAGGAATTAGTAGCTCTTGGATCTATTAAAATAACAAAACTCATACCATCAATATTACCTGAGGTTTCCAACACAGTGGATTGGTGTTTGACAACCCACGAAATATCACATGATATTGTAGGCCGGGGCGAAAAAACAAACAAGCACAATGACTTGCAAGTAGATATGCCAACCAAAGAAAAAACAAATAGGAAATCATTACGCATTCCTCATAGCATAAAAAAATCAACAATCATGTTTAACAAAACTAGTCATGCATGCATGGACCCATAGGTCTCAAGGGTTCAACATAGATCTGATACCAAGTGTAAAGAACCAACCGTATATATATATATATATATATATATATATATATATATATATATATATATTTTATAAGTAATGAAAATACAACCATAAGAAAATATCATTGGGAACTAAAAAATTATTAAGCATTATAGGAAACTTTCCTGAATTTCTGTTAGGCCCCTATACTACTAGTGTAACCCCTTATTGTTATTAGTATAACCCACTTATTATATTTATTTACCCATGTAGTGCCCATATTGTTACTATTGTGCCCCATAGAAGCCCACTATTGTTATTATTGTGCCCTTACATTATTATTGTTATGTCAGCTCTGATTATGTTATAACCCCTTGGACTCCTATATATAGAAAGGAGGTCTTTTAATTTGTATCATCCAAGAATTGTTCATTTATGTAATTTAAAGGAGGTTGCCCCCTCGAAGAGGCTGAATTATAAGTCGTTGATCTATCTTTTCTATCTTTTCTTGAGCTGGTTTCATAACATTTGGTATCAGAGCTTTGGATTCTAGGGTTTCGCTGCTCCAAACAGGTCATCGTGGCATTTTCGCTATAACTTTTTTTTCTGTGACGTTTCAGAAGTCGCAAAAAAAACCCATTTCAGAAGAAATCGCGCTGAACCTTGGATCCGAATTTCAGAGCTTTTCACGTGATATTTTCGGAGATATGATCTGAGGAAATTGGTCTTTTTGTAGACTCCTAAATTACATTCAAAACAGGTGACCTGGGGACAATTGTCACAACTTTCTTTCTGAGCATCGGATTGAAATTTCGCAAGAAGGTACAGAAAGAGTACGGACTGTAGTTTTCATTTATATATTTTTTAGAGTCAAATCTTGAAACAGTGACACGTGGCACTTCATACAAGTTCACTCTACTGAACTAGTCTACAATCAGGTCACTGTGGGAGATTGTGCATAACTCTTTCTTGGAGAATCCAATTTAGATCAGACTAGTGGCATTGGAAAGAGGAAATAGAAGGCTACTACAGGTTGCAATTTCAGAACTTAAAGATCCAAAAGTATAGAGTTACATTCGTTTCAAGGTCGAGCTCCTAAAATCAAGAAAAAGCAAGATGAGGAAGTTTGATGGCAAGGATCCGGTAAATTGGATACTTCAGATGGAGCAATATTTTGATCTACATGGTGTACAACTATTACAAAAGGTATGTATTGCATCTTCATATTTAGAACCAGATCAATTTTTATGGTACAAAGGGCTTTGTTCTCGTAAACAACTTGTTACGTGGTCAATTTTCACGGAGGAAATGATAGCACATTACGAGGATACAAAGAGCAACACCTTCTTTAGAGCAACATCACAACAATTAGAAAGAGTAAAAGGTCTTTGTGACATAGTGGAAAGCAAAACTATGGAAACCAGGAAGTGTACCCCTCACAACTATAAAGATGGAAGTGTTGTTTCTCCTAGCCTTCCAGAACCTACAAGGGTTACACCACAACAATTGGAAGAAAAAAGAGAAAAAGGGCTTTGTTACAATTGTGATAGAAAATGCACTAAAAGTCATAAGTGTGCTGAGAAGAAATTATTTTACATAGAATATGAAGAGGAGGAAGAAAAGGATCAAGAAACATCAAAAGAAGAAGATATACACCAGGACCCCACTCCAGAGAAAGAAGAAACGAATCAGACCATATCTTGTAAAGCATTGGCAAGAATTACCACTCCTCAAACTCTCAAGATAGAAGGACATATCAATAAGAAAAAGGTGCAAGAAGTGAAAGATCACATCGAGAAAGAAGAAATGAATCCAACCATATCTTGTAATTCATTGTTTGAAATTACCACTCCTCAAACTATCAAGATAGAAGGACATATCAAGAAGAAAAATGTTCAAGAAGTGAAAGATCACATCGAGCATCAAGAAATGAATTCGACCATATCTTGTAAAGGATTGGAAGAAATTACCACTCCTCAACCTCTAGAGATAGAAGGACATATCAAGAAGAAAAAGGTTCAAGCAGTGAAAGATCACATCGAGCATCAACAACAAGTTCTCCAACTTTTAAAGGATAATGCCACTTCGGTGCAAAATCAAACGAAACAACAGGTAGATCAACATCATAGTGAAAAATGTTTTGATGTAGGTGATTGGTTATTTTTACCGCTACATCTCAATCAAGCTATTTATGAGAAGGAAATGTTGGCAATACTACATGCACTTAAAAAATGGCAACCTTACCGAATGGGAAGACTCTTCAAGGATGAGGATGTGGAAGCATTGTTTTGTGCTATTTATATTATCCAACTAGATTGGATAAACGAAGCAAGGGATGAATGGAAGAAGGACGAAGAAGTATGGCCACTTATTCAAAAGTTGCAAAATATCCCAATTCAAACAATATTGCTAGAAATTGAAGAGGAAGGAAAAATCATATTGGAACCTGGAGCAGTCACAGAAACAAGAACCCGACAGCTACGAAATCGATCAATTTCAGAGTATCTCATCAAGTGGAAGAACTTACCCGCTGAATATTCCACATGGGAGGACAAGAATTTTATACAGAAGCATCAAGAACTACTCAAGCGTTGAGGACAACACTTTTTGAAGGAGAGGGGCATGTTAGGCCCCTATACTACTAGTGTAACCCCTTATTGTTATTAGTATAACCCACTTATTATATTTATTTACCCATGTAGTGCCCATATTGTTACTATTGTGCCCCATAGAAGCCCACTATTGTTATTATTGTGCCCTTACATTATTATTGTTATGTCAACTCTGATTATGTTATAACCCCTTGGACTCCTATATATAGAAAGGAGGTCTTTTCATTTGTATCATCCAAGAATTGTTCATTTATGTAATGTAAAGGAGGTTGCCCCCTCGAAGAGGCTGAATTATAAGCCGTTGATCTATCTTTTCTATCTTTTCTTGAGCTGGTTTCATAACAATTTCACTTCATTGAACATATCATCTAGTTTACATGTTATTAACTAAAACCATAATGAAGTCAAACAACAGAATATTATAACAACATATGTACTATTCACCAGGAGACAAGATTCCAACTTGACTTGCCGCTATTTTCCCTCCTTTGTTGTCAGTTGCCTCTAAGTGTGAATATTGACGTGCTTAATCCGAATGCAATGACCCATTGATTGACCTCCCAACATACTCCTTGGGTACTCTCCTTCCCCGCGGACCCTCGAGCTGCAATGGGGTTGTAAAATGGAGGAATGTATTAGATGGTAGAGGAGAACACTCCTTGGCTCAAGAGTCCCATCTCTAAAGTCCTCTACCTCACCAAACTCACTATAGCTCGTAGTCACTACTTTGACATCGTCTCATCCATCCAACAATAGGGTAAAGAAAAGTCCCTTCTCTCATGGCTTGCCCCTTCTTTTATAGGAGTCCTCATAGGTGACACTTGGAATTTCATGCATAATTAATTATTTTTGATAATTCAATAGTTTGATTATTCATCCACCCATGTGTCATTCTCTCATCAAGGGTCTCCAAAATTATTTACTTAAATTTTAATTTAAAACTAATATTTTTCCTCATCTCAACAAGATTCCTATTTCTGCTCCTAGTTGTCTCTTGATCCCCCTTTTTACTCCTTAATTTGTGTTCATTACTAAAGTCAATTTATAAGTCAAGGTTTGATCCCCTATCTACTCCCTAATTTAACTCAGGTTGTCTATACCCATGTGTCACTCTCTCATCAAGGGTCTCCAAAATTATTTACTTAAATTTTAATTTAAAAATAATATTTTTCCTCACCTCAAAAAGATTCCTATTTCTTCTCCTAGTTATCTCTTGATCCCCCTTTTTACTCTTTAATTTGTGTTCATTACTAAAGTCAATTGATAAGTCAAGATTTGATCCCATATCTACTCCCTAATTTAACTCAAGTTATCTCTTATATGGATATTCTTATGTTGGTTGTTGCCACATGGAGGTTCTCTAAATTTCTCTAAAATTTAATTTATTAATCTTATTTTAATTCACCATCCTCTTCTCTTAATTAGGTTTAACTATTTTAGGATTAATATTTATCCTTACATTTATGTCCCCCTTTCCCATTTTTACCTAATTAAACTACGTTATCTACCTAATATTTTCCAACATGGGAAAGATAGAGTTTTTAAGGTAAAATATTTTATTTCTTCCTATGATCCTCTTACCCCAACTTTTATTATTGATTTAATTACCTCTGTTTCTAACATCATTTACCCTTGATGTGAATTTGCCTGGTTTTCATATCTTGATTATATTTATTAATTAATTTATTTTTAATGATTCCAAGGGTGCCAAGTTTGGTCGTGCCCTTCAAGAACTTCCCTTGAAGTTCTAAGGGTGTCACGCCTAATAGCTTATTTGTGATGCCAAGGGTGCCAAGTTGGTTGTTCCCTTCAAGAAATTCCCTTGAAGTTCCAAGGGTGCCACACCACTTTCCCTTCAAGCGTTTAGTGGCTACGAGGGGAAAGTATAGGTGCAACGACAGAGACCACTATCATCTCTTACGTTGCCTGCTACAGTGAGACTAATGGTGTTGGGGATCAAAGAATCCGCCTTGATGTGCCCCTTGTAAAATCCTCATGAGCGACCCAACTTTGAGACCTGTCCTCATGACATTGTGATCTTCAAGGCGAAGGTGTTTCAACCTTTCCGGCCCAAGTCACGACGGGAGTGCTAGTGGGTGAGATCAGGGACATTGTTCCACCCCTTCCATGAAGTTCCACTCCAATTGTACAACCCCATCACCCATATGTGAGTCATTCGACCAAGCAACCAATTTGTGCCTGCAACCACTAGCATATCATCAGAATATAGATAAACATATATAGCAGCTTTCAAAATTGACTTAAAATTTCAAAGATAAAACAATATAAATTTTCATCAAACAAGGTGTCGTCAACTAGTCATATGCGAGTGCTTCTGGTGGTTTCCTACCATACTCAATAATCATCAGTAACAAGGTTTCTCAGTGTTAGTCATTGTCATAATAACATCATCACCATCACCTATTCATTCACATCATTGTTCATTGTGAACCAGAACTAATGCAAGTAGGTAACATAGGGGACACATCCATCATGGCTATCATCATCATAACATCAATGGAAACATACATATCCATCAAAGCTATCAACATCGTAACATCAATAGAAAACAAACCTATCCATCAAATCTATCATCATCATGATATCAATAGAGAGCATATATATCCTTTATTGCTATCATCATCATAAATTCAATAGAGAACAAACATAACCATTTATGCCACAATCATCATAATATCAATAGAGAACATGCACAACCATTAATGATACAATCATCATAATACCAATAGAGAACATGCATAACCATTAATGCTACAATCATCATAATACCAATAGATAACATACATAACCATTAATGCTAGGCTTCATCATAATATCAATGGAGAACATACATAAACATCACAACCACTAATAACAAAGTCATGTGTCTGGATCCTCAACCTTAGGTCCTCAAAGAATAAAGTGTGTGCCTTATGGCTAAATAAATGTTAATTTCATATCACTGCCAGTCAACTAGAGTGGGACACTACACTTTTTGCTAATGACATTCTCAGTTTATGTTATGATAATGCTACCAAGCACCTCTACCATTTACATGACATAATGTAGTCTAAGCCTACTATGTTGAGTAGATTGATTGTATTCTTTTGATTAAATCTTATAGGAATGTTTGAAATTGATAGGTGAATTATATAATCAAGAACTTATAAATTCATAAATTGTTCCTTTGGAAGTATATAAACATAGCAATAAATTATAGAACCACTTAGGTTGGTTTTGATTTTTATTTTTTTATCTTATAAGGAAAAATCGTGTTAAATTGTGGCAGGATTCATTGGTGAACCATGGTTAGAAGAGGTACAAGAAAGAGTGGGGCAACTAAAGGATGCAACATGACACCACCACAACAACCAACTTTGACCACCCCACCCAATGATGGGGAAAACATCACAACAACAGAACATATACTAGCTGGAGAAATGTTGAACTTAATGAGATCATCCCAACACATGTCTGAGGCATTAATAAATCATTTGGAACGGGAGCATGGATGACCTGTCATACAAAACGAAGCACCCCAAAACACAACAAGAAATGATATATGTCGAAATTTGGAAAAGGTAAAATTTCCAGAGTTTTGTGGGTCCACAAATGGTCAATCTGTAGAGACATGGTTAGAAAACATGGCTATGTGCTTTACCCTAAGATATTACACCTCAAACATGAAGGCCAAGATGGGTATATTCCAGCTAAAGTGAAACATATTACTTTGGTGGAAGAAATTATTAACCCAATTGGGGATGGATATCTCAAAAGTAACTTGGGAATTATTTGAATAAAAATTTAGAGAACGTTACCTATCAGAGGAGTTCCTTGAGAGGAAACTAAATGAATTCAATGCATTAAAGCAAGGGAGTTGCTCACTACCAGAGTATGAGGCTCGTTTCATGGAATTACTCCGTTATGCCCCTCACTTAAACACAAAAAAGGTCAAGGTGAACAAATTTGTGTATGGACTAAATGTTAACATTCGGGCAAGGTTAGAATCTTGAAGCCTCGCACCTTGCACGAGGCAGTTCAACGAGTGATATTGCAGAGTAGGAGATCATGAGAAGTGGACTTAGTAAGTCAACAAGGCCCACAGGATCAGGAGTACCAATTGGAAATAGTATGGAACATAGAAATTTTCAAAGGGGTCCTGTGCTCAATCATCAAAAGTGGTCAATGAGAAATCAAAGAACACCATATAGGAATCTAGCTCATCATCCACACAGGGTACCTCAAAAAACTTGTCAACCACAACAACACCTCCCTATGCGACAACACCAAGTCACATCACCTCAGCATCGATCCCAATAGTCTGGCTCTTTCCAGCAGGGTTCCAGGCCAACTCCCGGTTCAGTTGGTAATTGGAGCCAAGATCCTAAGAGGGGGTGTTGGATTTGTGGAGGTCCTCACTATGGGATGGATTTCCCTCAAAATACATGTAATATAAACTCAACTAAGAAATCAACTTTGGTGTGGGATCTGGGAAAGGCTCATCGTATCCATGCAGCAGTGAACAATTGTCAGGTCGAACACGAGTCCATTGTGTTGGAAACCTCAGGTAAAATTGATGGTATGAGTTTTGTCAATTCAATAGATCCAGGAGCAATTGATTCTTTTATTTCTCTAAATTCATTATGAAGGATTAAACATAAAGCAATTGCACAATATGAATTTAGACATGTAGAAATGGCATGTGGTATGAAACAAAAATGTAGGAAGGATGGTAAAGGATTTTGAGGTGGACCTAGGTGTATGTAAGACCAAGGTATCATTGTACTCTATGATCTTAGGTGTCTATGACGTAGTTATAGGAATGGATTGGTTGGAACGACATGAGGCACTCCTAGACTGCAAAGACAAGGTTCTACTTTTCACAGACGATGACGACCAAAGAAAATCATTAAGGGGAAAGAACCCAAGGGTGTCCCTGGGTTCATCTCCACCATGCAACTAATGAAATATAAGCGAAAGGGATGGAAAATGTTGTCAGTGGTAGCTATAAACGATAAGGGTGATTATGAAAACCTTGATAAACATCCAATTCTTGCTAAATATAAGGATGTATTTCCCGAAGAACTACCTAGGCTACCCCCAAAAAGAGAAATTGATTTCACCATCGACCTTAAACTAGGCACTGAGCCTATTGCAAAGGCACCCTATTGTATGTCGGCTCTAGAGATAAATGAATTGAAAATCCAATTAAAGAAATTGTTGGACTTGTGGTTCATATGACCTAGCATATCTCTGTGGGGAGCCCCTATGATTTTTGTTAATAAGAAGGATGGGTCTTGGCGACTATGCATTGACTACCGCCAGTTGAACAAGGTGATGATAAAAAATCAATACCCTCTGCCAAGGATAGATGACTTGTTTGATCAAATGAGGGGGGAAACTATGTTTTCAAAGATAGATCTGAGGTTGGGATATCATCAATTGAGAATCAAGGAAGAATATATCGTGAAGACAACCTTTAAGACAAGATTTGGGCATTATGAATTTGTGGTTTTACCCTTTGGACTGACAAATTCCCCATGTGTTTTCATGAGTTTGATGAATGGAATATTTCGGGATTACTTAGACAAGTTTGTACAAGTCTTTATCGATGACATTTTTATCTACTCAAAGACCCCAGAAAAGCATGACGAACACTTGAGGATAGTTCTACAATGTCCTAGAGAAAACCAATTATATGGGAAGTTGTCAAAGTGCTCCTTTTACCAAACCAAGATTCATTACCTTGGGCACATTATCTCTAGAGATGGTATCGCAATAGACCCGACAAAGATTGAGGTGATCATGGAATGACCAACACCAACCAATGTTCATGAAATTCGAAGTTTCATGGGCATGGCAGGGTATTATCATAGGCTTCTCAAAGGGTTTTCGAAGATAGCAAGCCCCATTACTGAGCTCCAAAGAAAGAAAAAGAAATTCATTTGACTGAAAAATGTGAAGAGGCATTCCAAAGGTTAAAGGTGTTATTAACGACAACACCAATTTTGAAGGTGCCGGATATGGAACAAGAATTTTTTGTTTGCACCGATGCCTCCAAGGAAGGGTTCGGTTATGTATTGATGCAAGAAGGAAGAGTAATAGTTTATGCATCAAGGAAACTCAGAACCCATGAAGAGAACTACGCAACCCATGACCTAGAAATGGCAACAATTGTTTATGCACTAAAGATTTGGAGACACCACCTTCTAGGAAGGAAGTTTGATCTTAGGACTAACCATTATGGGCTACAACACATATTCACTGAAGACCACTTAAATTCAAGACAAAGACAATGGTCTAAGCTAATCAGTGAATATGATTTTGATATTACTTACATAAAAGGAATGATAAATAGGGTGGCTGATGCTTTAAGTAGGAGGCCTCATATATTTTTAGTGATTCCTTTAAAGACAAAGTTGAGGGAGAATTTGCTTGACTTACAATTTAAGGACACCTGGTACTAGGAGGTTACCGAAAGTTTGAGGAAGGATGAAATGAGGGTCCCAAAATATGAAGAATACTCCCTAGATAGTGATGGACTACTACGATTTTGAGGAAGGATATATGTGCCACCGAATGAAGATATACGCCAATTAATCTTGAATGAAGCACATCGCGTAGTATACATGGAACACCTTGGTGTTAAGAAGGTGAGTGCGAACCTAAAACCACTCTTCTTTTGGAAAGGGATGAAGAAGGACATCGTAAACTTGGTAGCAAGATGCTTAGAGTGTCAACAAGTAAAAGTTGAACAAAAACATCCAGCAGGGTTATTACAACCCCATGAGATACCAGAATCTAAATGGGAAGTTATATCAATGGACTTCATTGTGGGACTACCAATGACCTCAAGAAGACATGATTCCATATTTGTAGTGGTGGACATGTTAACCAAGAGCGCCCATTTTATACTAGTTAAGACTACATATAAGACACAAGAGATGGCTAGAATTTTTATTGATGAGATTATGAGATTGGATGGAGTGCCTAGGAATATCATATTAGATAGGGAAGCAGTGTTTATAGGAAGTTTTTGGACTAGTTTCCAAAAAGCCTTGGGAACCTAGTTGAACTTCAACACTGCTTATCATCCTGAGATAGATGGGCAAACAAAGAGGACTAATCAAATGCTCGAAGACATGCTACGGATATAGAAATTTTGAATAATTTAACACATATTCATAGAGATTATCCTGATCATACAATTATAAGCGGAACATGTATAATACATAATCTCCTCTACGTTGATCATCAATTTACAGAAGCAGAAACATTCACAGGCACACATAGAAGCATCAATCAAACTCATTAACACAGTATGTATCCCGGGGAAAGCATCTCGCTAAAAACCCCACACTATCTGTATATTATATTGATTGAATCATGTAACATTACAAAGTACAATGATTATCACAAGCAATCCAGTACCAGCTCCACCTGTTACACACAATACAGCTCAGATCTGATCTCCAAATCTCCCCCGCTGCTTGCCTGCCTCCACTGCTCAATACCTGCTCAAGAACTGATGATAATGGCTTACCAAAATCGTATTTCACCTCAAAATAATCACTCACACTTTGTTGGACGTGAGAAAAGGCTACAATACTGGGCAAATACGTGAGCAAACTCATTGGCATACTCAATCCCTTGATTGTGCAAGATCTGGTGCACAACTATAGTCACAACTGATAGCAATCTGATTCTCTACCACCTGTCCCTGTTGAACTGAACATGCACTGACATGCAACTGAGTTAACTGATGTATTCATTAGTTGCATCATGAGTTAATAATTAGTTTAACAACTCATCATTAGTCTATCTGCAGTTAGACTAACTACAACTAGTTTAACCAAGTCAAACTGAACACAACTCCATCAACTCCACAATCAACTCCACCAAACTCAACTGATTGAGTTCTAACTGAAGTCATGCATGCAACAACTCAACTGACTCATAAGAAAAGCGTATTTCCTTCTGACAGCTGCATGTTCCACCTCTGTAGCTCAAACTGAAGTGCTCCAAGAGAATAAGATCAAGTTTATAGTCCAAATATTATTATGAGACAATAATATTTGACTTTTCTATTTTTGACAGCCAGTCTAAAAATAGACTTTGATCACTCACACTGTGATCACTCACACTTTCATCAAAAATAGAAGTCCATCTATTTTTCCCAACTTGACCAATCATCCATAAACAGCAACCTGCAATCCATAGACATGATCCATATGTCTAAAAATAGACATAGTCTAAAAATAGACTTGCGCCAAAAATAGCATGCGGGCCCACTTAGTGAAGGCGACTCTTTTCACTAAGCTCCATCATCTTGTTGCACTCTCAACAAGCATTTCTTGTTGCACACTTTTCAACACTCCCTCTCAACAAGAAAGGCTTCCTCTCAAACCCGATCCTGTAACTCTGGAATGTTCTCCGTGCAACACATCTGGATGGTCCACTTGCTTTGTCATCAAAGTCTCTGACTGCTATTGCCTCTGTCGACTAAAACTCTGCATCTCTGTGCTCTTCAGTATCTGACTGCTCTAGCCTCTGTCACTTTGATCTCTGACTGCATCCGTGCTGCTGCTGGTTCTATCTCCCAGCATTGCATCCGCACTGCACCTCCCAACTGACCTCCCTGTTGGGATAGAAACACCCTTTGATGCTGAAGCTCTACCTGCTGCTGACAAGTGCTCCCTCTATGACATTTGCGCTACTGCAACATCTCCATGCATCTCGCACCATTGCACACCTCTCTGTGCCACCTAGCACTGTGCAAAACACTTGTGCCTCTTGCATTTCTACAGCCTGCTAGCTATGCGCTGTCTTGGGATTCCCTGCACTGTCGCTCTCTCTGCCGCTCCATCCGCATCTGTCTCTACCCAATCAGTCAGTTCCTGCTACTACACATCGGGGGCTCCCGTAGCAAGGTCTCATCCAAGAGGTTGGGTACCTCAAGGATCTTGCCCCTCCTCCTTGGGACAATCAGTCCACATCACCCCACCTCCTACCTGGAGGTATGGTTGCATGCGATCCCTCAGCCCACCTGGCTTGAAGTTTCCCCCTACTGGAGGTCTCTGGATGAGTAGATATCTCTACTCTATCTCCTCTCAGCTTCCCTTGTTGTGGCTCCTCCACAATCTCCTGAAGCTGCTGCACCAATCGTGGCTCCTCCACAATCGTCTAAGACTTCTTCTGGCTCTGCATGTTGAGAGGTAATATACGCTCCCTCTCAACCACCAAGTCTCCATCAGTTGCCTTGCTGCTCAAGGCTTTGCATGCATCTTGAACCTCAAGAGCATACATGTTCTTGACCCGTGAACCAATCTGCTTCACCTGTCTAGTGATGATGTGTCTAAGGAAAACCTTTCCCTTACTAAAGACCACATCATAGCCTCTGTTTTCCAACATCGCGATCGACACCAAGTTTCTCTTCAGTCCTGGTACATACTTGACATCGGTCAAGGTAAGGCGAGCTCCATGCTCGCTCTGAAAAATAATCGTGCCTACACCTGAGACACTATACTTCTCATCATTACCCATCCCTATGAGTATCTGGAGATCTTTCTCCTCCAAAGTACTGAACAAACTTTTGTCACCGGTCATTTGGAAAGAAGCTCCACTGTCAAGAAACCAACCACTTCCCATCATGGATGAAACCATGCATGCGAAGATTGTGAAATCCAACTCAAACTGTGAAGCAAGTGCCTCACCTTCAGATCCTTCCCCGGATCCCTTCTTAGACTTCTTCTTTGGGCAATTAGTAGCATAATGACCCAACTCATGACAACGAAAGCATCTCACCTTCGCCTTGTCAACTTTCTTCCCATCATTGGAAGAATTGGATTCGGAAAGAGAAACCTTCCCCTTCCCCTTCTTCACCTTACTCACTAAGGCACAGTTCTCCTCATCCTGCATGGATGAAGAACCGTCTCTGGTGCTCCGTCTAATCTCCTCCTGCATCAAATCCGACCATAGTCGTTCCCAAGTTGGCAGTTTCTCCCTTCCATTCACCGAGTCCTGGTAGCTATGCCAACTCTTAGGAAGGTCAAGGAGTGCTAGACTCACCATCCTCATCCGACAGTCACCCCCACACTTCCTAGCTCATCCCGGCATTGGGTGAACTTCGTGAGATACTGGGGTATACTGTCTCCATTCTCACACTGAATGTTTCTGAGTTTTATCTCTTGCTTTGGAATTAAATTCGAATTCCACCAGCTCAAAACTCAATTGCTTCTGATCTAGAATTCGTGAGAACAAAGTATTTCTTGTACAGAGATCAATTGTATGGGCATTCACCGGATATCTCACCTTCCAAAAGAAGGATGAATCCAGAGGCTACCTGGCCCGATTACAGACTCTGCCTGAAGAAATAAAATGTAAACACTTTCTGAATAATAGATCTGATGATCAATCCTCGCTTGATATGCTGTAAAAGTCTCTTCTACAAATCAAGCAGCTCCGATACCATGTAGAAACTTTTTCTACAATTATCTAGCTCTGGTACCATGTAGAAATTTTGAATAATTTAACACATATTCATAGATTATCCTGATCATACAATTATAAGCGGAACATGTATAATACATAATCTCCTCTACGTTGATCATTGATTTACAGAAGCAGAAACATTCACAGGCACACATAGAAGCATCAATCAAACTCATTAACACAGTATGTATCCCGAGGAAAGCATCTCGCTAAAAACCCCACACTATCTGTATATTATATTAATTGAATCATGTAACATTACAAAGTACAATGCTTATCATAAGAAATCCAGTACCAGCTCCACTTGTTACACACAATACAGCTCAGATCTGATCTCCAAATCTCCCCCGCTGCTTGCCTGCCTCCACTGCTCAATACCTGCTCAAGAACTGATGAGAATGGCTTACCAAACTCGTATTTCACCTCAAAATAATCACTCACACTTTTTTGGACGTGAGAAAAGGCTACAATACTGAGCAAATATGTGAGCAAACTCATTGGCATACTCAATCCCTTGATTGTGCAAGATCTGGTGCACAACTATAGTCACAACTGATAGCAATCTGATTCTCTACCACCTGTCCCTGTTGAACTGAACATGCACTGACATGCAACTGAGTTAACTGATGTATTCATTAGTTGCATCATGAGTTAATAATTAGTTTAACAACTCATCATTAGTCTATCTGCAGTTAGACTAACTACAACTAGTTTAACCAAGTCAAACTGAACACAACTCCATCAACTCCACAATCAACTCCACCAAACTCAACTGATTGAGTTCTAACTGAAGTCATGCATGCAACAACTCAACTGACTCATAAGAAAAGCGTATTTCCTTCTGACAGCTGCATGTGCCACCTCTGTAGCTCAAACTGAAGTGCTCCAAGAGAATAAGATCAAGTTTATAGCCCAAATATTATTATGAGACAATAATATTTGACTTTTCTATTTTTGACAGCCAGTCTAAAAATAGACTGTGATCACTCACACTTTCATCAAAAATAGAAGTCCATCTATTTTTCCCAACTTGACCAATCATCCATAAACAGTAACCTGCAATCCATAGACATGATCCATATGTCTAAAAATAGACATAGTCTAAAAATAGACTTGCGCCAAAAATAGCCTGCGGGCCCACTTAGTGAAGGCGACTCTTTTCACTAAGCTCCATCATCTTGTTGCACTCTCAACAAGCATTTCTTGTTGCACACTTTTCAACACTCCCTCTCAACAAGAAAGGCTTCCTCTCAAACCCGATCCTGTAACTCTAGAATGTTCTCCGTGCAACACATCTGGCCGGTCCACTTGCTCTGTCATCAAAGTCTCTGACTGCTATTGCCTCTGTCGACTAAAACTATGCATCTCTGTGCTCTTCAGTATCTGACTGCTCTAGCCTCTGTCACTTTGATCTCTGACTGCATCCGTGCTGCTGCTGGTTCTATCTCCCAGCATTGCATCCGCACTGCACCTCCCAACTGACCTCCCTGTTGGGATAGAAACACCCTCTGATGTTGAAGCTCTACCTGCTGCTGACAAGTGCTCCCTCTCTGACATCTGCGCTACTGCAACATCTCCATGCATCTCGCACCATTGCACACCTCTCTGTGCCACCTAGCACTGTGCAAAACACTTGTGCCTCTCGCATTGCTACAGCCTGCTAGCTATGCGCTGTCCTGGGATTCCCTGCACTGTCGCTCTCTCTGCCGCTCCATCCGCATCTGTCTCTACCCAATCAGTCAGTTCCTGCTACTACACATCGTGGGCTCCCGTAGCAAGGTCTCATCCAAGAGGTTGGGTACCTCAAGGATCTTGCCCCTCCTCCTTGGGACAATCAATCCGCATCACCCCACCTCCTACCTGGAGGTATGGCTGCATGCGATCCCTCAGCCCACCTGGCTTGAACTTTCCCCCTACTGGAGGTCTCTGGATGAGTAGATGTCTCTACTCTATCTCCTCTCATCTTCCCTTGTTGTGGCTCCTCCACAATCTCCTGAAGCTGCTGCACCAATCGTGGCTCCTCCACAATCGTCTAAGACTTCTTCTGGCTCTGCATGTTGAGAGGTAATATACGCTCCCTCTCAACCACCAAGTCTCCATCAGTTGCCTTGCTGCTCAAGGCTTTGCATGCATCTTGAACCTCAAGAGCATACAAGTTCTTAACCCGTGAACCAATCTGCTTCACCTGTCTAGTGATGATGTGTCTAAGGAAAACCTTTCCCTTACTAAAGACCACATCATAGCCTCTATCTTCCAACATCGCGATCGACACCAAGTTTCTCTTCAGTCCTGGTACATACTTGACATCGGTCAAGGTAAGGTGAGCTCCATGCTCGCTCTGAAAAATAACCATGCCTACACCTAAGACACTATACTTCTGATCATTACCCATCCCTATGAGTATCTGGAGATCTTTCTCCTCCAAAGTACTAAACAAACTTTTGTCACCGGTCATTTGGAAAGAAGCTCCACTGTCAAGAAACCAACCACTTCCCATCATGGATGAAACCATGCATGCGAAGAGTGTGAAATCCAACTCAAACTGTGAAGCAAGTGCCTCACCTTCAGATCCTTCCCCGGATCCCTTCTTGGACTTCTTCTTTGGGCAATTAGTAGCATAATGACCCAACTCATGACAACGAAAGCATCTCACCTTCACCTTGTCAACTTTCTTCCCATCATTGGAAGAATTGGATTCGGAAAGAGAAACCTTCCCCTTCCCCTTCTTCACCTTACTCACTAAGGCACAGTTCTCCTCATCCTGCATGGATGAAGAACCGTCTCTGGTGCTCCATCTAATCTCCTCCTGCATCAAATCCGACCATAGTCGTTCCCAATTTGGCAGTTTCTCCCTTCCATTCACCGAGTCCTGGTAGCTATGCCAACTCTTAGGAAGGTCAAGGAGTGCTAGACTCACCATCCTCATCCGACAGTCACCCCCACACTTCCCAGCTCATCCCGGCATTGGGTGAACTTCGTGAGATACTGGGGCATACTGTCTCCATTCTCACACTGAATGTTTCTGAGTTTTATCTCTTGCTTTGGAATTAAATTCGAATTCCACCAGCTCAAAACTCAACTGCTTCTGATCTAGAATTCGTGAGAACAAAGTATTTCTTGTACAGAGATCGACTGTATGGGCATTCACCGGATATCTCACCTTCCAAAAGAAGGATGAATCCAGAGGCTACATGGCCCGATTATAGACTCTGCCTGAAGAAATAAAATGTAAACACTTTCTGAATAATAGATCTGATGATCAATCCTCGCTTGATATCCTGTAAAAGTCACTTCTACAAATCAAGCAGCTCCGATACCATGTAGAAACTTTTTCTACAATTATCTAGCTCTGGTACCATGTAGAAATTTTGAATAATTTAACACATATTCACAGATATTATCCTGATCATACAATTATAAGCAGAACATGTATAATACATAATCTCCTCTACGTTGATCATCAATTTACAGAAGCAGAAACATTCACAGGCACACATAGAAGCATCAATCAAACTCATTAACACAGTATGTATCCCGGGGAAAGCATCTCGCTAAAAACCCCACACTATCTGTATATTATATTGATTGAATCATGTAACATTACAAAGTACAATGATTATCACAAGCAATCCAGTACCATCTCCACCTGTTACACACAATACAGCTCAGATCTGATCTCCAAATCTCCCCCGCTGCTTGCCTGCCTCCACTGCTCAATACCTGCTCAAGAACTGATGAGAATGGCTTACCAAACTCGTATTTCACCTCAAAATAATCACTCACACTTTTTTGGACGTGAGCAAAGGCTACAATACTGGGCAAATACGTGAGAAAACTCATTGGCATATTCAATCCCTTGATTGTGCAAGATCTGGTGCACAACTATAGTCACAACTGATAGCAATTTGATTCTCTACCACCTGTCCCTGTTGAACTGAACATGCACTGACATGCAACTGAGTTAATTTATGTATTCATTAGTTGCATCATGAGTTAATAATTAGTTTAACAACTCATCATTATTCTATCTGCAGTTAGACTAACTACAACTAGTTTAACCAAGTCAAACTGAACACAACTCCATCAACTCCACAATCAACTCCACCAAACTCAACTGATTGAGTTCTAACTGAAGTCATGCATGCAACAACTCAACTGACTCATAAGAAAAGCGTATTTCCTTCTGACAGCTGCATGTGCCACCTCTGTAGCTCAAACTGAAGTGCTCCAAGAGAATAAGATCAAGTTTATAGTCCAAATATTATTATGAGACAATAATATTTGACTTTTCTATTTTTGACAGCCAGTCTAAAAATAGACTTTGATCACTCACACTGTGATCACTCACATTTTCATCAAAAATAGAAGTCCATCTATTTTTCCCAACTTGACCAATCATCCATAAACAACGACCTGCAATCCATAGACATGATCCATATGTCTAAAAATAGACATAGTCTAAAAATAGACTTGCGCCAAAAATAGCCCGTGGGCCCACTTAGTGAAGGCGACTCTTTTCACTAAGCTCCATCATCTTGTTGCACTCTCAACAAGCATTTCTTGTTGCACACTTTTCAACAACGGATGTATGTGATGGACCAACAAAAGAGATGGGAGGATTTTTTATCCCTCGTGGAATTTTCTTACAATAATAGTTATCAGAGTTCCATCAAGATGGCGCCATTTGAGTTCTTGTACGGAAGACCTTGCAGCACACCTCTCAGTTGGGACCGACTAGAGAACTGAGCATTAATAGGACTAAAAGTGGTGCAAGAGATGGAAGAACAAATGACTATGATTAGGGGTAGTCTAAAAGAAGCACAAGATCGATAAAAGAGCTATGTTTATGCTCATTGGTAGACCAAAATTATGAAGTGGGAGATGGGTGTTCCTGAGAGTAAGGCCCCAAAAAATCTCTATAAGATTTGGAAAGGGAGAAAAAATGTCTCCACGGCTTGTGGGACCTTTTAAAATCTTAGAAAAAAAAGGGTCGATGGCATATAGGCTTGCCTTACCTCCATCTTTAGCGCGTATGCATGATGTGTTTCATGTTTCTGTTTTGCGTCATTATATTTCAGATCCTTCACATGTTATTGACTTTGGTCATTTGTAGGTTTCAGACGAGGGAACAGTAATGGTCGAACCAGTTCGCATATTGGACCAACGAACTTTGCAACTTAGACGATGGTTAGTGGACCAGGTTAAGGTCTAGTGGGACAATTATAGTCCCAGTTCAACTACTTGGGAGGACGTTGAGGAGATGTGTAACCATTTTCCTTACCTATTCCAAGGACTTCGAGACGAAGTCTATCATTAAGAGGGGGTGTATGTAGTGCCCCGCTCTAGTTGATTAACATTGATATGAAATTAACATTTATTTATCCCTAAGGCCCACATTTTATTCTCTGAGGACCTCAGGTTGAGGATCTGGACACATGACTCTATTATTAGTGGTTGTGATGTTATGTATGTTCTCCATTTATATTATGATGATGATAGCATTAATGGTTATGTATGTTATCTATTGGTATTATGATGATTGTAGCATTAATGGTTATGCATGTTCTCTATTGATATTATGATGATTGTAGCATAAATGGTTATGTTTGTTCTCTATTGAAATTATGATGATAATAGTAGTAAAGGATATGTATGATCTCTATTGATATCATGATGATGATAGCTTTTATGGATAGGTATGTTTTCTATTGATGTTAAGATAATGATAGCTTTGATGGATATGTATGTTTCCATTGATGTTATGACGATGATAGACATGATGGATGTGTCCCCTATGTTAGCTACTTACATTAGTTCTAGTTCACAATGAATAATGATGTGAATGACTAGGTGATGTTGATGATGCTATTATGACAATGACTAACACTGAGAAACTTTGTTACTGATGATTATTGAGTATGATAGGAAACCACCAAAGGCACTCGCATATGATGAGTTGACAACACCTATTTGATGAAAATTAATATTTTGTCTTTGAAATTCTAAGTCAATTTTGAAACATGCTATATATGTATATATATATTTATTCTGATGATATGTTAGTGGTTGCAGGCACATATTATTTGCTTGGACGAATGACTCACATATGGGTGATGGGGTTGTACAATTGGATCAAATTGCATGGGAGGGTGGGACAGTGTCCCTGATCTCACCTACTAGCACTCCCGCCGTGACTTGGGATGGAAAGATTGAAACACCTTCACCTTGAAGATCACGATGTGGTGGGGGCAGGTCCCAAATTTGGGTCGCTCATCAGGATTTTACTAGGGGGCACGCATCAAGGCAGATTCCTTGATCCCTGACACTATTAGTATCACTATAGCATGCAACATAAGAGATGATAGTGGTATGTGTCCTTGCACCTATACTTTCCCCTCGTATGCACTGGATACTTGAAGGACAAGGGGTGTGGAACCCTTGGAACTTCAAGGGAATTTCTTGAAGGGCGTGACCAACTTGGCACCCTTGGCATCACAAATAAACTGTTAGACGTGACACCCTTGGAATTTCAAGGGAAGTTATTGTAGGGCACAACCAACTTGGCACCCTTCATTAAAAATAAATAAATTAAGAAGTATAATCAAGGTACGAAAACCCTGTAAATTCACGTCAAGTGGTAAGTGATGTTAGAATCGAGATAATTAAATCAAGAATAAAACTTGGGTTAAGGGGATAATAGGAAGAAATAAAATATTTTACCTTGAAAACTCTACCCTTCCCATGTTGGAAAATATTAGGTAGATAATGTACATAAGTAACTTAATTAGGTAAAAGGGGGAAAGAGAGACATAGATGTAAGTATAAAGATTAATCCTAAAATAATTAAACTGCATTAAGAGAAGAGGATGGTGAATTAAAATAAGATTAATAAATTAAATTTTAGAGAAATTTAGAGAACCTCCATGTGGCAACAACCAACATAAGAATATCCATCTAAGAGGCAAATTGAGTTAAATTAGGAAATAGTTAGGGGACCAAATTTGAGACTTATCAATTGACTTTAGTAATGAACACAAATTAAGGAGTAGAAAAGGGGGATCAAGAAACAACTAGGAGAAGAAATAGGAAGTCTTGTTGGGGTGAGGAAAAATATTATTTTTAAATTAAAATTTAAGTAAATAATTTTGGAGATCCTTGGTGAGAGAGTGACACATGGGTGGGTGAATAATAAAACTATTGGATTAACAAAAATAATTAATTATGCATGAAATGCCAAATGTCACCTATGAGGACTCCTATAAAAAAAGGGGCACGCCATGGGAAAAGGGACTTTTTTTTACCCTATTGTTAGATGGATGAGACTATGTGAGAGTAGTGACTACGAGTTATAGTGAGTTTGGTGAGGTAGAGGACTTTTGAGAGGGGACTCTTGAGCCAAGGAGTGCTCTCCTCTACTAGTGAACACATTTCCTCCGTTGTACAACCCCATTGCAGCTCGGAGGTCCATGGGGAAGGAGAGTACCCGAGGAGTAGGCTGGGAGGTCAGCTGGTGGGTCACTACATCTAGATTACGCATGTCAACATTGACACTTGGAGGCGAATGACAACAAAGGAGTGCAAGTAGTGACAAGTCAAGATTGAATCTCATCTCCTGGTGAACGGTACCTATGTTATTATAATGTTCTTTTATATGACTATAGTTAACAACATTTAAAATAGATGATATATGTAATGCAGTGAAATTCATCGATGTTTTATATAAGTGTTTAATATTTTTGAGTTCCCAATGCTAGCTCCTTACGGTTGTATTCGTAGTTTACTGTATTACTCTTAAAAAAAAAAAAAAAAAATTAGGATTGGTCCCTACAGAGAGTCCACATTAATAGAAAGGTTCGAATTTAAATATATTATCATAATTTAATAATTATAATTATGATTTGGACGATTCTATTTTTTCCATTACTTCTGAAGCTTCGATAAACTAAATATTTATGATAATTTCATTTTCCTTAAAAAAAATAAATTTTATAAAAAGTTTTCATTCAAAATATTTTTGTTTTAAAGATTAGCATAATTTCATATCAATTCTATAATTATTAGATATTAAAAACAATGAAATGGAATACACAAATATAAATATATTTTAATCTTAATTTTATTAAATATTTAAAGGAATGAAAAATAAAAAATATATGCATTTCTTTATGTATTTTTAATGTTATACTAAATATTTTTCAATTAAATGATGATTTTATTTAAAGATTAAAAGAAAAAATCAAAAGAAAACCTCTTTTATTTGATTTATTTAATGATATTTATTATTTTCTCAATCATAATGCATTGATTTTATGGGTTTTAGAGATGGATAGTGGAAAAGCGAGTGGAGGATTTTGTTGTCGCATTTTTATTTTGGTTTGCTAGATTATGTGAATCTTGAGATCGCTGACACGCCTAACCTATGGCTCGAGTAGTTGTGACCTAGGGGAATATAACCCATCAAAATCACCCGAGGATTGCACCCATCCTAGACCATACTAGCCTTTAGCATGGTTGTATTTTTTCCCACAAAATTTCAAACTGGTGACCTTCACATCATGGAGCGCCTTAACATAACACCCTATCACTGTTTGTGCCATGCATCATGGGAAAAATAAACTGTGTATTTATTATAATTTATCAAATTTATTTTTTGTGATGTTTTTCATATTTACATTATTATGGGTTGTGAGAGGAATGAGATTAAATATTGATGCAATACATAGAAATAAAGTAAGGTAAGAGTAATAATATGGCAAGAACTCGATTGTTTATTAAATAACAAGAAAATAGGAAATAAAATAAAGAGAACGATAGTATGGTAAAATCTAACTCTTTATTAAATGGATAAGTATTTTACATCTACATCATGATAGTAAAAAAGTTGCCTCTTTACAAATGAAAGACTCATATATATCTATATCTATATATATATATATATATATATATATATAGTACTTATGTGTGCCTTTTCACCTAGAGTCATGCACTTTCATTATCTTTCAAATACCATAAGTTACAACAAACCATGAGTAAATACCATAAATCATTATGGTAAGAACTAATGAACGGTTGTATATGGTAAAAGTTAATTGTACAATTATATTTTTATTTTGTATTCTCCCCCCTTTCAAATAACATGGGTGGATACCACGACTTACTAAAACCATGGGTTTGTAGACCAACAACAGTAGAAAATAATTATTTACCACGGTGATTCATTGATACCCACCTGGATCAATCTTCCCCGTTCGAAAGAAATGGACTCCATTGCATCAAATTTCCTCATCATATGGGGAAACTTCTACTAAATTTGGCTTCTAGTGGGACACATGCATTGGTAAAGAAGTATCCCTGCTTTGACAACTTGATAGAGTTGTATGTTCTACTGGAGGGTATCATTCATCTCGATGTCCATAATATGATTATTTGTAGCTTGTTCAAAGAAATCAAGATTAAGTTATGTGGGGGCCAATTGGTTTGTGTCCTCTTAGGTGTCCAACATAGGTGGAAAATATGGTTAGAGTAGCTCCACATAGAATATCGGGTGTAAGACAAGGAAAGGGTGAGTGCTCAATTCAAAACCATTTTTACCCACAACCATTATGATTGTGTAAGGTCCATATCAGAGTGCTCTAAGCTTCATATAGGGTTTTGTGATGCACTCTTTTTGTAAATGAAAACACACCTTCAAAACTTATGTGGAACCTGATGCTAGTCATGTCATTGCTTATACTTGGCACTAGATTTCTTTAGGATATTATGAACCTATTATTGGAGATTTTGGATCCATTCCACAAACTTTTCCACTTTAACTACCTCAACTTGAGCATGGGAGGACTCTGTTGATGAAGATGCAATCAAAAGAGTGGCATCCATGGGGGATGTTAGCTGGAACCCTGGACAAGTCTAAAAAGAGATGTGGCCAATAGAGTTGTGGAGAACTTTGTTATAAACATGCTAATCATATGGAAGCTTATTATACCATGCATGCATATGTTTAACTTGGAAGTGTTGAGGCACCGTTGGAGGTAAGGTGAATATGTCTTTGGACCCTTCTATAAGCTTGTCTAGATGTTTATGTTTTGTCAAGAGTTGAAGTTTTTGTGGTTGAAACGAACTTTGGTTCCTTTTTTGGATGAACCATGAAGATGACAAACTTGGAAGTATGATATTACCTTTCGATGTTGTTTTGGTGAGATCAGTGACATTAAAGTAGTTGGAACTACCACTAGTATTATGTAGAGATTATCCCTCAGAGTAACGATGACACTGTAGGGTCGAGATTCATAAACAACTTACCATTCCCACATATAAGGTTTTATTAGAATAAAAACACAAACTTTGAGTGGGTAAACATCACACAATACCTCATCTTTGATGGGATTGATGCCATAGGACAGGAGACATTACTGGCTAACATGAATGTCTCGTCCATGGCTCAATCAACCAATGGTATATGGTTGAGGGTGTGGTAGTGTTTGTAGCTTAAATATCTTGATGACCTCGATCGAGAATAGGTTCTTCTATCTCCCACAGTCAACAATGAAGTGGGGTCCCCTTCACCCACATTTATGAATGGAAGAGGTGCTCCCCATCCTCAGGGTCATATGGATTGTCTGGTTGGATATTTATGGCTACGATGGTAGCACTAAGTTATACATCAATGATCCACTTTCATTTATCATTTTTTGAATCATAATTTGAGCTAGAGTTAGTTTTGTTCTCTTTAAGCTCAACCAACAATTATTGCTTCAAGTGACATTCATTGATGTTGTGCCATGGGGGTGAATCAATATTTCATTTCAATTATTTAATTTTAACTTCAAAAAGCATTAATTATCATTAGCATTAGATCAAAGCATAAGTTAGCATCACATCACATAAATAGATAACAACACCATTCAACAATGCACAACATCAAATATAATACACTAGATATTTTTATGTGGAAACCCTTATGGGATAAAAACCACTAAGCTTCTTAATATAGGTCTTCAACAGGGAAAATTTTAAGAACCACCCTAAATTTATATGTATAATAAATGGGCGAATCCCCATGATACATAGGAAAAATGGAAGGCGATTTTATCAATAGTATAATATGTTTATATATATATTTTTTGGCAAATCTCTCACCAGATTATATTATCTTATAAATTCATGGTGAATCTTTCACTGAATTATAAAATCTTGTAAGATCTTGGTAAATCTTTCAATGAATAATAAAACATTGTGAAGTCCTGGTGAATGTTTTGTTAAAGTATGAAACCATATATGATAATAGGAAAACAAATTCATTAAACTATAATATACTAACATACATGTTTGGAAAAAAGAAACATAATTTTCTCTTCCTACAAACAATGTTGCAAGTTTCAGTGGCCATGTTTGTCAAGGTTCTTACTGTACACTCTTTCATATCCTTCTATTAGAGTTGATAATATTCCACAACAAAGTTCTTGTAGGTGTTGATCTTGACCACTAGTTCTGTCAAGGTAGGAGAGATTAATATTTTCTCTAACACTTTTGTCAAGCTACCACTTTTGTCAAGCTATGAAATTTCTTTCTTATTCCATAGACTCCAACTGCCAGATCAAAAAAAATACATCAAGTTTGTTTACCCCAACATGACAACAAGTAGCAAGCGGCAACTATATAATATAAGAAAGTAGTAGGTATCCCAAAGGCCTAAAGGGGATCTAATGGAAAGAAATGACTATTGTCAGAAGCCTTCCAATCAATATATAAATGTAGATTTATTATTATTTTAATTGGAAATCTTCAATTAAATAATAAAATTTAATTACGTCTCTCCCAATCTAAATTGCTTATTATCATAATTCACTACCTTCATATGTCTTGGATTTTTTAATAGCGTTGTAACATGTGGATTAATTTCCTTTTTAGTGCACAATCTCCACCTTTTAGGACAATATGGTGCAGTGGCCCAACCCCTATAGTTCATTATGACAAAATAAGAATAACAGAGAAGATGAAAGGTTGTACAAACGAGCATATTTTTCAAACAACTAATCCAACATCAGTACCTTAACTTTTTCATGAAGATATCATATTGAGAATGTTTGAAAAATGGCGGGAAATATGGGCAGCGACTATCTCTCTTCTGCGAGGGTGATGCGAAAAGAGTGATAAGATTTCACTTTTTTGAATTTCTTTTTTATTAAATCAGAAAAACCAATATTAATGGAGATATTAATATTTTTTACTAAATTTTGTGAAGTGACTAAATGTAGCTTTAACCATTCACCTTTACAATATAATTTCCTAAGTTTATTTAATATCTTCATTATCATAAAAACCAACCTATATCCATCTTAACTCCACATCTCTTAGAGGGATGAAAGCTATTTATCCCTCTCAGCACTTGGTAGACCAAGAATTAAGATGGATCTAAGCTGATAGAATTTCCCCTTTAAATATTCTATGCTCACATGAATACCATGGTATTACCATGGGTTAATACCATGGTTTATCATAAACCTGGAGCTTAAAATTTATTATTAGTAATTTATAAAAAATAATAAAATTAATACTTGATTTTTTTTTTAACAAGTTAAAATGTTTAAGTGACATTAAATTACAAGATCCTTTTTTACTCTTGATCTACCAAGCCCTGGGAGGGATCAAATATTTTTTCACTCTATCATAGTTTGCATATCACGATATTTGATCCCTCTCGGGGCTTAGTAGATCCAGAAGAAAGATGGATCTATGCTGGTTTAATTCCCCCTTTAAATAGGCTACATTCCACGTGAAAACCATGGGTCAATACCATGTTCCATCTTTATTTTTATTAATACTAATATTACAGTTAATAATGTTTTTTTGCATGGTATTAATAATAATTTGGCCCATGGTATTTGGTCCATAAGCTTCCCCTAAATATAACGTATTTTTTTTTTGAGTGTTCGTAAATATAAGGTGACTTATGGAGTAAATATAAAAAAATGTTTTATTTATTTACCACACCTCTTGTTTATTTATAATTTTATTAATTTACCATACCTCTTTTATAAATATGGTATTTGGCCCATAGGATTCACTTAAATAAAACCTTTTTTTTGAGCCTTCTTAAATAGAAAGAGGGTTATGGACTAAATATAAAAAGAGGTTTTATTTATTTACCATACCTCTAGTTTATTTATATTTTTATTTATTTATCATATCTTTAGAGTAAGTATAAAAAGAGGTTTTATTTATTGACCATACCTCCACTTTATTTATATTTTTATTTATTTACACCCTTGTGTGTTCACTTAAGGAGTAAATATAAAAAAAATGTTTTATTTATTTACCATACCTCTCATTTATTTATATTTTTATTAATTTACCATACCTCTTTTATAAATATGGTATTTGGCCCATAGGATTCACTTAAATAAAACCTCTTTTTTGAGCCTTTTTAAATAGAAAGAGGGTTATGGACTAAATATAAAAAGAGGTTTTATTTATTTACCATACCTCTAGTTTATTTATATTTTTATTTATTTACCATACCTTTGGAGTAATTATAAAAAGAGGTTTTATTTATTTACCATACCTCCACTTTATTTATATTTTTATTTATTGGGACCAAATACAACCTCCCAAACTAGAAAATGGGCGATTGCAAAGGAATTTAACATTGCAAAGCAAAAAATAGGGCGATTGTAATGGAATATAACCTCCCAAACTAGGCGAATCGGGTCAAATGAGTCTTTTCATAGTTTATCCGCCATTTTTTGGGCTAAAATGAAAAAAATAATTATTTTTTAAATAAAAGTTGGGCTAAATATATGAAATGGGTGTTTTATAAAAATTTCGCCCCTCTAAAATGACAAACACTTAAATTTCGCTCTTGGGCTAAAATTCACTTCTAAAATTTACAATGGTCTTCAAATTTACATCCATAGAAAGCTGTAAATTTCAAGATTTACAACATCAACTAAAGGAGGCTCCAACCCTCTAGTTTATAGGCTCTAACTTGAAGGAAACTCCAATGCCCTGATTCACCAACTCCAAATGGAAGGATGCTCCAACACCTTGGTTTACTAGCTCCAACTGGAAGGATCCTCCAACATCTTGGCTTTATTATCTCTGACTAAAAATATGCTCCAAAACCCTGCACAAGATTCAACATGGCCTTGCACCACCATACCACCCTAAAGTGTTCTCAAAATTTGACCTAAAGGAGACTCCAATCTCCTGCCTTGTACCACCCTGCCACCCTATTCAATAAGTGAACCATGTTTCACAATTTTTAGGCTGGATCCACCTCTATAACAATATATCTTTGACAACTAAAACCATAACTCAACAATCAACAATATTCTTAGCTTAATAATACACTTTGACTGTCATACCCTAGTAGCATCAATATGTTCTCAGCATTGTATTCTTTTATAGACTAAGATCAACAACCTATAAGGAAACCTTGAATATTTTTGCTCATAATTTGCAACAAACCCTTACTACAACTCAGGAAAAGCCATAATAGCAATATATTACAAATGTAGTCAGCGTATATCAATCAACCAACTGATCTAAATATAATTCTTAGGTAGTACTCAATTTTCAACAGCTCATACTCACATGCATTGCATTTAACAAACATCATCACCCCAAACCCTAATATTGACATAACACTTGCTTATCAAATACATAAAAATTTTATCAATTCTGGTCAACATATAAATTCAATGGCAAGCCCCAACTCATCAACGACCTTGCTCAATACTTCAATACTGTCAAATCATAATAGCAAGAAATTATTACTTTTCTACTCATAAGAAAAAACACACTGTCAAGGGATATGATGTAGCAACTTCAGGACTTATGATCAAACAAGGAGACTAAATAAATCTCTGCAACAGATTCACTGGTAAACATTACCTCATCAAACACTTCTGCCCAATGTAACTCATTAACTCAACGACTTGTTCAAAAACATATCTTGGCTTATAGACTCTTATCATCATATCAATACATCAATTACATCTATGAAAATGCATCAGCAAGTCATAAACATTATAGGTCTCATGTCTATGTATGGCAACTACAATTGTACATAACATATTAACACTCAGACATCATCAAAATTCAATAGGAATCAACCTTATCTTTATACAATAGAAAAAAATACATGTTCTGATCGCTGTAACATAACCACAAAAGATAATCTCTAGCTATACAAATTGCATGACACGAGGCTCAAACAATATATCATCGATACACAGGTTTAATTCCACAATGCATTAAGTAAGCTGTCATAAGTATGCTCCAAACACACATCCACTAAAACCCTTCCATACATTGTCTATTATTTACGTAGGTGATTTCATTTACCTTTAGAGTACACTATGTGTAACCTATATTTCAATGACATTAGTTCTATCCATATGCACCATTTCACTTTGTTGGATTGAATAGTAATCAATTCGCACTAGATCCGCCTACATGGAGTGGCTTTCTAATCGCATTATGCCATCACTCTCTTCATTGCACATCATAACTCAAGCAGATTGCAGAATCCCTGGTTTCTTCAATGCACACCCCCTTTACTCTATTGATCACATACTTTGATTTGAACATATATATTCAAGCCACAAAATAATGCACCATGTTTCTTTTTCTTTTACACTTCTTCATGCATTTTGGAATAATAATGCACAACTATATTTTTTACTTTGACACATGATCAAATTGGTGCAATATTTAGGTCCTCTGTCAAGGATTATAGGAGGGCTCAACTCATGTTATTTTAGAATACACACCAATGGACATAATCAACTTTATATTTCCAACCATAGCACTATGTTCCAATCGTGGATAATTTTTAAAGAGTGGGGTCATAATTCAATTTGAAGAGGTGTTATTAATTTAACTTCCTATATGACTTGATTCATTGAGCATCATGAGTCATTGGATGTGATAATCAATTTGTGTGCCCTTGAGTGAAAATAAATCTATCCCAAGAGAAGTCAGCTTGCACTAAGAATGTCTGCAACATGAGACATAAGTAGGGCCCAAACAAGTGTTTCAATATACAATGAGAACCCTTCATTAAAAAGAAGAAAGATTAAACCTAGAATGTCTTCAAAACTCTGATCTCGAGTTATTCTGTGTGACTAATCTAGGTCACAGTGATACCCTCCGAGAGTCTTAGATGTGCTACATACATCAAAACTATGCTTAAGGATTAATAAGAATGTGCCCATAAATGAGTCTTGGTATTGTAGTCTTGAAGAGCGGAAGAGGAGCCTGAAATAGTGCACAAAAAACATTAGGTAACAAGAGAATCAATCTTAGAAAACATACTCAACTATCCCTTGGAATGTGCTCAAATTGCAGTGATAACCATTCAAAAAAAAAGAAAGATAAACATTCAACCCAAAAACCCTTCTTCGACCTTTTGTTTCAAATATCCAAGGCTAATCAAGGCCGCAAAGATATTATGGAAGATTGGACGCTGAATACTTGTCATTTGTGGAGGATTTGAGTCTCCTTTTATAGTAAATGAGAGGTCATTAATAGGGGCAGGCTAACTTGATTTGATGGATGGATTTGGCCCACACAAACTTGAATTTAAGATTTAATTTGAAATTTGTGTTGGACATGACTACCTATTAGAGGTAGTTGATAGGTTCAACAAGATGTGTGTTTTGATGCACTATAAGAAGACAATCAATAAGCAAGAAGTAGAAAACTTGTTCTTTGGATAAGTCTAGGTGCTCTTTAGGATACCAAGGAGCATCATTTCAGATAGGGACATAATATTTCTGAGTGCATTTTATAAATTTTGGGGGATGATGGACATGAAGTTGAAGAGGTCCACAAAATTCCATCCTTAGATAAATGGGTAGACAAAAGTAGTCAACAGATCTTTGCTACAACTTTTGAAGGGTTATAATTAGAAGCATCCAAAGACTTGGGATGAAAATCTGGTATATATACAACACCTTTATAACAAAGCAATCCACACTTCTACTGGTAAGTCCCGATTTGAAACTTGTTTTGGATATTTTCCACCTTCACTTTTGGATTTTTCATATGGGAAACAAGGAGGAGTAAGGGAGGTTCTTATAAGGGATGCCTTGAGGGCTACAAAAATTTATATAAAATATTAGGAAAACACATATACATGTACAAGGGACATTTCATAAGTCACATGTAAAATACCAGGTGAGGCATGATCGATACAGAATAGAGAATTCATTCAAGGTAGGAGATAGAGTATGGTTATTTTTGAATAAGGAGAGGCTAAAGGGCCTTGGAAAAAAATCAAGGCTCTGTGGTATGGTCCCTTTCAAATACTATAAAAGGTGGGAGATAATGCCTATAGACTAAGTCTACCTCCACACATGCTCATTTACTCAGTTGTGTATGTAGAGAATATAAACCTGTATGAACCTTCCATGCTAGATAAGGAAGAGGAACAATTCCTAACTTTTATAGCCGATTTGAAACCAAATGCTCAATTAGAGTATACAGAGGATACAATTTTGCAAAAAAGGTCAAGAACTACAAGACAAGGGCAATATGACTTTTGGCAGATTGTGTTGAAAGGACAACTTCGAGGCAAGGCTAAATGGTACACCCAAGAGAAGGTGGAGGAAAAATTTCCTCACCTCATTCAATAGAAGTGCGATCCATATTGGGTCACTATATTGTTTTTCAACCATCTCGATGCTTTATGAGTGGAAAAAGTGGAGGAACCAACTGACAAGAGCATTTTTACCAGCAGGACCCAGTTTACCAAATTGGGGTCCAAAACCTTCCAAGAGAAGTTTGAGCCTTAAACAATGTTTTTTTGATGTAAAACATTGTTGCTTTTGCGTAGTGCCTTTTTTCCCTATTCTACACACAAAAACCTTTCCAACGACACAATAATTGCCTCAATCGAAGTATGTATGCAAAATTTGTGCCACTCGTAAGTTGACCTTCCTATTTTGGCTATGATAATTTAAGAGGATGCCACGTTTGCCCCAATTACTCAAGGAAAATATGTTAGCCATGCGACCATGATGAAGAAGACTCTATACAAGTCCATATTGTAACTCTAGTTAATAGTTGAGGGAGTCAAACCTAACCACTTGGTAGGTAGGTTTCTTTGGGTATATTATGAAGATTTGTGGGGAATCAAGATCGTCTAAGCCAAAAGTCATAAAACCCTAGTCATGTTTGAAGAATATATGAATAACCATACTAATCATGCAAAGGAGATGGTTTTGCATCTAGAAGCACAAGTTGCATGTATAAGCCATAATGTGAATCTCCTTATGGAAAACTTGACTAATAAGCTCGAGTTATTCAGAGAAGATGGGAATTCTAATGCAAAGGTTTGATAAGAGGGGACATTAAGATATTAGGAAGAAATAGAGAATGAACTAAAAAAAGGATCCAAAAATATCATCCTATTTAAACGCCACATACCATTCATAGTCCCTATTCAAAATGGAAGCGAAGGTCGATATCAAGCCATATCAAGGTGAGATCAATTCTCTTTAGCTAAATCATTGGTTACAATAATTAGAAGTTTATTTCAGTTTTCATTATATAGAGGAAGAACAAAATATTCTATTTGCATGGCTAAACTAGAGGGTCATGCCGTAACCTAGTGGGAAAGCCACACGGATACCTTGAGGTTAGAGGGAGATCCTCCAGTGACTAAGTGGGTTGACTTTAAACCTTCATAAATTCTCAATTTTACCCTATCCGGTATGTAGAGGACCAATGGATCTGAAGGCACTACTTTAGGCAGGCGCAAGGTCAAAGTGCACATGAGTACATGGAAAAGTTTAGAAAGATAGCCATAATGTTAAGTATCTCTTAAAAGAACCCAAATGTACTCCTCAAGTACCTATGGGATCTACACAGCCATTTGTGGAAGAAAGAGACGTTGTTTAAGCCCAAATTGTTGGATGAGGCTTGTTTATAAGCACAATACTTGGAGAACATAGGCCGAAAGGAAGGGAAATCAAGTGGATTGAAGAAAAATGAGCACCATGAAACTTATAAGGAGGGGAAGAAGAAGTGGAAAGGGGGGAAGATAAAAATAGTAGCCACAACACACCAATGCAAGGATCCGAGCAACCATTGTAATATTGATGGCCATATAGAGGAGAAGTGTTGGAAGTTGCATCTAGAACTTAACCTGAAGAACAAAAAGAAAGATAATAAGAAAGATAATATAATTTCCATTGATTCAAGAAACCATGTTGAAAGCAACTCAAACATGGATGATCTCATCTATATGTTGGTGCAAAAGGAGGTGAATATGAGTATCCTTCAGCAACATGAAGAGAAAGAAATGATTAAACTCTTCCACATAAAGCTACAGGTCAAGAAGACAAAGATTGATTCTCTATTTGACTCAAGATCATAGGTGAATCACTTTGCAACAAAGATGGTAAAAAGATTGGGATTGGAAGATCGTGATCATCCAATCCCATATCCATTAGGATGGGTAAATAAGGATGCAAAGTTAAAGGTAACAAAACAATGCAAAATTAGATTTGCTATTAATGTTGATTTCGTTGATGAAGTAGAGCGTGATGCAGTTCCCCTTGATGTATGTGGAGTGGTGTTTGGAAGTACCTACATGTATATGTGAGATGCAATATTCTTACAGAGAACCAATCGGTACCAGATTTTCAAGGATAGAAAAATGTTCATTATTAATGCACACAAAGCTAAGTCAAAAATTTTGTTAGTAAGTGCCAACCAGGCCAAGAAAATGATCAATTCTAGCAAGAAGTATGTTTAACTGTTTTTAAAGAGAAAATCAGTCTGTAGTGGAATCAATAACATGAAATGAATCCTAGGAGAGGTGTACTAAGAAAAAGAAACAACCACTAGAAGAGTTGATACATAGATATATGGATGTGTTATAGGAGCCTAAAGTGCTACCACCCAAGAGGGAAGTGGAGCACAAGATCTAGCTATTTTCATACTTCACATTACCACACATTGGGTTGTATAAATAGTTTGTTGTAGAGGCGAGGTGAAGAAACAATTGCAACAACTACTAGAACATGGTGTCATTTGATTGAGTACATAACCATGTGGATCACTCATCATCATAGTGCCAAAAAAGGATGGGAATTGGTAGATGTGTATTGATTACAAGGTGTTGAACAAGATTGCACTCAAGAACAAGTATCCCCTACCTAGGATAAATGATCTGGTGGATCAATTACAACAAGCGAAATACTTCACCAAGTTGGACTTAAAATCTGGATATCACTAGGTTCTAATAAAAAAAGAAGATAACTGGAATACCATATTCAAAACTAGGCAAGGTTTGTATGAGTGGTTAGTCATGCTATTCAGTCTATCCAATGCACCAACTACATTTATTAGGTTAATGAATGATATACTGCACCCTTTTATAGATTCATTTGTTACTAACTATTTAGATGACATAATAGTATGTAGTGCTACCTAGGAGGAGCACATCACACATTTGATGCAAGTGTTGGTGACATTAGAGAAGTGCTAGCTGCTAGAAAATCTCAATAAGTGTGAGTTTGCACAACAATATTTGGTGTATCTAGGGTATGTGATAGGTGGATCAAAGCTAAAGATAGATATTACTAAGATGGAGGCCATCATGAAATGGCTAGTGATAATGTTTATGAGGTTAGGAGTTTCGTTGTGCTAGCACAGTACTTGAGGAAATTCATAGCCTCAATTTTAGAAGTGGTAGCACCACTTTACACCATAACAACAAGTGGAAAGAGTTTATAGTGTTGAAAAGTCTAACAAAGGGCCTTTGAGAAGCTACAAAGTAAGATCAGTTAAGCACTAGTTATGGCATCGCCGAAATTGCAACAACCCTTCGAAATGGAGACAAATGCGAGTGGGTATGTTATGTGAGTGGTCTTTATGTAGGGAGGAAGACATGTATACCATTATGAAGTACTTCTTAACTACCCTACCTATGATAAAGAGATCTATTCCCTAGTGAAAGATGTTAATAAGTGGAAACACTATTTGATGGGGAAGGAGACAATAATCCACACAGATCAATAGCCACTACAATACCATAGGCCCAATGTAAGAAATAATAGACCAAGCATTGCAAATGGATGGGGTTTATACAACAATTTCATTTAGCGATCAAGTATATGGAGGGAAATACCAATAGTTGGTGGACATGCTTTCAAGGCTATTCACATCAAATATCACAATCTTAGGAACTTTTATGTACATGAATCCATTCACCCATGATGCATACATAGAGGCATATTTGGAAGATGAGGGCTTAAAGGAGGTGTTTTAGCAATTGCAAATATAAGGTCATGTGAACGATGGTGACAACATCATTGAAAATTGATCTGTTTTGGATCATTATATTTTTTTTCATCCATATCGATGCTTTCAGAGTGGAGAAAGTGGAGGAATAAACTCACTACACTGTTTTTACTTGCAAGACCTAGTTTGGAAAAATAGTGTTTGAAACCTTGTCGGAGCTTTTTGAGGCATCAAATGACATATTTTTAGGGGTAAAGCTTTATCGATTTAGTAAGATGTATTTTTTCTCCTATTCTACACACAAATAACTTTCCAACGGTGAAAGAATCATGTCAATTGGAGTTCATATGTGAAAATTATGCCACTCAGAAGTTTACCTTCTTGTTTTCACCACCATAATTAGAGAGGATGCAATGTCAGTTCCCATTATTCATGGAAAAGGGGCTAGCCACATGTTTATAATGCAGAAGAATCTATAATAGTCACATATAACCACTAGTAGGCTATCAAGCTATGTTATAACTGGGTTGCTAAGAGGAAAAGAGGTTCCATTTTTTCAAGTGCATTTGTTCCATAGCTGAGAAAAAATTTCCAAGAGGGATAGGAGGTAGAGCACACAAAGAGGATTCCTGCACTGTAGCAGCCCATAGGCCACATGCCATACTTCTTTGTACTTGCAACCATATTTCCATTTAGAATATTTTGTGTCAAATGAGTATGTGAGCATTTATTTCATTGTCCTCTATTTTCTGTGTAATTTTCATTCACATGCATGCACTATTAACAGTAAACCTACAATACCAAAAATATAATAAAATTGCAATAATGTAGAATTTCATATTTTAAATATAATATTATTAGATTTTTTGTGATGAACTATCTAGTGGAATATCCACGACAGTTTACAGATCATATTGGTATCACAACAGGTTTCTTTGTGTATTTGTGGAGATTTTTAGGGGATCTAGATTGGATGGGAAAAAAGCTGTAAAACCCTACTCATGGTCGACAAAGTTTTAAATAACCCTCATGATCCTACAAAGGACAAGTTTTTCATAACTCAAAAAAAAAGTCATTGATATAAGTCATAATGTAAATATCCTCATGGCGAACTTGAAAAATAAGCTTGGGATATTTGGAGAATATGGGGGTTGAAATGCATATAACAAATCAAAAGGGGATAAGGAGATCATGAAGAACTAGAGAACCAATCAAAGACAAAAATTGGAAAAGATCAACCCAGTTTGAGTATCGTGAATCAATCACAATGCATGTTTAAAATGGAAGCAGAGGTTTATATCAAGCTATACCACGATGAGACTGATGCTTTGAATTTGGATCGATACTTTGAATTTGGATCAATAAAATGGAAGCAAAGGTTTATATCAAGTGTATTTGAGAATCCATCAAATTGAGGAAGAACAAAAGATCTCATTTGTGTGGCTGAAATTAGAGGGTCATGCCCTGACTTGGTGGGAGAGCCACACAAAGACCCTGATGTTGGATGGAGAGCCTAAAACGATTAAGTGGGAGGAATTTATAACCCTCATTAAGTCACAGTTTCACCCTATTAGGTACGTAGAGGACCAATGGATTTAGTGGCACTACTTCAAGCAAAAACCAAGGCAAGGCATGAGGAGTACACCACAAAGTTCATAAATATGGCCATAATGTTGGGTATCTCCCCAAAGAACCTAAATGTACTCCTCAACTATTTGGGGGGGTTAACACTGCAATTTGCGAGAGAAAGTGATGTTGTTCAAGCCCAAATCAATGGACGAGGCTTGTGTACAAACACAATATCTAGAGAACATAGTCTTGAAGAGAGCACAATGAAGTGGATCAAAGCAAAAGGAGTAACAAGACACTTCCAAGGAGGAGAAGAAGAATTTAAAAGGGGGAAGATAAAAAGGAAAAAATCACATCACACCGGTGAAAATATCCTAACAACCACTATAACCACTGCGGCATTGATGGCCATACAAAGGAGAAGTGATTGAAGTTGTATCCAGAGCTAAACCCGAAGAATAAGAAGAAGAATCTCATGGCCAAAGATTCAAGCAACCAAGTTGAATGTAGCTCGGATGTGGATGAGATGATCATTTGTATGCTAGTGTGGAAGAAGGTGAATTTGAGTAGCCTTCAACAAAACGAAGAGAAAGTAATGACGAAACTCTTCCATATAAAGATACATGTCAAGAAGACAAAGGTTGATGCTCTGTTTGACTTAGGATCATATGAAAATCTCATTGCAATAGAGTTGGTCAAGAAGTTGGGGTTAGAAGTTTGCGATCATCAAACCCATATCCACTAGAATGGGTAAATACAGATGCAGAGTTAAATGTAAAAAAACAATGAAAAATTAGATTTGTTGTTAGTGTTGATTTGATTGATGAAGTAGAATTAGATGTGGTTCGCCTTTATGTATGTGGAGTTGTGTTTGGTAGCTCCTATATGTACATGCAAGATGCAATATTCATGCAGAGAGTCAACCAATAATAGTTAGTCAAGGATGGAAAATACTTCATTGTTAATGCACACAAAGGCAAGTCAAAAATTTCCTTGGTAAGTTCCAACCAAGCCAATAAATTGATCAGTTCCAACAACAAGTATGTTTTATTTATTTTAAGAGAAAATCAGTCTGTAGAAGAGTTAGTAAGAAGCAAAGCATCCCTAGAGGGGTGTACTAAGAAGCAGAAACAACAACCAAAAGAGTTGCTACAGGCATAGAGGGATGTGTCCCAAGGTCCCAAAAGGTTATCACCTAAGAGGGAAATGGAACAAGAGATCTAGCTATTGCCAGACTCCCCATTTCCAAACATTGTGTTGTATAGGCAGTCTATTATAGAAGCAAGTAAGGTGAAGAAATAGTTGCAATAGCTGCTAGAACATGGTCTCATTCGAGTGAGTACATCACCATGTGGGTCACCCATCATCATTGTGTCAAATAAGGATGGTACTTGGAAGATGTGTATATATTACAAGGTGTTGAAAAATATCACGCTCAAGAACATGTACCCCTTGCCCAGGATATATGATCTGTTTGATCAGTTGCAACAAGAAAAATTCTTCACCAAGCTAGACTTAAAGTCTGGATATATCACAAGGTTCAATTCAAGGAAGAAGATACTTGGAGACCGCTTTAAAAACTAGGAAATATTTGTATGAGTGGTTAGTCATTCCATTTGGCCTATGTAATACACTAGATACATTTATGAAATTAATGAATGATGTATTGCGCCATTTTATAGATTTGTTTGTTATTCTATATTTGGATGATATACTAATAAACATGCTACCTATGAGGAGCACATATCACATATGACACACGTGCTTGAGACATTGAAGAAGCACTAGCTGCTAGCAAATCTCAAGAACTGTGAGTTTTCACGAAAATATTTGGTGTATTTGATATATGTGATAAGTGGAAGAGAGATGAAGATAGATCTTGTGAAGATGGAGGCGATCATGAAATGATTGGTGCCTACTAATGTTTCTGAGGTCATGAGTTTCATTGGAGTAGCATAGTAGCTGAGGAAATTCATAACCTCATTTTCAGTAGTAGTGGTACCGCTCCATGCAATAAAAGAAAGGTGGCTAGAGTTTCCAGTGGGGAAAGGGTTGGCAGAGGGATTTTGAGGAGCTAAAGAAGAATATCATTTAAGCACCAGTTTTGGCATTATCAAACTTGTAGCAGCCCTTTGAAGTGGGGATTGATGCGAGTGGGTATGTTATGGGTGCGGATTTGATGTAGGGAGGAAGGCTTGTATGCTACCATTATGAAGTATTTAATGGGGAAGTTCTTAACTACCCTACCTATGATAAGGAGCTCTATGCCTTAGTGCAAGTTGTGAAGAAGTGGAAGCATTATATAATGGGAAAGGAGATAGTAATCCACACATATCACTAGCCAATACAGTACTTGCAGGCCTAAAGTAAGTTATAGTAGACTAAGCAGTGCAAGTGGATGGGGTTTCTACAATAGTTTCATTTGGTGATAAAGTACAAGAAGGGCAACATAAACAATTTGGCTGACATGCTTTCAAGGCCACCCACGCCAAAGACCACAACTTTGGGAACTCTTATGCACATGGATCCATTCACCCATGATGTATACAAAGAGGTCTATTCAAAGGATGAGGACTTTCATTAGAGAAATTTTGAGGTCTAAAATGGGATTCCTAAGGAATATTATAAAATAATAGTAGAAATAATAAAATAAGATTAGAATACATCATCAAATTTTAGAGGGAAGAAATAAAAAAACTACTTTTTTCAACTCGTATTTTCAACTTATTTCCCTCCAATTTTACTCAAATTTCAAGCGAGAGCACTTGTTGGATGCAAAATTTAATTCTTCATCCAAGGAGTGGGCCATGCTGCATACTTTTGGTGGACCCTGTTACATGAAAAATGAGAAATACATCAAAAAATGTGATTGCAATAACATTTTCCATGCATTTCTCATTTTCCATGTAGCAGGGTGCATCAAAAGTATGCAACATGGTACTCCTTGGAGGAGGAATTAAATTATGCATCCAACAAGTGCTCTCAGTTGAAATTTGATTAAAATTGTAGGGAGATAAGTTAAAAATACAAGTTGAAACCTAGTTTTTTTTATAATCTATTTACTTTTTTACCCCAAAAATGGTGAATCATCCCCCATGGTTGATATCATCATCTTGAATCCTTTTGGTTCTTATAAAGTTGATTTTGGTTGTACATTTTTCTTTTGAGGCCCATTTTTTACCTCAAAATTTCTCTAATGAAGGAGGTGTTTCAACAGTTGTAGAGTCAGAGTCTTGTGCATGATGGCAACAACACTATTGACTACCATCTCCGAGATGGGTTACTCTACAAGATGGATAAGCTATGCGTTCCCAAAGGTGAGATATTATAGCTGATTAGAGAGGATCACACCTCCAAGATTGGAGGTCACTTTGGTGTAGGGAAGACCACGGTCAACTTGCAGAGGTATGTGTATTGTCGTAAGTTGCAAGAGCAGGTAGCTAGGTTTATAAGAGGATACATGATTCATTGTATCAACAAGCCTAATAACGAGAAATAGGGCCTATATCATCCTTTACCTGTACCTAGTCATCCTTGGGAAAGCATTTCCATGGACTTCATGGGAGGTTCACCAACAACCAGGAAGGTACATGACTACCTATTCATGGTATTTGACAGATTCAATGAGAAGTGTGCTTTGATGCCCTGTAAAAATACCATAAATGTGAAAGGAGTAACACACTTGTTCTTTGGACAGGTCTGGGTGCACTTTGGGATACAAAGGGGAATCATTTCATACAAGGATACAATATTTCTTAGTGCTTTCTAGACTACATTGTGGGAGAAGATGGACATGGAGTTGAAGAGATCTACAACATTCCATCCACAGATAGATGGATAGGAAGAAGTAATCAACATGACTTTGGTGTAGCTTCTGAGGGGATATAACCAGAAGCATAAGAAGACATGGGATGAAAATATAGTATATATACAACATTCTTACAATAGAGGAAGCCACACTTCTATAGGAAAGTCCCCATTTGAAACTTATTTTGGATATTTGTTGCCTTCACATTTGGACATTGCATATGGGTAGTAAGGATGAGTGAGGGAAGATATTACAGGAGATGCCTTGAGGGTTGAAAATTTTGTAGAAAATATTAGGCAGATCCATATATAAGTATAAGATACACTGCAAAAGTCACAGGATAAATATAAGGCCAGGCATCATCAACACAGAACAGAGAAACCTTTCAAGGTGGGAGACAAAGTATGCCTATAGTTTAAAAAGGAGAGGTTGCATGGGCCTGTTAAGAAAATCAAGGCTCCAAGGTATGGTCGCTTTAATATACTAGAAAAGGTGGATGATAATTCCTATCGACTTAGTTTACCACCATATATGAGCATTTACTCAATTGTGGATGTAGAGACTCCGAATCTCGATGAGCCTTCCATGCTAAATTAGGAGGAGGAACAAGTCCTACCTTCTATGGGGGATTTGACACCAGATGTTCAAGTTGAGTTGATAGAAAATATATAAGTTTTTAAAAATAGGTCCAGAACTACAAGATAGGGGAAGCATGACCTTTCGCAGATTGGGTTGAAAGGACAACTTCCAGGAAAAGCTAAATGATACACACCAGAGAGGTGGAGGAAAAATTCCCTTACCTCATTCAGTAGAGGTTTTTGGGTCATTGGATAATTATATTGTTTGTCATCCTTATCAATGCTTTTAGAGTGGAAAAAGTAGAGGAATCAACTCATGTGAATGTATTACCTTTTTCTCCTATTTTATATATAGAGACCATTCCAACGATGTAAGAATCACGTGAATTAGAGTTTGTAAGTGAAAGTTATGCCACTTAGAAGTTGAACTTCCTGTTTTAACCACCATAATTCGAGAGGATGCCAGGTTAGGCCCCATTATACATGGAAAATGGGTTAGACACATGATTATGTTGTATAAGGCTTTAGAGGAGCCTATATTGTAACTTTTTTTTATCAATTGAGGTATTCAAACCTAACCACTAGTAGGCTATTAGACTATGTTATAATCGGGCCAAGAGGAGGAAAAGGGGTTCTGTTCGTTCAAGTGCATTTGTTCCATAGCTGAGAAAAAATAGCCAAGAGGGATAGGAGGTAGAGGACACATAGAGGATTTGTGAACTATAGCAGCCCATAGGCCACAGGCCATACTTCTTGTACTCTCGACCATATTTCCATTCACAGAAAGAGAGTGGAGTGACCTCACCTTCTAGCTGAGTTTTTCTCCCGAAAGGGTTTCCCATAGCATATATTGTGTCAAATGAGTGTGTGATATTTTATTTTATTGTTCTTTATTTTCTCCATACTTTTCATTCACATGCATGCACTATGAAGAGTAAATCTACAAATCCATAAATCTAATAAAATTTTAATAGTGTAGAATTTCAGATTTTAAATATATTATTTTCTAATCTATTGTGACGAACTGTCCAGTGGAATATCCACAATAATTTACGGATAAACTACCATATTTATGATGAGTTACTCTATAGGATGGATAAGTTATGTTTTCTTAAAGGCAATAAAATACAACTAATCAGATAGGCTCACACCTTTAACGATGTAGGGCACTTTGGTGTAGGGAAGACAGTGACCAACCCTCAAAGGTATGTGTATTTTCCCAAGATGCAAGAACATGTAGCTAGGTTCATAAGAGGATGCATGCTTTGTTGCACTAACAAGCCTAGTAATATGAAATAAGATCTCTATAATTCCTTACTTTTACCCGCTTGTCCTTGGGAAAGAATTTCCATGGAATTTTTAGGAGGTTTACTAATAATCGAAAAGGGACATGACTACTTATTCATGGTAGTTGACAGGTTCAACAAGAAATGTATTTTGATTATTTATAAGAAGACAATGAGTGAGCAAGAAGCAACAAACTTGTTCTTAAAACAAGTCTAGTTGCACTTCAGGTGATCCAGATGGATATTTGTGACCACCCACCTATTCCACTTGGACCCCCACCATTGTACCATTATATCTTAATTGTAGCACAGTTACTATTTTTGCCATTTTTTCGAGTCCTGAACTTCCAAAGTTGTTTTGAGGCCCTAAACGACATTTTTTTGGAAAACACGAAAACATGAGTCTTTAATTAAAGTTTGCAGTTGAAAGTCATAGTCCTCAGATAGATATTTCTAACAAGGTATCGTGTGCATCAAACAAAGATTGTATGCTAAAGTTACAACCTTAGGGAGTCGATGTACCAATTTACCCAAATGGGGCCCATAGTTTTAGCGCTTCATCTCCTAGGGTTAGGTTTTTGGATGTTTAGGGTTTTCCATTCTTTCTCAATAAAAAATAGGCCTTCAAGCCTCATTGTAACACAGTTCATAGAAATGTAGCCGCCACATCTCTTCTCATATATAACACCATCACCTGAGCTAGTTTATTTCCATTTTGTATGTAAGCATATTTTAATTCTTTGATATTAATGAAATGAAGTTTTATTTCTACTGCATCTCTGTGTTTATGTTTATATCTGTATTTTTTTGTGTTCCTGCATATGTCTGGATTAGTGGTATCATAGCAGTCTCCTCTTTCTCTGTTTTTCTTTGCATGTCCCAAACGAGGTCAAGGTATAAGGAGTTAGGGCTCAAACTTGTTGAACCTTTGCAAGACCAACCTCGCAAATCCAAAAGGCCTCCCATGGCGGAAGGAAAGAAAAATGAGGGAGTAGGAGATCCCTTCAAAATATTGCTCAATGACACCCTCGAGCAAAAAAGGAACGTGATGATGGACAACTTTGTCCAGATCCTTCGACAGATGCCCATAGGTGATGCATCTTCATCTAACAACCACTCTGGAGGCAACACTCCCTTCAAGGTACAAGTCAACTTTGACATTCCCATATTTAAAGTTCAGATTGATGCAGACACCATAGATAGATGGTTAAATATGTTGGAAGGTATTTTTTGTTTCATGATTTTTCCAATAGGGAAAAGATTACTTTTTCACTCCACAAATTCACCCCCCACGTCAAGGATTGGTGGGGAAACTACTGTGAGTAGAAGGGCGAGAGGGAACCCTCACTGTTGTCAGTCACACCCACTTGGAACTCTTTCTAAGACGTCGTCAAGGAGAAGTATTACCCTACTGGGAGCTATGAAGATAAGTACATAAAGTGGACCACACTATGGTAGGGAAGGCACCAAGACATGCCAGATTTCACAAACATATTTCATACCCTTCACACGAACTGGGGTATCAAGTATTCTAAGAAGGATCTGGTACTCAAGTACCGCGGTTGTCCCCACAAAGACATCCATGATGAGATGGAGTTCCTGGACATCTCCTTGCTTGGCACTGCTTATTGATAAGCTGTCAAGATCAAGTAGAAGTTTAAACAAAAGTAATAAGACTTTGGATATGTGAATCTGAAGCAAGGGAAAGGCACCCCCAAACTGAAAAACAAAGAACAAAGCCAAGGCAGAGTGACCCAGGACAACCCATTGAAGCCATAAGTAAATAACAACACCACGAAGATAGAGAAGGACACATGAAAGTGGTGTGAGTTCCATAAGAGCCCCACTCACAACAAAAGTGAGTGTCAAGCCAAGCAGTCACTAGTGTCCAAGTTGAAGGCTTCAGAGTCAAATGCATGTCCCGAATCTGATTCAGTACCCTATAAGGGGAATGAAAAAGAGAAGTAGATTATTGATGCGAAGCCCAACGCCATTGTTGCCACCACCAAGATCTAGAAGACGAAGCCCAAAGATCTAGAGGAGGGGGAGTGTGTTACAGATCCATTTGGGCACATCAATCCCATCTTCCAGATCAATTCTTTAGGGCTCATCAAACCCTAATTTCAATTGCTACATGACCTAAACAAGTCACCCCTTTGAATGCCTCCTTCCTAGACAATTTCATGACTTGAAGACATCCAGAAATAGCCTCTAGAGGGACTAGTGCAGGTAGGCCCATGTAAAGGTGCATTGCAGAGTAGTTAAGCCCATGCCAGGGTGCTCTACATAGCACTTAGGCTTCCTTTCACCTGTGCTGGGCGAGATTGAGCGAAATTCACATAGGGTTTGGGGAATATTATTATCTTTTGGAGTCATCTAGAAGGTTCCCTCAATTAACAACTCCTATGAGCACGAAAATGGATGAGGAATGAGTTAAGGTGCATCCTATCCTCTCATCCCTTCCTCCATGGAACTAATTCTAAGTATGGAAGTCCATTCAATTCCACCATTTATGACAAAACCTCCTTCATCTTCATATAAATTGACCACTCATCTAAGTGATCAGGGGCTGGATTATGGTGAATTGTAAGGAGATGATGTTGTTATGAGATTTGGCTTTGAAGCAAGTATTATAATGCTACAAGTTTGTCATGCTTTTGATGTGATATGGATGGGATCCAAGCTGGAGGAATGGCTTTGAATCAGACACCAATGGTTGTAATTCCTTCTTCTATTCAATAAAGTGTTTGAACATTTCTCCCATATGTTTGTATTGTTTTATAATGCTTATATGTGTGAATTGTATCTGATTCCTTTCACTTATATTCAATAGATCTTTTGCTTTGATCGATTCTTTGTTTTCTGTTGTGTTTACAGGTACTTCTCAAGCGTATTAAGTACGGGAAGGAGTGATAGGATCGATACAAGGGAGACGAGAGGAAAGCGGAACTACAAGTAGGTCTTCTCATCTTCTCATATTATCTATTTCTTATAGGAAAAGACTAAAACACTTTAAACTATTGTTCTAGATATGGCTACTTATCTAGGGAATTAGTATTTATCCGTAGATACCAAATTCTCCAAAACAAAGTGTCTCTTACACTCACAGATGTGGGTGAAGGGTTTGCCGTTGCAATTCATTGTCGATAGAGGGAGCCAAAATAACCTCATTTCAGCATAGGTCATGAAGCGGTTGGGCCTATTGACCACACCACACCCACAAAAGTACACCATCGGGTGGTTTTGCCAAGGAAAAGATGTCTGCGTCATCTAGCAGTACCGCCTTCCCTACAACATCAAGCCCTTTACAAATGAGGTATTCTGTGATGTTTCTCCTCTTGAAGTTTGTGATGTATTATTAGGCCAACCATACTTGTGGAAGAGTCATGTTTTCTATGAGTCAAGGTATCGCACTATTATTATTTCTTTGGGCAATAAGTTTTATAGGATACTAGAGGTAGCCCCACCTACTGCCATATCTTTGATCTCTGCTAAGAAATGCCGTAAGATCATCTCCTAGATCGGAAAAATTGTTTTCTTTCTGATTCACTCCCAAAGTAACATGAAGATCATGGCCACATCCATGACCCCTGGGAAGGGTTCCTCCACGTAGCAGAATCAGGTGGATAAGGTTGTGGAAGAATACAGAGACATTTCCTCTCCAACATGGGTACCCTTTCACTATTATGTCAAGCATTCAATTGATCTGACTCCCGAACCGCCTCTACCCAGTGGGCCGATATATCGTTTCTCCATTTTGGAAAATGAAGAGATCAAGCGGAAAATCCAGAAGTTGTTGCAAAAAGGGCACATCCGACCAAGTTCCTCACCTTGTGGGTACCTAATTGTACTTGTACAAAAGAAGGATGGGACCTGGAGGCTCTATATTGATTATCAAGCACCAAACAAAATCACTGTCAGGAACTAGTATCCAATCCCATGAACTGATTACGTTCTGGACCAACTCAAGGGGGCCAAGTATTTCAGCAAGATTGATTTGAAGTCTGGATATGACCAGGTTCCAATAGAGCCCACAAATGTATGGAAGACCACCTTCAAATTGAAGGAAGGCCTTTTTGAATGGTTGGTTATGCCCTTTGGGTTGAAAAATTCCCCTGCTACTTCTATGAGGCTAATGGATGACATCTTGTAGTCCTTCACATACTCATTCATGGTTTTTTATCTGTATGACATCCTCATATTTAGCAAGAGTTGGGAATAACACTTGTAGAACATTTGGTAGGTCCTTCAAACCCGCGGCAACACAAACTGTGTGCTAACATGGAGAAATGCACCTTTGGCATGTGTCAGGTCCAATATTTGGGTTACATCATAAATAAGCGAGGTGTGCATGTGGATCTGACTAAGATCCAAGCTATTCGGGATTGGTCAGCCTCGACCACTCTAATAGAGCTTCACAATTTTTTGGGCCTTGCAAAATTTTATTGAAGGTTTGTGTTGGGATTCTCCCATATCAGTTGGCATTTGAGTCAAATTACCAAGGGAGGAGTAAAAGAAAAATTTTCTTGGTTCGAGTCCCATCAAAATGAATTCGTTGAGTTGAAGTGTTGCATATGCTCTACACCAATACTCACATTACTAGACCTGCAACAACCATTTGAAATTGAGAAAGCCGCTTCTGATATGCTATTGGTGAAATCCTTACGCATCAAGTGCATCTAGTGGCCTATCATATTGAGACACTTTTTGATGCAATTCGGAAGTACCCCACCTATGATAAAGAGATGTATTCCATCGTGCCAGCTTTCCGACAATGGAAGCATTAAATTCTAGGGAAGGATATGGTCATCCAAACCAATCACTGACCTCTTCAGTTTATATAGACACAAGGGAAGTTGCAGAATGATTGCCATCAGAAGTGGTCTACATATCCTCAACAATTCCACTTGAACATTAAATACAAAAAGGGCAACACCAATCATGTGGCAGACTACCTCAGCTAGCTCCTAGTTGCAGTAGTGACTACTATTCTCAACTCTTATGGCCATAAGACCTTTGGATGGTTTCAACTGTACAAAAATGATCTAGAGTTCACCTCCACATACCATATGCTAGTGGATGGCAAGAAAGTTCCTGATTTCCACCTCCAGGATGCATTATTATGCTACCTAGGGCACTTTTGTGTTCCTTGAAGTGAGCGTGCCAAGATGATTTGGGAGGAGCACTACACTCGGGTCGCAAGACACTTTGGTGTGGAGAAAACTATGGTCGTACTACAAAAGTGCTTTTATTGGCCAAAACTCCAATAAGATCTTGGGACATATATAAGATCCTGCACTACCTACGCCATAACCAAGCCAACCATAAAGACGCAAGGCCTGTACACTCCTTTGCCTACTCCTAGCCAGCCTTGGGAATCCATCTCCATGGACTATATGTTTGGCCTACCTTCTACCAAGCATGGTAATGACTATGTATTTGTGGTCGTGGATAGATTTTCTAAGATGACTATATTAGCAACCTGCAAGAAGAGTATCACAGTAGAGGACACCACCAAACTCTTCTTTGAACGAGTGTGGGTACATTTTGGGATCCTCTAGACCATTATAGTAGATCGAGATAATAGTTTCCTGGGCACATTATAGTCAAGCCTTTGGACACTATTGGACACCAAGCTCACAAAGTTGACTACATTCCATCCTCAGGCTGATGGCCAGACAGAGGTCGTCAATAGGATGATAGTGCACATACTTCGCATGTACAACTCCAAGCATCCACGAACCTGGGATGAAATCCTTCCCTATGTGCAACATAGCTATAATAGATCTCTCCATAGCTTAACTAGTCACAATCCCTTTCAAGTGGGTCTAGGATTTCAACCATTGTGTCTTATTGATGTTGTCATGCCTCATGCGACTACACAAACATATCCACACATGTACTATCTAAGGTTGATAAAGCAACTGGATTTATTGAACGCATCCAACACATCCGCTAGTAGGTTCATGACATCTTGGATAAGTCCAATGCCAACTACAAGCAACGACATGATCAAGATCGTGTGCCACACAATTTTCAGGTGGGTGACAAAGTTTGGTTGCATTTGCAGAAAGAACATCTTATCAGAGCCCATCAAAATCTCATACTACTCCGATATGGACCTTACACCATTACCAAGGTTGTGGGAGACAATGCTTTTGAGCTCAAAATTCCCCCATTCCTTGGCCTGCACCCATTTTTCAATGTGGACTGCCTTCGACCATACTTTCCACCATTACTAAACACACCAGACATTACAGAACAACTCACACCAACAGAGTTAAACCTAGACTGCATGGAACATGCCATAACTGATCGGATCATGGACACATAGATCAAGAACACTTTCCAGCAAAAGATCCAATTGTATCGGGTTGTCAAAACTGGCCAGCTCTTGCACTAAGGCCAGTGGCTCACCAAGGACCAAGTTCAGTAGAAGTTCCCCCATCTCATGGAGGCACTCAACACAATGGGGTCCGGTTCTTCCTAGGGGGGAGGATTCATCTAGGTGGATATTGGTGGCCACCCACCTATTCCACTTGGACCCCCACCATTGTACCATTATTTCTTTCAGTTTGTAATTGTAGCACAATTTACTATTTTTGGTAGTTTTTTGGGTACTGAACTTCCGGAGCCGTTTTGAGGCCCTAAATGACATTTTTTTGGAAAACATACAAAATTTGTAATATGATTGATGTTTTAATTTGAAATTTGTAGTCCTCAGAGAGTTCTTTCCAATGAGGTATCCTGCACATCAAACAAAGATCATATGCCAAAGTTACGATCCTGGGAAGTTGATGTACTAATTTATCCCAACGGGGCCCATATTTTTGGTGCTTCATCTCCTAGGGTTAGGTTTTTGGATGTTCCATTATTTATCAATAATAAATAGGTCTTTGAGCCTCATTATAACATAGTTTAGAGGCATGTAGTTGCCACATCTCTTCTCATAGCTAAGCTACCATCGCCCGATCTAGTTTATTTCCATTCTACATGTAAGCATATTTCAGTTCTTTGATTTTAATGAAATGAAGTTTTATTTTTTATGCATCTTTGTGTTTATGTTTATCTTTGTATTTTGTTACGTTCCTGCATAAGTCTGGATCATTGTGATACCAAGTAGCATCGTTTCAGACAGGGATAGGAGATTTCTTCATGCATTTTGGACTACATTTTTGGAGAACATGAGCATGAAGTTGAAGAGGTATACATAATTCCATCCAGGAAAAGATGGGTAGACAAAAGTATTCAACAAGACTTTGGTGCAGCTTTTGAGGGGTTATAATCAGAAGCATCTAAAGACCTGGGATGAAGATATGGTATACAAACAATACTCCTATAATAGAGTAGCCCAAAATTCTACCGATAAGTCCCCATTTGAAACTTGTTTTGGTAGTTTCCACCTTCAGTTCTTTGATTTTAATGAAATGAAGTTTTATTTCTTCTGCATCTCTGTGTTTATGTTTATGTTTGTATTTTGTTACGTTCTTGCATAAGTCTAGATCATTGGGATACCAAGTAGCATTGTTTCAGACAGGGATAGGAGATTTCTTCGTGCATTTTGGACTACATTGTTGGAGAAGATGAACATGAAGTTGAAGAGGTATACATCATTCCATCTAGGAAAATATGGGTAGAAAAAAGTATTCAACAAGACTTTGGTGCAGCTTTTGAGGGGTTATAATTAGAAGCATCCAAAGACCTGGGATGAAGATATGGTATATAAACAACACTCCTATAATAGAGTAGCCCAAAATTCTACCGGTAAGTCCCCATTTGAAACTTGTTTTGGTAGTTTCCACGTTCACCTTTAGATATTGCATATAGGTAGCTATGAGGAGTAAGACAAGATCTTATAGAGGATGCCTTGAGGCACAAAAATAATTATAAAAATATCAGGAAAATCTTTATATGTATAAGAGACATTGTAGAAGTCACAAGAAAAATACAAGGCTAGGCATGATCAACACAAAGCAAAGAAGTCATTCAAGGTGGGAGACAAAGTAGGTTATAGTTGAACAAGGAAAGGCTACAAGGTCTTGGAAAGAAAATCAAGGCTCTACAATATGGTCCCTTCGAGATACTGGAAAAGGTGGGATATAATTCCTATAGAAATACTATATCCCCATATATGCACATTTACTCAATTGTGAATGTAATTAGAATCTCTATGAGCCTTCCATGCTACTGATGAGTCTCATCATTGAGTAATTATATGGGCCTTAATTAGCCTTAATTCACCTCCTACCTTAGTCAAACTAACTATTCTCACAACTTATTGCATACTTTTGATTATATTTTGCTTATGAGTTGAGTTAGAGTTGGATATTTTGCTTTGTGGTTGTTACAGGGAAAAGTGTCTATTTAGAACTGCTCTATCCCACTAAGGTGTGACAGCTGCCTTAGAAACAAACAGAGAAAAACTACTTTTGTATTTCCTTTATGAATTATAGATAGAGAGGAATAGAAAGAACCAACCTGTGTCTTGCGCTAATTCTTTGATCCAATCCCTCTCTCCTTTGATAGTCTCCAGCTACCTGCTCCCTTGCATGCCCAGCTTCACAAAGTACCTATAAGATCATAGAAGAAGAGCACTATACAAAGACATGGATCTATATTCATAAACAACTTAGGATTAGATTTAAGTTAACCATACAAATGTAATGAGCATCAATGATACAAAAGCATGGAGGAGAACTCAAATAGTTTTTATTGATAAACAAGAAAAGATCCAGGAGGAGTTACAACCAGTGGTTCTGACCCAGCATCAACCTCCCAGCAAAGAAGCCCCTCTTCACCTCAAACAAAGCATAAATCACCCAACAATATGATGTTTGTCTCTAGAAACCAACAACAATTCCTTACAATATGCAAAATTCCAGCCCCCGGATCTCTGGGATGAGGGATCCATATATAGATATCTGTAAGGAGGATGAGTCAGCTTGTGATTTGATTAGTTTCTTCTCTCTGTCAGTTCTTGCTTCCACTTGGAGACTGAGGGCCTCTTACTCATCCTTGGTCGAATTCAGTGAGGCAAGTGTCACAGGAGAATATTCTGGAAGCTTCCATTGCCTCTCCACCTCGCGGAATGACACTGCCATTTGTCATTTATCGCCCATCGCACCCTACAGAAGGGAGTTTTGAAATGCAATGCACCCTCACAGTGCATTTGGGTGAGATGCAACGCACCTAGCCAGTGGAGTAGCTGCAATGATCCTGTTTTGACCAATTCTGAGCAGTTTCTGGTGGAGAACTTCTGGGAGAAGCTGTAATCTGTTGACCTTGTTCCTTTAGGGGTTAGAACAACACTTTTAGGGACTTAGGAGCCCTTGGTTTATGGGCATTTCATGCTTGGAGTTGTAGGGCACAAAAATGTCTATAACAGTGGTCTATTGTGCATGTAATGCAGGAATAAAGGATAAAAGCAAGGGAAATGCAGAGATAAAAGGCAAAAGCAAGGAACTACGGTAAAAGACCTCGGTAAATACTCGGATGGGACAAGAAAGAGGAATAACAGGAGATAAATCCTCCTCATTTATTGCCCATCCATTCGAATATCCTTCCATCAACTGAAAGTACACACAGCCAAATCAGGAGTACAACAAGACAACCAAGCAAGTCGAAGTACAATCAACCTCCCTAGAAGGCAACCGAGCTAGTGAAAGTGAAAGGACATGTTACCATTAAGTTGGGAGTTGTACCTCCATAATTTTGAGGGAAGTCGTTGAGACTTCAGATGTATAAATAAAGAGGCTTAGGACCTCAGTTTTTTTAGCCAATCATAAGTTAGTTGGTCAGATAGTCAGTCAGTCACCAATAGTCAACTGCAGACTTGTAACAGTTTGATGTAATACAATGTTCTTTGATAATGAAGATGACTTTTTATTTGAGCTAGCACTGAGTTAACTCAGAGGGTTGAAGCTCTTGGGTTAGGGCCCAACCCTAGCGGCCAAAGCTCCTCTTTCTTGTATTGTTAAGTAGCATAGCTTCCTACTTTTTGTCCATTTGTTTAATCAGATGCATTCTCATTACAACAACAGTATAGATTCATGCTTTCTGTGCATTTTCTTAGGCAGTTCATTTCCATTACATCAATCGCATAGATGCATGTTTGATTTCTCATTTGGTTAAGTAGATGCATGTTCATTCTATTGGTTTAATATAGATTCATGGCTTTCCTGTTCATTTATTGAAGTGGTTTCCTGTTTTCTGTTCACTTGCCGAGCAGTTGCAGTTTCATTACAGTAGTGCATAGAAAATTGGTTGTGTTTGGTTTGTTCCATGTATTCTTTCATTTAATCAGTAAGTTGACAAATAAAGGATCCACAAGGTTGCTCACAGGTGTCTCAGCCTCACCTCCTCCCTCTAGGACCATGGTGTGAGGAAGAAACCCTGCACCAACCCCAAAAACACAAAGTTTTAATTTTGATGGGGTTTTATCATTTAAACACAGTAACTGAGTCCATTGTCACTCTACCCCTTTTCCGGTCATCAGCTCAACCGCTCTCTATCCCTGTCATTTGACCTCACTCACCTTCCCATGCCATTTTCCTTTAGCATGAAACGTCTGATCAGGGGCTACTGAATTCATGTTCAAACATTTTTTGTCGGTAAATCACTTTACGCAGCCAAATCATCCAATCATCGCCCAAATTCCTTTTCACATTTGAATTTTCACTTTTTAAATCCCCACCGTCGATTTGCCTTGATAGATCCGATGGTTGTCGCACACCTGCTCACCAACCTGCGTGGTCACCTCTCCGCTGTAGATCTGCCTTGCCAGATCCAACGACCCTCGCGCCATATCGCGTGGATTTCATTTCGACCATTATCGAGCTGAGGGCACGGATATGGGTAGTTTCCCTGTGTTATGTGTCAGCTGGGGAGGCTAATCGAGCAAAATTATACAAAAGCATTTAAGGCTTTGAGGGCTCGTGATGTTCCGCTTACTGCCCTCCAAACCCTCTCATCCTTTCTGCATGTTTTCTTTTTGCACTTCAACCTCCACCGTTGATCTGCCTTGTCAGACCTGACGACTACCGCTTCACCCGATACCATTTTTTTGCTCGTTTTCTTTTGCCTGCATTCTCGTCGTTCATCTGCCGACTGCCCGCGTGATCTAATCCTAGCCGTCCATCCTATTAGGCCACCATGTCTGCCCATTTGCCTACGTACCCTCCTACTGTCTGATCTCGTCCGTTCATTTGTCTTTCACCTGCCTGATCTAACGGTCCTCATGTTCTGTCGCTCCTTCACATCCTCTTTTCACCAGTTTTAACCTCTGATTGTTTTTTTTCTTTCACTCAGACACAGACTTAACCTAGTTTCATTATTTACCCCTTAGTGTAGTTTGATGCTTTCTAGATAGTAGTAGTGGGTTAGTGTTAATTTTTGATTCTGCTCAACATAGTTGTTTAATAGGTTAGCTAGGGTTTGGTGTGAGTTAGGCTTGCATGTTGCTTTCTTCATTGCTACAGTAGAGTAGCTCTCCTTTAGAATATATCTGCCTCCCTTGCATCAAGATCAAACTTCTTCTGACCCTATAGAAGTCTGGCTTGGAATCCCTGGGGTCTTTTGCCAGATGAGCAGTGACAACAGGTAGTACCTTCACTCCTACTTGTGTATATAGCACAATCACCTCCAAGTTTGTACGAACCCTGGGTTGATAAGTAAAGCTGGTAGCCTTGGGAGTTGCAACATTCTTGCTGCAATACCTAGGCTCATCACTTTTTGACGCCACTGCCGGGGAGGTGTTAGAGTAGTAGTGATTATTGTCCTTTTCTTCTATTTTCTAGTTTCCAACTTTCTTCCATTAGTTTATTTCTGCAAAAGTAATCTAGTTCCTTTCTTTCATTTTGTCATTTATCTGCTTTCCTTTCCATTCTGCAAGTTAATCTAGTTTCCTTTCTTGCAAATAGAATCTCAATCAGTAAGTAGTTCTCCTTCTGTTAGTAGTCTTTCATTCAACAATTTCAATTCAGCAAGTAGTTTCCTTTTTGCTAGTTGTCTTTCATTTAATCAACGATTTCCTTTCTGTAGAGTACTTTCTAGCTTCAAAAAAAAATTCTCACAAAAACACAAAAAAATTTCCTTTCATGCCTCGTACGATTAGGGATAATTCAGGAAAATTCTTACTAAATACCCCCACCTCATTCAACAGTCAACCTCCCTTCTTCTTTACTGATGGTGAATTGGAAGCCCCTTTAGGTGAGCAACCTGATATATTTGAGGAACCTATAGGGGAAGAAGAAGAGGAAGAACCCATTCCTACTGAACCAATGGCTGAACACTTAAATGACAGAGGAGATAGAGGGAGAATTGGGAGTGCCTTCCCCATTAGGGAAACCAATGGGGACACTAAAATGAAGAACATAAGCCCCTCTTCTCTACCTCATTTCCATGGCTTGACCACAGAGGACCCTGACACTTTCCTATTTGAGTTTGATGTTGTCTGCCGAACCTATGACTACACAGATGATGAGCAGAAGTTGAAACTGTTTCCATCTACCCTCAAGGATGTAACATTGCGTTGGTTCATGGGTTTACTTGGAGATAGTATAACAAGTTGGGCTCAAATGTAGTAGGCTTTTAACAACAAGTATAGGGACTACTATAGGTCGAAGGACACTAAGGAAAAAATTTTCTGGATCACCATAGGCCATGATGAATCCCTAGAAGACTATGAAGAAATATTTCAACTCAGTTACAAAAGGGCCAGGTGCCCACTTGACCCTGAGTCACTGAAGCTATTCCTAATTAGAGGAATAAGGGAGGATATCGTAGACACCTTACATATGTTATTAGGAGGATATATCTACCAACTACCCTATGAGGACATCAAGACTATCTTTAGAAACCATTCTAGGGCAACCAGAAACAAGGGTAGGAGTAGTCACCCTATGGATAGTACATCGTCCTCCAACTCATCCATCAAGGGTGAAATTGGAAATATACTGGAGGAATTCAAAACTGAGATGTTGCAAACCCTTGCCTTGCAATTAGATACCATGAATATCAAAAAGAAGCAAGAGGAAGCAACTTTTGTCCTAGATGCACCAGAAGGCATCCTAGGAATGAATGCTCATTAACCTGTATTTGAGGTTTGCTCAGTCTGTGAAGAAAACCACTCCACAGACAAGTGCCCTTCCTTACCTGGACTCAAAGCTGTATACCAAGGAGTTGAAGGGGTCAGTAAACAGCTTTGCTACATCAACCAGAGGATACCTCCTAGGCCTATACCATACTAGCAGTGTATGCAAGGATCATCCCATGCATATTACAGACCCAACCAAAGCACAACTACACCATCCTGGGAACCCCCTACCAATCCGTCTTATTCTACACCCCCTCCTTGGTCCTATGCATTTCAATACCATTCCCAGCCACCCAACCAGTCATTTCAATGGTACAATCAACCACAACATCAGTGGAATACCCCACCCCAGGGGTGGAAGCCCAAATTCAACAATGTTCCAACTCTATTGCCTTCATCACCTACCCAATCGCAACTACAGCACTCTTCTCCACCTAGCCAACCCCAGATGCCCGCCCAACCAAATCCAAACCCAAAAAATAGGCAAGCCCAACAAACATATGGTGGGGAGACATCATACGCAACTTATGCTGTTGAAATTCAGGAGATCAGCCTGAGATCTAGGAGAATTCTCCCAGATAACCGACCTCCCTCTCCACATAAGGAGGTTGAGAAAAAAAGAGAGGAAAGCAACCTTAAAGAAAATCCACCCTTTCCTGAAAGATTAGCCCAACCACACTTGCCTACCCTAGAAGAAACTGAAATTCTAGGAGAATTGGAAAACCTATGTGTAAATATCCCCCTTCTCCAAGCAATTAAAAATGTGCCTATTTACAATATACTGATTAAGGAGAAGTGCTTTATGCATCCAGGAAGAAGAAAAAAGGACGCCCCTACCATTAATGTCATTGGGAAGTTATATGACTTAATACTGGGGTAGGCAATATGTCCAAAATACTTAGACCCTGGAAGCCCTGTAGTTGATGTCCACATCAATGGCACCATTATCCCTCACACTCTGATTGATCTTGGGGCTACCATTAATGTGATGACAAAGGACACCGTGCTCAAGCTTAACCTCCAAGGGTCATTAAGGAAGACCACAACAGTGCTGCAACTTGTGTTCCACAGTCACCCCTGAGGGAATTGTGGAGGATGTGATTGTCTCCATTGGTTCCTGGGAGTAACCAACAAATTTCCTAGTTCTCCAGCCTAAGGCTAGGCTAACTAGTTACCCTCTCATCCTTGGGAGGCCATGGTTGGCCACAAATGATGCCTACGTTAGCAGCAGAGCTAGGAATATGACTATCAAGAATGGGCATATGTCCAAGCAATTAGTCCAATACCCTCCTACTCAACCCTCCCTAGAACATGACTTACCTTTATGGTTGGAGGAGGAGGAAGAAGATGAGATTTATTTTGCTGAACTATTTATTTTGGAAGCCATCATAGGAGGAGGACAACAAGATGAGGACGATGTAATTGAACACCTGCTCCAAATTCCAACTCCCAGTCCATTACCCCAAGAAGAAGAAGTAAAAGAAACGTTGAACAATCATCCATTTGACGTAGGCTTGGCCGATTCCAACCCAATCCGAGTCAAAACTATAGAATTTGGGCCCAAGAAAGCCTTGAATATTAATCCATCTCTCTCTACTTCATAGGAGGAACAACTATGCAACTTGTTGAGAGAGAACCTAGAAGCCTTTTATTGGAACTACAACGAAATGAAGGGAGTACACCCCTCAATGTGTACTCACCACATACACATCAAGGAAGGCTGCAAGCCAGTCAAGCAACCCCAAATGAGGATGAATCCAACCCTCAAAGACATAGTCAAGGAAGAACTCCAGAAATTGTTAAATGTAGGGTTCATTTACCCTATCTCTGACAGTGAGTGGGTCTCTCCTTTGGTGTTAGTGCCCAAGAAAAATGGGAAGTGGAGGATTTGCTTTGATTATAGGGAGCTGAACAAGGCCACTAAAAAGGATCATTTTCCCTTACCCTTCGTTGACCAAGTGTTAGATGGCCTGGTAGGGAAGAGGTTCTTTTCTTTCCTAGATGGATTCAATGGGTACAACTAGATCCAAATCTACCTAGAAGACTAGGATAAGACCACTTTCACCTGTCCTTGGGGTACCTTTGCCTATAGGGTCCTTCCTTTCGGCTTGTGCAATGCTCCTGCCACTTTCCATAGAGCAATCTTGAGTATCTTTGCTGAATTAGTTCATGACGCTTTGGAGATCTATATGGATGATTTTACACCTTATGGATGTGATTTCCAAGAGGTCCTGACTAACTTAGGCAAAGTATTACACAAATGCATTGAGTTGAACCTATCCCTCACTCAAGAAAAATTTGAATTCTAATGACTGAAGGGACTGTGCTAGGTCACTCAATATCTCAGAAAGGACTGCAGGTGGACCCAAACAAAGTAGCAATCATCCAAAGGGTCCCACCTCCACAAAAGCAGAAAGACGTTAGGAGTTTCTTAGGGCTAGCTGGATATTACAGAAGATTCATAAAAGACTTCAGCAAGCTAGCCTCTCCTTTGTTTGGATTATTGGCCAAAGATTCTGAATTTATATGGTCAAGGAGCTGTCAAGAGGCCTTGGACATTTTAAAGGGTAAGGTAACCACTTCACCAATCCTTAGAGGCCCAAACTGGGCCCTCCCTTTTCACATCCATGATAATGCCTCACATAAATCCATAGGAGAAACCTTAGGACAGGTAGAAGAGAAATTGCCTTATGCCATCTACTTTACTAGTAAAAACTTGTCTAAGGCTGAACTAAACTATACTATGACAGAAAAAGAACTGCTAGCTGTTGTGCATTAATTGAACAAGTTTAGGAATTATATTACAGGCTATCATACATTTGTGCATACTGATCATGCTGCAATTAAATATTTAATGAACAAACCAGATGTAAATGCTAGAATCATAAGATGGCTACTTTTATTACAATTGTTTGATTTAACTATTGTTGATAAGCCTGGTAAAGAAAATGTTGTTTCTAAATTTTTGTCTAGAGTGAATCTGCCTACAGGTGAAGAAGGAATGGTGGATGATCAGTTCATAGATGAGCACTTGTTTGCTATTTCAATGCTCTCCCCATGGTTTGCTAATATAGCGAACTGCCTGGTGTCAGCATAGTTCCCACCAAACCTGCCCTCTAGAGAGAAAAGCAAGATAATAAGGAAAAGTGCCCCCTTCACCTGGATTGGGGGAAATATATTCAAACTTGGCCCATATCAAATCTTGAGGAGATGTGTAAGGGACTTGGAAGATGTGTCAAATAAGGATGGGACTTGGAAGATGTGTATATATTACAAGGTGTTGAAAAATATCACGCTCAAGAACATGTACCCCTTGCCCAGGATATATGAGCTGTTTGATCAGTTGCAACAAGAAAAATTCTTCACCAAGCTAGACTTAAAGTCTGGATATATCACAAGGTTCAATTCAAGGAAGAAGATACTTGGAGACCGCTTTAAAAACTAGGAAAGATTTGTATGAGTGGTTAGTAATTCCATTTGGCCTCTGTAATACACTAGATACATTTATGAAATTAATGAATGATGTATTGCGCCATTTTATAGATTTGTTTGTTATTCTATATTTGGATGATATACTAATAAACATGCTACCTATGAGGAGCACATCTCACATATGACACACGTGCTTGAGACATTGAAGAAGCACTAGCTGCTAGCAAATCTCAAGAAGTGTGAGTTTTCATGACAATATTTGGTGTATCTGATATATGTGATAAGTGGAAGAGAGATGAAGATAGATCTTGTGAAGATGGAGGTGATCATGAAATGATTGGTGCCTACTAATGTTTCTGAGGTCACGAGTTTCATTGGAGTAGCACAGTAGTTGAGGAAATTCATCACCTCATTTTCAGTAGTAGTGGTACCGCTCCACGCAATGAAAAAAAGGTGGCTAGAGTTTCCAGTGGGGAAAGGGTTGGCAGAGGGATTTTGAGGAGCTAAAGAAGAATATCATTTAAGCACCAGTTTTGGCATTATCAAACTTGTAGCAGCCCTTTGAAGTGGGGATTGATGCGAGTGGGTATGTTATGGGTGCGGATTTGATGTAGGGAGGAAGGCTTGTATGCTACCATTATGAAGTATTTAATGGGGAAGTTCTTAACTACCCTACCTATGATAAGGAGCTCTATGCCTTAGTGCAAGTTGTGAAGAAGTGGAAGCATTATCTAATGGGAAAGGAGATAGTAATCCACACATATCACTAGCCAATACAGTACTTGCAGGCCTAGAGTAAGTTATAGTAGACTAAGCAGTGCAAATGGATGGGGTTTCTACAATAGTTTCATTTGGTGATAAAGTACAAGAAGGGCAACATAAACAATTTGGCTGACATGCTTTCAAGGCCACCCATGCCAAAGACCACAGCTTTGGGAACTCTTATGCACATGGATCCATTCACCCATGATGTATACAAAGAGGTCTATTCAAAGGATGAGGACTTTCATTAGAGAAATTTTGAGGTCTAAAATGGGATTCCTAAGGAATATTATAAAATAATAGTAGAAATAATAAAATAAGATTAGAATACATCATCAAATTTTAGAGGGAAGAAATAAAAAAACTACTTTTTTCAACTCGTATTTTCAACTTATTTCCCTCCAATTTTACTCAAATTTCAAGCGAGAGCACTTGTTGGATGAAAAATTTAATTCTTCATCCAAGGAGTGGGCCATGTTGCATATTTTTGGTGGACACTGTTACATGAAAAATGAGAAATACATCAAAAAATGTGATTGCAATAACATTTTTCATGCATTTCTCATTTTCTGTGTAGCAGGGTGCATCAAAAGTATGCAACATGGTACTCCTTGGATGAGGAATTAAATTATGCATCCAACAAGTGCTCTCAGTTGAAATTTGATTAAAATTGTAGGGAGATAAGTTAAAAATACAAGTTGAAACCTAGTTTTTTTATAATCTATTTACTTTTTTACCCCAAAAATGGTGAATCATCCCCCATGGTTGACATCATCATCTTGAATCCTTTTGGTTCTTATAAAGTTGATTTTGGTTGTACATTTTTCTTTTGAGGCCCATTTTTTACCTCAAAATTTCTCTAATGAAGGAGGTGTTTCAACAGTTGTAGAGTCAGAGTCTTGTGCATGATGGCAACAACACTATTGACTACCATCTCCGAGATGGGTTACTCTACAAGATGGATAAGCTATGCGTTCCCAAAGGTGAGATATTATAGCTGATTAGAGAGGATCACACCTCCAAGATTGGAGGTCACTTTGGTGTAGGGAAGACCACGGTCGACTTGCAGAGGTATGTGTATTGTCGTAAGTTGCAAGAGCAGGTAGCTAGGTTTATAATAGGATACATGATTCATTGTATCAACAAGCCTAATAACGAGAAATAGGGCCTATATCATCCCTTACCTATACCTAGTCATCCTTGGGAAAGCATTTCCATGGACTTCATGGGAGGTTCACCAACAACCAGGAAGGTACATGACTACCTATTCATGGTATTTGACAGATTCAATGAGAAGTGTGTTTTGATGCCCTGTAAAAATACCATAAATGTGAAAGAAGTAACACACTTGTTCTTTGGACAGGTCTGGGTGCACTTTGGGATACAAAGGGGAATCATTTCATACAAGGATACAATATTTCTTAGTGCTTTCTAGACTACATTGTGGGAGAAGATGGACATGGAGTTGAAGAGATCTACAACATTCCATCCACAGATAGATGGATAGGAAGAAGTAATCAACATGACTTTGGTGTAGCTTCTAAGGGGATATAACCAGAAGCATAAGAAGACATGGGATGAAAATATAGTATATATACAACATTCTTACAATAAAGGAAGCCACACTTCTATAGGAAAGTCCCCATTTGAAACTTATTTTGGATATTCGTTGCCTTCACATTTGGACATTGCATATGGGTAGTAAGGATGAGTGAGGGAAGATATTACAGGAGATGCCTTGAGGGTTGAAAATTTTGTAGAAAATATTAGGCAGATCCATATATAAGTATAAGATACACTGCAAAAGTCACAGGATAAATATAAGGCCAGGCATCATCAACACAGAACAGAGAAACCTTTCAAGGTGGGAGACAAAGTATGCCTACAGTTTAAAAAGGAGAGGTTGCATGGGCCTGTTAAGAAAATCAAGGCTCCAAGGTATGGTCGCTTTAATATACTAGAAAAGGTGGATGATAATTCCTATCGACTTAATTTACCACCATATATGAGCATTTACTCAGTTGTGGATGTAGAGACTCTGAATCTCGATGAGCCTTCCATGCTAAATTAGGAGGAGGAACAAGTCCTACCTTCTATGGGGGATTTGACACCAGATGTTCAAGTTGAGTTGATAGAAAATATATAAGTTTTGAAAAATAGGTCCAGAGCTACAAGATAGGGGAAGCATGACCTTTCGCAGATTGGGTTGAAAGGACAACTTCCAGGAAAAGCTAAATGATACACACCAGAGAGGTGGAGGAAAAATTCCCTTACCTCATTCAGTAGACGTTTTTGGGTCATTGGATAATTATATTGTTTGTCATCCTTATCAATGCTTTTAGAGTGGAAAAAGTGGAGGAATCAACTCATGTGAATGTATTACCTTTTTCTCCTATTTTATATATAGAGACCATTCCAACGATGTAAGAATCACGTGAATTAGAGTCTGTATGTGAAAATTATGCCACTCAGAAGTTGACCTTCCTATTTTAACCACCATAATTCGAGAGGATGCCCGATTAGGCCCCATTATACATGGAAAATGGGTTAGCCACATGATTATGTTGTATAAGGCTTTAGAGGAGCCTATTTTGTAACTTTGTTTATCAATTGAGGTATTCAAACCTAACCATTAGTAGGCTATTAGACTATGTTATAATCGGGCCAAGAGGAGGAAAAGGGGTTCCGTTTGTTCAAGTGCATTTGTTCCATAGTTGAGAAAAAATAGCCAAGAGGGATAGGAGGTAGAGGACACATAGAGGATTTGTGAACTATAGCAGCCCATAGGCCATAGGCCATACTTCTTGTACTCGCGACCATATTTCCATTCACAGAAAGAGAGTGGAGTGACCTCACCTTCCAGCTGAGTTTTTCTCCCGAAAGGGTTTCCCATAGCATATATTGTGTCAAATGAGTGTGTGATATTTTATTTTATTGTTCTTTATTTTCTCCATACTTTTCATTCACATGCATGCACTATGAAGAGTAAATCTACAAATCCATAAATCTAATAAAATTTTAATAGTGTAGAATTTCAGATTTTAAATATATTATTTTCAAATCTATTGTGACGAACTGTCTAGTGGAATATCCACAATAATTTACGGATAAACTACCATATTTATGATGAGTTATTCTATAGGATGGATAAGTTATGTTTTCTTAAAGGCAAGAAAATACAACTAATCAGATAGGCTCACACCTTTAACGATGTAGGGCACTTTGGTGTAGGGAAGACAGTGACCAACCCTCAAAGGTATGTGTATTTTCCCAAGATGCAATAACATGTAGCTAGGTTCATAAGAGGATGCATGCTTTGTTGCACTAACAAGCCTAGTAATATGAAATAAGATCTCTATAATTCCTTACTTGTACCCGCTTGTCCTTGGGAAAGAATTTCCATGGAATTTTTAGGAGGTTTACTAACAATCGAAAAGGGACATGACTACTTATTCATGGTAGTTGACAGGTTCAACAAGAAATGTATTTTGATTATTTATAAGAAGACAATGAGTGAGCAAGAAGCAAAAAACTTGTTCTTAAAACAAGTCTAGTTGCACTTCAGGTGATCCAGATGGATATTGGTGACCACCCACCTATTCCACTTGGACCCCCACCATTGTACCATTATTTCTTAATTGTAGCACATTTACTATTTTTGCCAGTTTTTAGAGTCCTGAACTTCTGGAGTTGTTTTGAGGCCCTAAACAACATTTTTTTGGAAAACACGAAAACATGAGTCTTTAATTAAAGTTTGCAGTTCAAAGTCATACTCCTCAGATAGATATTTCTAACAAGGTATCGTGTGCGTCAAACAAAGATTGTATGCTAAAGTTACAGCCTTAGGGAGTCGATGTACCAATTTACCCAAATGGGGCCCATAGTTTTAGCGCTTCATCTCCTAGGGTTAGGTTTTTGGATGTTTAGGGTTTTCCATTCTTTCTTAATAAAAAATAGGCCTTCAAGCCTCATTGTAACACAATTCATAGAAATGTAGCCGCCACATCTCTTCTCATATATAATACCATCACCTGAGCTAGTTTATTTCCATTTTGTATGTAAGCATATTTTAATTCTTTGATATTAATGAAATGAATTTTTATTTCTACTGCATCTCTGTGTTTATGTTTATATCTGTATTTTTTTGTGTTCCTGCATATGTCTGGATTAGTGGTATCATAACAGTCTCCTCTTTCTCTGTTTTTCTTTGCATGTCCCAAACGAGGTCAAGGTATAAGGAGTTAGGGCTCAAACTTGTTGAACCTTTGCAAGACCAGCCTCGCAAATCCCAAAGGCCTCCCATGGCGGAAGAAAAGAAAAATGAGGGAGTAGGAGATCCCTTCAAAATATTGCTCAAAGACACCCTCGAACAACAAAGGAACGTGATGATGGACAACTTTGTCCAGATCCTTCGACAGATGCCCATAGGCGACGCATCTTCATCTGACAACCACTCTGGAGGCAACACTCCCTTCAAGGTACAAGTCAACTTTGACATTCCCATATTTAAAGTTCAGATTGATGCAGACACCATAGATAGATGGTTAAATATGTTGGAAGGGTATTTTTTGTTTCATGATTTTTCCAATAGGGAAAAGATTACTTTTTCACTCCTCAAATTCACCCCCCACGTCAAGGATTGGTGGGGAAACTACTGTGAGTAGAAGGGCGAGAGGGAATCCTCACTATTGTCAGTCACACCCACTTGGAACTCTTTCTAAGACGTCGTCAAGGAGAAGTATTACCCTAGTGGGAGCTATGAAGATAAGTACATAAAGTGGACCACACTGTGGTAGGGAAGGCACCAAGACATGCCAGATTTCACAAACATATTTCATACCCTTCACACGAACTGGGGTATTAAGTATTCTAAGAAGGATCTGGTACTCAAGTACCGTGGTTGTCCCCACAAAGACATCCATGATGAGATGGAGTTCCTGGACATCTCCTTGCTTGTCACTGCTTACTGATAAGCTGTCAAGATCAAGTAGAAGTTTAAACAAAAGAAATGAGACTTTGGATATGTGAATCTGAAGCAAGGGAAAGGCACCCGCAAACTGCAAAACAAAGAACAAAGCCAAGGCAGAGTGACCCAGGACAACCCATTGAAGCCACAAGTAAATAACAACACCACGAAGATAGAGAAGGACACATGAAAGTGGTGTGAGTTCCGTAAGAGCCCCACTCATAACAAAAGTGAGTGTCAAGCCAAGCAGTCACTAGTGTCCAAGTTGATGGCTTCAGAGTCAGATGCATGTCCCGAATCTGAGTCAGCACCCTACAAGGGGAATGAAAAAGAGAAGTAGATTATTGATGTGAAGCCCAATGCCATTGTTGCCACCACCAAGATCTAGAAGACGGAGCCCAAAGATCTAGAGGAGGGGGAGTGTGTTACAGATCCATTTGGGCACATCAATCCCATCATCCAGATCAATTTTTTAGGGCTCATCAAACCCTAATTTCAATTGCTACATGCCCTAAACAAGTCACCCCTTTGAATGACTCCTTCCTAGACAATTTCATGACTTGAAGACATCTAGAAATAGCCTCTAGAGGGACCAGTGCAGGTAGGCCCATGTAAAGGTGCATTGCAGAGTAGTTAAGTCCATGCCAGGGTGCTCTACATAGCACTTAGGCTTCCTTTCACTTGTGCTGGGCGAGATTGAGTGAAATTCACATAGGGTTTGGGGAATATTATTATCTTTTGGAGTCATCTAGAAGGTTCCCTCACTTAACAACTCCTATGAGCCTGAAAATGGATGAGGAATGAGTTAAGGTGCATCCTATCCTCTCATCCCTTCCTCCATGGAACTAATTCTAAGTATGGAAGGCCATTCAATTCCACCATTTATGACAAAACCTCCTTCATATTCCTATAAATTGACCACTCATCTAAGTGATCAGGGGTTGGATTATGTTGAATTGTAAGGAGATGATGTTGTTATGAGATTTGGCTTTGAAGCAAGTATTATAATGCTACAAGTTTGTCATGCTTTTGATGTGATGTGGATGGGATCCAAGTTGGAGGAATGGCTTTGAATCAGACACCAATGGTTGTAATTCCTTCTTCTATTCAATAAAGTGTTTGAACATTTCTCCCATATGTTTGTATTGTTTTATAATGCTTATATGTGTGAATTGTATCTGATTCCTTTCACTTATATTCAATAGATCTTTTGCTTTGATCGATTCTTTGTTTTCTATTGTGTTTACAGGTACTTCTCAAGCGTATTAAGTACGGGAAGGAGCGATAGGATCGATACAAGGGAGACGAGAGGAAAGCGGAACTACAAGTAGGTCTTCTCATCTTCTCATCATATCTATTTTTTATAGGAAAAGACTAAAACACTTTAAACTATTGTTCTAGATATGGCTACTTATGTAGGGAATTATTATTTATCTGTAGATACCAAATTCTCCAAAACAAAGTGTCTCTTACACTCACAGATGTGGGTGAAGGGTTTTCTGTTGCAATTCATTGTCGATAGAGGGAGCCAAAATAACCTCATTTCAGCATAGGTCATGAAGCGGTTGGGCCTACTGACCACACCACACCCACAAAAGTACACCATCAGGTGGTTTTGCCAAGGAAAAGATGTCTGCGTCATCTAGCAGTATCGCCTTCCCTACAACATCAAGCCCTTTACAAATGAGGTATTCTGTGATGTTTCTCCTCTTGAAGTTTGTGATGTATTATTAGGCCAACCATACTTGTGGAAGAGTCATGTTCTCTATGAGTTAAGGTATCGCACTATTATTATTTCTTTAGGCAATAAGTTTTATAGGATACTAGAGGTAGCCCCACCTACTGCCATATCTTTGATCTCTACTAAGAAATGCAGTAAGATCATCTCCTAGATCGGAAAAATTGTTTTCTTTTTGATTCACTCCCAAAGTAACATGAAGATCATGGCCACATCCATGACACCCGGGAAGGGTTCCTCCATGCCGCAGAATCAGGTGGATAAGGTTGTGGAAGAATACAGAGACATTTCCTCTCCAACATGGGTACCCTTTCACTGCTACGTCAAGCATTCAATTGATCTGACTCCCGAACCACCTCTACCCAATGGGTCGATATATCGTTTCTCCATTCTGGAAAATGAAGAGATCAAGCGGAAAATCCAGAAGTTGTTGCAAAAAGGGCACATCCAACCAAGTTCCTCACCTTGTGGGTACCTAATTGTACTTGTACAAAAGAAGGATGGGACCTGGAGGCTCTGTATTGGTTATCAAGCACTAAACAAAATCACTGTCAGGAACAAGTATCCAATCCCATGAACTGATTACGTTCTGGACCAACTCAAGGGGGCCAAGTATTTCAGCAAGATTTATTTGAAGTCTGGATATGACCAGGTTCCAATAGAGGCCACAGATGTATGGAAGACCACCTTCAAATTGAAGGAAGGCCTTTTTGAATGGTTGGTTATGCCCTTTGGGTTGAAAAATTCCCCTGCTACTTTTATGAGGCTAATGGATGACATCTTGCAGTCCTTCACATACTCATTCATGCTTTTTTATCTGTATGACATCCTCATATTTAGCAAGAGTTGGGAATAACACTTGCAGAACATTTGGTAGGTCCTTCAAACCTGCGACAACACAAACTGTGTGCTAACTTGGAGAAATGCACCTTTGGCATGTGTCAGGTCCAATATTTGGGTTACATCATAAATAAGTGAGGTGTGCATGTGGATCTGACTAAGATCCAAGTTATTCGGGATTGGTCAGCCCCAACCACTCTAATAGAGCTTCACAATTTTTTGGGCCTTGCAAAATTTTATTGAAGGTTTGTGTTGGGATTCTCCCATATCAGTTGGCAATTGAGTCAACTTACCAAGGGAGGAGTAAAAGAAAAATTTTCTTGGTTCGAGTCCCATCAAAATGAATTCGTTGAGTTGAAGTGTTGCATATGCTCTACACCGATACTCACATTACCAGACCTGCAACAACCATTTGAAATTGAGAAAGCCGCTTTTGATATGCTATTGGTGAAATCCTTACCCATCAAGTGCATCTAGTGGCCTATCATATTGAGACACTTTTTGATGCAATTCGGAAGTACCCCACCTATGATAAAGAGATGTATTCCATCGTGCCAGCTTTCTGACAATGGAAGCATTAAATTCTAGGGAAGGATATGATCATCCAAACCTATCACTGACCTCTTCAGTTTATACAGATACAAGGGAAGTTGCAGAACGATTGCCATCAGAAGTGGTCTACATAGCCACAAAAATTCCACTTGAACATTAAATACAAAAAGGGCAACACCAATCATGTGGCAGACTACCTCAGCTAGCTACTAGTTGCAGCAGTGACTACTATTCTGAACTCTTATGGCCGCAAGACCTTTGGATGGTTTCAACTGTACAAAAATGATCTAGAGTTCACCTCCACATACCATATGCTAGTGGATGGCAAGAAAGTTCCTCCAGGATGCATTATTATGCTTCCTAGGCCACTTTTGTGTTCCTTGAAGTGAGCGTTCCAAGATGATTTGGGAGGAGCACTACACTCGGGTCGCAAGACACTTTGGTGTGGAGAAAACTATGGTCGTACTACAAAAGTGCTTTTATTGGCCAAAACTCCAATAAGATCTTGGGACATATATAAGATCCTGCACTACCTACGTCATAACCAAGCCATCCATAAAGATGCAAGGCCTGTACACTCCTCTGCCTACTCCTAGCCAGCCTTGGGAATCCATCTCCATGGACTATATGTTTGGCCTCCCTTCTACCAAGCATGGTAATGACTATGTATTTGTGGTCGTGGATAGATTTTCTAAGATGACTATATTAGCAACCTGCAAGAAGAGTATCACAGTAGAGGACACCACCAAACTCTTCTTTGAACGAGTGTGGGTACATTTTGGGATCCTCTAGACCATTATAGTAGATCGAGATAACAGTTTCCTGAGCACATTATAGTCAAGCCTTTGGACACTATTGGACACTAAGCTCACAAAGTCGACTGCATTCCATCCTCAGACTGATGGCCAGACAGAGGTCATCAACAGGATGATAGTGCACATACTTCGCATGTACAACTCCAAGCATCCACGAACCTGGGATGAAAGCCTTCCCTATGTGCAACATAGTTATAATAGATCTCTCCATAGCTTAACTAGTCACAATCCCTTTCAAGTGGGTCTCAGATTTCAACCATTGTGTCTTATTGATGTTGTCATGCCTCATGCGACTACACAAACATAATCCGCACATGTACTATCTAAGGTTGATAAAGCAACTGGATTTATTGAACGCATCCAACACATCCGCTAGTAGGTTCATGACATCTTGGATAAGTCCAATGCCAAGTACAAGCAACGACATGATCAAGATCGTGTGCCACACAATTTTCAGGTGGGTGACAAAGTTTGGTTGCATTTGCAGAAAGAAAATCTTATCAGAGCCCATCAAAAGCTCATACTACTTCGATATGGACCTTACACCATTACCAAGGTTGTGGGAGACAATGCTTTTGAGCTCAAAATTCCCCCATTCCTTGGCCTGCACCTATTGTTCAATGTGGACCGCCTTCAACCATACTTTCCACCATTACTAAACACGCCAGACATTACAGAACAACTCACACCAACAGAGTTAAACCCAGACTGCATCGAACATGCCATAACTGATCGGATCATGGACACATAGATCAAGAACACTTTCCAGCAAAAGATCCAACTGTATCGGGTTGTCAAAACTGGCCAGCTCTTGCACTAAGGCCAGTGGCTCACCAAAGACGAAGTTCAGTAGAAGTTCCCCCATCTCATGGAGGCACTCAACACAATGGGGTCTATTGCTTCCTAAGGGGGGAGGATTCATCTAGGTGGATATTGGTGGCCACCCACCTATTCCACTTGGACCCCCACCATTGTACCATTATTTCTTTTAGTTTTTGTAATTGTAGCACAATTTACTATTTTTGGCAGTTTTTTGGGTCCTGAACTTCTGGAGCCGTTTTGAGGCCCTAAATGACATTTTTTTTGGAAAATAGACAAAATTTGTAATATAAATGATGTTTTAATTTGAAATTTGTAGTCCTCAGAGAGATCTTTCCAACGAGGTATCGTGCACATCAAACAAAGATCATATGCCAAAGTTACGATCCTGGGAAGTTGATGTACTAATTTATCCCAACGGGGCCCATATTTTTGGTGCTTCATCTCCTAGGGTTAGGTTTTTGGATGTTCTATTATTTATCAATAATAAATAGGTCTTTGAGCCTCATTATAACATAGTTTAGAGGCATGGAGCTGCCACACCTCTTCTCATAGCTAAGCTACCATCGCCCGATCTAGTTTATTTCCATTCTACATGTAAGCATATTTCAGTTCTTTGATTTTAATGAAATGAAGTTCTATTTCTTCTGCATCTTTGTGTTTATGTTTATATTTGTATTTTTTTACGTTCCTGCATAAGTCTGGATCATTGTGATACCAAGTAGCATCGTTTCGGACAGGGATAAGAGATTTCTTCGTGCGTTTTGGACTACATTGTTGGAGAAGATGAGCATGAAGTTGAAGAGGTATACATAATTCCATCCAGGAAAAGATGGGTAGACAAAAGTATTCAACAAGACTTTGGTGCAACTTTTGAGGGGTTATAATCAGAAGCATCTAAAGACCTGGGATGATGATATGGTATACAAACAATACTCCTATAATAGAGTAGCCCAAAATTCTACCGGTAAGTCCCCATTTGAAACTTGTTTTGGTAGTTTCCACCTTCAGTTCTTTGATTTTAATGAAATGAAGTTTTATTTCTTCTGCATCTCTGTGTTTATGTTTATATTTGTATTTTGTTACGTTCCTGCATAAGTCTGGATCATTGGGATACCAAGTAGCATTGTTTCAGACAGGGATAGGAGATTTCTTCGTGCATTTTGGACTACATTGTTGGAGAAGATGAGCATGAAGTTGAAGAGGTATACATCATTCCATCTAGGAAAATATGGGTAGACAAAAGTATTCAACAAGACTTTGGTGCAGCTTTTGAGGGGTTATAATCAGAAGCATCCAAAGACCTGGGATGAAGATATGGTATATAAACAACACTCCTATAATAGAGTAGCCCAAAATTCTACCGGTAAGTCCCCATTTGAAGCTTGTTTTAGTAGTTTCCACCTTCACCTTTAGATATTGCATATAGGTATCTATGAGGAGTAAGACAAGATCTTACAGAGGATGCCTTGAGGGACAAAAAAAATTATAAAAATATCAGGAAAATCTTTATATGTATAAGAGACATTGTAGAAGTCACAAGAAAAATACAAGGCTAAGCATGATCAACACAAAGCAAAGAAGTCATTCAAGGTGGGAGACAAAGTAGGTTATAGTTGAACAAGGAAAGGCTACAAGGTCTTGGAAAGAAAATCAAGGCTCTACAATATGGTCCCTTTGAGATACTGGAAAAGGTGGGATATAATTCCTATAGAAATAGTATATCCCCATATATGCACATTTACTCAATTGTGAATGTAATTAGAATCTCTATGAGCCTTCCATGCTACTGATGAGTCTCATCATTGAGTAATTATATGGGCCTTAATTAGCCTTAATTCACCTCCTACCTTAGTCAAACTAACTATTCTCACAACTTATTGCATACTTTTGATTATATTTTGCTTATGAGTTGAGTTAGAGTTGGATATTTTGCTTTGTGGTCTATTGTGCATGTAATGTAGGAATAAAGGATAAAAGCAAGGGAAATGCAGAGATAAAAGGAAAAAGCAAGGAACTACGATAAAATACCTTGGTAGATACTCGGATGGGACAAGAAAGAGGAATAACAGGAGATAAATCCTCCTCATTTATTTCCCATCCATTCGAATATCCTTACATCAACTGAAAGTACACACAGCCAAATCAGGAGTACAACAAGACAACCAAGCAAGTCGAAGTACAATCAACCTCCCTAGAAGGCAACCGAGTTAGTGAGAGTGAAAGGAAAAGTTACCATTAAGTTGGGAGTTGTACCTCCCTAATTTTGAGGGAAGTCGTTGAGACTTCAGATGTATAAATAAAGAGGCTTAGGAACTCAGTTTTTTTAGCCAGTCATAAGTTAGTTGGTCAGATAATCAGTCAGTCACCAATAGTCAACTGCAGACTTGTAACAGTTTGATGTAATACAATGTTCTTTGATAATGAAGATGACTTTTTATTTGAGCCAGCACTGAGTTAACTCAGAGGGCTGAAGCTCTTGGGTTAGGGCCCAACCCTAGCAGCCAAAGCTCCTCTTTCTTGTATTGTTAAGTAGCATAGATTCCTACTTTTTGTCCATTTGTTTAATCAGATGCATTCTCATTACAACAATAGTATAGATTCATGCTTTCTGTGCATTTTCTTAGGCAGTTCATTTCCATTACATCAATCGCATAGATGCATGTTTGATTTCTCATTTGGTTAAGTAGATGCATGTTCATTCTATTGGTTTAATATAGATTCATGGCTTTCCTGTTCATTTACTGAAGTGGTTTCCTGTTTTCTGTTCACTTGTTGAGCAGTTGCAGTTTCATTACAGTAGTGCATAGCAAATTGGTTGTGTTTGGTTTGTTCCATGTATTCTTTCATTTAATCAGTAAGTTGACAAATAAAGGATCCACAAGGTTGCTCACAGGTGTCTCAGCCTCACCTCCTCCCTCTAGGACCATGGTGTGAGGAAGAAACCCTGCACCAACCCCAAAAACACAAAGTTTTAATTTTGATGGGGTTTTATCATTTAAACACAGTAACTGAGTCCATTGTCACTCTACCCCTTTTTCGGTCATCAGCTTGATCGCTCTCTCTCCCTGTCATTTGACCTCACTCACCTTCCCATGCCATTTTCCTTTAGCATGAAACATCTGATCAGGGGCTGTTGAATTCATGTTCAAACGTTTTTTGTCGGTAAATCACTTTACGCAGCCAAATCGTCCAATCATCGACCAAATTCCTTTTCACATTTGAATTTTCACTTTTTAAATCCCCACCATCGATTTGCCTTGATATATCCGACGGTTTTCGCACACCTGCTCACCAACCTGCGTGGTCACCTCTCCACTGTAGATCTGCCTTGCCAGATCCAACGACCCTCGTGCCATATCGCGTGGATTTCCTTTCGACCATTATCGCGCTGAGGGCATGGGATATGGGCAATTTCCCTGTGTTACGTGTCAGCTGGGTAGGCTAATCGAGCAAAATTATACAAAAGCATTTAAGGCTTTGAGGGCTCGTGATGTTCCGCTTACTGCCCTCCAAACCTTCTCATCCTTTCTGCATGTTTTCTTTTTGCACTTCAACCTCCACCGTTGATCTGCCTTGTCAGATATGACGACTGTCACTTCACCCGATACCATTTTTTTGCACGTTTTCTTTTGCCTGCATTCTCCGTCGTTCATCTGCCGACTGCCCGCGTGATCTAATCCTAGCCGTCCATCCTATTAGGCCACCATGTCCGCCCATTTGCCTACGTACCCTCCTACTGCCTGATCTCGTCCGTTCATTTTCCTTTCACCTGCCTGATCTAACGGTCCTCATGTTCTATCGCTACTTCACATCCTCTTTTCACCAGTTTTAACCTCTGATTGTTTTTTTTTTTTCTTTCGCTTAGACACAGACTTAACCTAGTTTCATTATTTACCCCTTAGTGTAGTTTGATGCTTTTTAGATAGTAGTAGTGGGTTAGTGTTAATTTCTGATTCTGCTCAGCATAGTTGTTTAATAGGTTATCTAGGGTTTGGTGTGAGTTAGGCTTTCATGTTGCTTTCTTCATTGCTGCAGTAGAGTAGCTCTCCTTTAGAATAGATCTGCCTCCCTTCCATTAAGTTCAAACTTCTTCTGACCATATAGAAGTCTGGCTTGGAATCCCTGGGGTCTTTTGCCAGATGAGCAGTGACAACAGGTAGTACCTTCACTCCTACTTGTGTATATAGCACAGTCACCTCCAAGTTTGTACGAACCCCAGGTTGATAAGTAAAGCTGGTAGCCCTGGGAGTTGCAACATTCTTGCTGCAATACCTAGGCTCATCACTTTTTGACGCCGCTGCCTGGGAGGTGTTAGAGTAGTAGTGATTATTGTCCTTTTCTTCTATTTTCTAGTTTCCAACTTTCTTCCATTAGTTTATTTATGCAAAAGTAATCTAGTTCCTTTCTTTCATTTTGTCATTTATCTGCTTTCCTTTCCATTCTGCAAGTTAATCTAGTTTCCTTTCTTGCAAATAGAATCTCAATTCAGTAAGTAGTTCTCCTTCTGTTAGTAGTCTTTCATTCAACAATTTCAATTCAGCAAGTAGTTTCCTTTTTGCTAGTTGTCTTTCATTTAATCAACAATTTCCTTTATGCAGAGTACTTTCCAGCTTTAAAAAAATTCTCACAAAAACCCAAAAAAATTTCCTTTCATGCCTCGTATGATTAGGGATAATTCAGGAAAATTCTTACCAAATACCCCCACCTCATTCAACAGTCAACCTCCCTTCTTCTTTACTAATGGTGAATTGGAAGCCCCTTTAGGTGAGCAACCTGATATATTTGAGGAACCTATAGGGGAAGAAGAAGAGGAAGAACCCATTCCTACTGAACCAATGGCTGAACACTTACATGACAGAGGAGATAGATGGAGAATTGGGAGTGCCTTTCCCATTAGGGAAACCAATGGGGACACTAAAATGAAGAACATAAGCCCCTCTTCTCTACCTCATTTCCATGGCTTGACCATAGAGGAGCCTGACACTTTCCTATTTGAGTTTGATGTTGTCTGCCGAACCTATGACTACACAGATGATGAGCAGAAGTTGAAACTGTTTCCATCTACCCTCAAGGATGTAACATTGTGTTGGTTCATGGGTTTACCTGGAGATAGTATAACAAGTTGGGCTCAAATGCAGTAGGCTTTTAACAACAAGTATAGGGACTACTATAGGTCGAAGGACACTAAGGACAAAATTTTTTGGATCACCATAGGCCTTGATGAATCCCTAGAAGACTATGAAGAAATATTTCAACTCAGTTACAAAAGGGCCAGGTGCACACTTGACCTTGAGTCACTGAAGTTGTTCCTACTTAGAGGAATAAGGGAGGATATCCTAGACACCTTACATATGTTATTAGGAGGATATATCTACCAACTACCCTATGAGGACATCAAGACTATCTTTAGAAACCATTCTAGGGCAACCAGAAACAAGGGTAGGAGTAGTCACCCTATGGATAGTACATCGTCCTCCAACTCATCCATCAAGGGTGAAATTGGAAATATGCTGGAGGAATTCAAAAGTGAGATGTTGCAAACCCTTGCCTTGCAATTAGATACCATGAATATCAAAAGGAAGCAAGAGGAAGCAAATTCTGTCCTAGATGCACCAGAAGGCATCCTAGGAATGAATGCCCATTAACCTGTATTTGAGGTTTGCTCAGTCTGTGAAGAAAACCACTCCACAGACAAGTGCCCTTCCTTACTTGGACTCAAAGCTGTATACCAAGGAGTTGAAGGGGTCAGTAAACAACTTTGCTACATCAACCAGAGGATATCTCCTAGGCCTAGACCATACTAGCAGTGTATGCAAGGATCATCCCATGCATATTACAGACCCAACCAAAGCACAACTACACCATCTTGGGGACCCCCTACCAATCCATCTTATTCTACACCCCCTCCTTGGTCCTATGCATCTCAATACCATTCCCAGCCACCCAACCAGTCATTTCAATGGTACAATAAGCCACAACATCAGTGGAATACCCCACCCCAGGGGTGGAAGCCCCAACTCAACAACGTTCCAACTCTATTGCCTTCATCACCTACCCAATCGCAACTACAACACTTTGCTCCACCTAGCCAACCCCAGATGCCCGCCCAACCACATCCAAACCCAAAAAATAGGCAAGCCCAACAAACATATGGTGGGGAGACATCATACGCAACTTATGCTGTTGAAATTCAGGAGATCAACCTGAGATCTGGGAGAATTCTCCCAGATAACCAACCTCCCTCTCCACATAAGGAGGTTGAGAAAAAAAATAGGAAAGCAACCTTAAAGAAAATCCACCCTTTCCTGAAAGATTAGCCCAACCACACTTGCCTACCCTAGAAGAAACTGAAATTCTAGGAGAATTGGAAAACCTATGTGTAAATATCCCCCTTCTCCAAGCAATTAAAAATGTGCCTATTTACAATAAACTAATTAAGGAGAAGTGTTTTATGCATCCAGGAAGAAGAAAAAAGGACGCCCCTACCATTAATGTCATTGGGAAGTTATATGACTTAATACTAGGGTAGGCAATATGTCCAAAATACTTAGACCCTGGAAGCCCTGTAGTTGATGTCCACATCAATGGCACCATTGTCCCTCACACTCTGATTGATCTTGGGGCTACCATTAATGTGATGACAAAGGACACCGTGCTCAAGCTTAACCTCCAAGGGTCATTAAGGAAGACCACAACAGTGCTGCAACTTCTGTTCCACAGTCACCCCTGAGGGAATTGTGGAGGATGTGATTGTCTCCATTGATTCCTGGGAGTAACCAACAAATTTCCTAGTTCTCCAGCCTAAGGCTAAGCTAACTCGTTACCCTCTCATCCTTGGGAGGGCATGGTTGGCCACAAATGATGCCTACATTAGCAGCAGAGCTAGGAATATGACTATCAATAATGGGCATATGTCCAAGCAATTAGTCCAATACCCTCCTACTCAACCCTCCCTAGAACATGACTTACCTTTATGGTTGGAGGAGGAGGAAGAAGATGAGCTTTATTTTGCTGAACTATTTATTTTGGAAGCCATCATAGGAGGAGGACAACAAGATGAGGACGATGTAATTGAACACCTGCTCCAAATTCCAACTCCCAGTCCATTACCCCAAGAAGAAGAAATGAAAGAAACGTTGAACAATCATCCATTTGACTTAGGCTTGGCCGATTCCAACCCAATCTGAGTCAAAACTATAGAATTTGGGCCCAAGAAAGCCTTGAATATTAATCCATCTCTCTCTACTTCATAGGAGGAACAACTATGCAACTTGTTGAGAGAGAACCTAGAAGCCTTTGCTTGGAACTACAACGAAATGAAGGGAGTACACCCCTCAATGTGTACTCACCACATACACATCAAGGAAGGCTGCAAGCCAGTCAGGCAACCCCAAAGGAGGATGAATCCAGCCCTCAAAGACATAGTCAAGGAAGAACTCCAGAAATTGTTAAATGCAGGGTTCATTTACCCTATCTCTGACAGTGAGTGGGTCTCTCCTTTGGTGTTAGTGCCCAAGAAAAATGGGAAGTGGAGGATTTGTGTTGATTATAGGGAGCTGAACAAGGCCACTAAAAAGGATCATTTTCCCTTACCCTTCGTTGACCAAGTGTTAGATGGCCTGGTAGGGAAAAGGTTCTTTTCTTTCCTAGATGGATTCAATGGGTACAACCAGATCCAAATCTACCTAGAAGACCGGGATAAGACCACTTTCACCTGTCCTTGGGGTACCTTGCCTATATGGTCCTTCCTTTCGGCTTGTGCAATGCTCCTGCCACTTTCCATAGAGCAATCCTGAGTATCTTTGCTGAATTAGTTCTTGACGTTGTGGAGATATATATGGATGATTTTACACCTTATGGATGTGATTTCCAAGAGGTCCTGACTAACTTAGGAAAAGTATTACGCAAATGCATTGAGATGAACCTATCCCTCACTCAAGAAAAATGTGAATTCTAATGACTGAAGGGATTGTGCTAGGTCACTCAATATCTCAGAAAGGACTGCAGGTGGACCCAAACAAAGTAGCAATCATCCAAAGGGTCCCACCTCCACAAAAGCAGAAAGACATTAGGAGTTTCTTAGGGCTAGCTGGATATTACAGAAGATTCATAAAAGACTTCAGAAAGCTAGCCTCTCCTTTGTTTGGATTATTGGCCAAAGATTCTGAATTTATATGGTCAAAGAGCTGTCAACAGGCCTTGGACATTTTAAAGGGTAAGGTAACCACTTTACCAATCCTTAGAGGCCCAAACTGGGCCCTCCCTTTTCACATCCATGATAATGCCTCACATAAATCCATAGGAGAAACCTTAGGACAGGTAGAAGAGAAATTTCCTTATGCCATCTACTTTACTAGTAAAAACTTGTCTAAGGCTGAACTAAACTATACTATGACAGAAAAAGAACTCCTAGTTGTTGTGCATTCATTGAACAAGTTTAGGAATTACATTACAGGCTATCATACATTTGTGCATACTGATCATGCTGCAATTAAATATTTAATGAACAAACCAGATGTAAATGCTAGAATAATAAGATGGCTACTTTTATTGCAGCTGTTTGATTTAACTATTGTTGATAATCCTGGTAAAGAAAATGTTGTTTTTGAATTTTTGTCTAGAGTGGATTTGCCTACAGGTGAAGAAGGAATGGTGGATGATCAGTTCATAGATGAGCACTTGTTTGCTATTTCAATGCTCTCCCCATGGTTTGCTAATATAGTGAACTGCCTGGTGTCAGCATAGTTCCCACCAAACCTGCCCTCTAGAGAGAAAAGCAAGATAATTAGGAGAAGTGCCCCCTTCACCTGGATTGGGGGAAATCTATTCAAACTTGGCCCATATCAAATCTTGAGGAGATGTGTAAGGGAAGAGGAAGTCTTTGACATCCTTCTAACTTGTCATGATGGGCCTTGTGGAGGTCACTTTGCAGCAAAGAGGACAACATTCAAGGTGTTGCAAGAAGGATATTACTAGCCTACTCTTCATCAGGATGTGAAGAAATATGTTAGTCAGTGTGATCGGTGCCAAAGGATGGGAAAGTTGACTCCAAGGGATGAAATGCCTGTACAATCTCAAGTGAATTTCGAGCCATTTGACAAGTGGGGCATTGACTTCATTGGGCCTATCAACCCTCCTTCAAAGAAAAAACAACACATCATTGTGTGCACTGATTATCTGACTAAGTGGTTAGAAACCAAAGATATCAAGGCAGCAATAGAAGAAAATGTGGCTGAGTTCCTAAGGGAGAATATATTCTACAAATTTGGGTAACCAAGGTAGCCATTTCACCTCCAGCATTATCAAAGAAATGCTCAAGCATCACAAGATCAAACATATGACCTCCAGTTCTTATCATCCACAAGCTAATGGGCAAGTGGAGGTGACCAACAGAGCACTGGAGAACATCCTGACCAAGGTAGTGAAAAGTAGCCGAAAGGACTGGGTTGAGATACTAATTGAGGCCACCTGGACCTATAATAGAACATGGAAGACCACCACTAGGTTTACACCCTATGAGCTGGTCTATGGAAAAAAGGCTTTGCTGTCCATTGAATTTGAATATAACACATTGAGGATGGTAGCCCAACTAGATCTAGATCTATCATGCACAAAAAGAAAGGTTGTTCCATTTGAATGGCCTAGATGAATTCAGAATGCAGGCCCTCCTTCATACATAGATAATTCAAATTTAGAGAAAGATCTAGCATGACAAGCATCAAGGAGAATCTATTTCAAGAAGGAGACTGGGCATTATTATATGATTCAAGGTACAAAGACTTCAAGGGAAAGCTAAGAAAAAGATGGCTCATACCATATGTGGTGGAAAGATGCCATGAAAATGGTTTAGAGCAGATCATAACTATATATAAAGAAGCCATTCCATTACTGGTTAATGGACATAGATTGAAAATGTGCAAGAGGCCTTCATCTAAACAAGAGTTCACTGACACCATCAATAAGATAGTGATGATGGTGGAGCAAGTTTCATCTCCTCCCTCATCAGGTCACTGAAAAAAAAAAAGAAAAAGAAAAAATAGAATAAGGATTCAGGTGAAAACCTCCATGAGGCACCTGTGTCCCATATTTGGGTTGAAAACCTCCATGAGGCAGCCCAAGGATGAGAAAAAAGGAAAGAAAAAGAAGACCCTGGGTGAAAACCTCTTTGAGGCAGCCTAGGTGTTTCTTAATATATATATATATATATATATAAAATAAAAGAAAAGAAAAAAGCATAATTGTTATTTGCACGAGGATGAAAAAGACAATTAGGAAGTAAAGAGAAGATCTAAAGGGGGCCTTGCCTCACATATGTTCATCTCCCCCACTCCTTACCATGCATCCCTCCATAAATTCCATTGTTTTTTCACTTCACTACTTCAATTCAGGAGAAGATTGTGTTTTCCACAACATCACCTCATCCATTACCATCATCCATGCCTTTACACACACTCCTACTCCCTCTGTACATGCGACATCATCTGATCTGCAGTCACATACATCATTAGAAGGAAACAAAAGAGGTAGAAAGATGACCATACAACAATGGCAACAACATCCGGTCTGCAGTCAAGAAACCATCAACAGACAACATAGGAGGAAGAATAATGACCATCAGCTGCACTTCTGATATTTGACAACTTCAGCGTGGAATTAAGACCACAGGTAAGTATCCTACTCACTCACTCATCTGCATCATTTGATCGAAAGTTTTAAAGGTTAAGAGGTAGTTGGTTTGTGAGTAAAAAGGTGGTCAGTTTCCTCTAAAAAGGCTATGCCCTCCAAAACCTTAGGATCCCTATAACATGGACAATCTTCAATGACTTACTAGCAGAGGATGACATCAAAACCTTCATCTATGATGTTAGTCCTTCTGTCAGTAAGGAGGAGAAAAGACAAGAGAAGGCATATACAGAGCTAGATGGGGAGGAGATGGATACAGAAGAAACTAATACAAAGGGACATGATGAAGAAGAACACAAAGAAACATGATGCTGAAATAGAAGAGAAAGAAGGAATTGAAACAAAAAAAAAAGAGCAGCAAGAAACAAAAGAGCTAAGTGGCCTCAGGGACAGAGAAGCAGCTGAACAATCAAACCCCATGGCCCTAATCAACATCTAATTGCAAGTAATCCTCAGCTAACACTTAGGCATCTTGCTGCCCAAAAGCAAGCAATTTCACATTTTGAGGATATGTTTAGGCAACTAAAGAAATGATAATATGCATGCCCGCTAGAGGAGATGGAACACACTACCACATAGCTTGAAGATAAAAAAATATCAGTTGAAGAAGTAGAAAGGAAAACAGGCTGCTATAAACAAGAAGAAAAGACCACAACAGAAGCATGAGATGTCAGAGAGGCTACCAGAGCCACTAAGTTGCTCAGAGGATGAGCAACACTTTTAGTAGGGGGGTGATGATGAGTCTCATCATTGAGTAATTATATGGGCCTTAATTGGCCTTAATTCACCTCCTAGCTTAGTCAAACCAACTATTCTCACAACTTATTGCATACTTTTGATTATATTTTTCTTATGAGTTGAGTTAGAGTTGGATATTTTGCTTTGTGGTCTAATGTGCATGTAATGTAGGAATAAAGGATAAAAGCAAGGGAAATGTAGGGATAAAAGGTAAAAGCAAGGAACTATGGTAAAATACCTTGGTAAAAACTCAGATGGGACAAGAAAGAGGAATTATAAGAGGTAAATCCTCCTCATTTACTACCCATCCATTCGAATATCCCTCCATCAGCTGAAAGTACTCACAGCCAAATCAAGAGTACAACATGACAACCAAGCAAGTGGAAGTACAAGCAGCCTCCCTACTAGAAGGTAGCCGAGCTAGTGAGAGTGAAAGGACAAGTTACCAATAAGTTGGGAGTTGTACCTCCCTAATTTTGAGGGAAGTTGTTGAGACTTCAGATGTATAAATAAAGAGGCTTAGGGCCTCAGTTTTTTTAGCCAGTCATAAGTTAGTTGGTCAGATAGTCAGTCAGTCACCAATAGTCAATTGCAGACTTGTAACAGTTTGATGTAATATAGTGTTCTTTGATAATGAAGATGAGTTTTGATTTAAGCTAACACTGAGTTAAGTCAGAGGGCTGAAGCTCTTGGGTTAGGGCTTGACCCTAGCAGCCACAACTCCTCTTTCTTGTATTGTTAAGTAGCGAAGCTTCCTACTTTTTTTCCATTTGTTTAATCAAACGCATTCTCATTACAGCAGCAATATAGATTCATGCTTTCTGTGCATTTGCTCAGGCAGTTCATTTCCATTACAATAGTAGCATAGATGCATGTTTGATTGCTCATTTGGTTAAGTAGATGCATTTTCATTCTAGTGGTTCAACATAGATTCATGGCTTTCTTGTTCATTTATTGAAGTGGTTTCCTTTTTTCTATTCACTTGCTCAATAGTTGCAGTTTCATTACAGTAGTGCAGGGCAGATTGGTTGTGTTTCAGTTTGTTCTAAGTATGCTTTCATTTAATCAGTAAGTTGACAAAGAAAGGATCCACAAGGTTGCTCATAGGTGTCTCAGCCTCACCTCCTCCCTCTAGGACCATGGTGTGAGGAAGAAATCCTGGAGCAACCCCAAAAACATAGGGTTTTGATTTTCATGGGGTTTTATCATGTAAACACAGTAACCAAGTTCATTATCACTCTGCCCCTTTTCTGGTCATCAGCTCGATCGCTCTCTCTCCCTGTCATTTGACCTCACTCACCTTCCCATGCCATTTTCCTTCAGCATGAAACGCCTGAGCAGGGGATGTTGAATTCATGTTCAAACGTTTTTTGTTGGTAAATTGCTTTACATAGCCAAATCGTCCAATCACTGCCCGAATTCCTTTTCACATTTGACTTTTCACTTTTTAAATCCCCACTGTCGATTTTCCTTGTAAGATTCGACGGTTGTCGCACACCCGCTCAACAACCTACTCGGTCACCTCTCCGTCGTAGATTTGCCTGCCAGATCCAATGGCCCTCACACCATATCGCGTGGATTTCCTTCCGACCATTATTGGGCCGAGGGCATGCGATATGGGTGGTTTCCCTGTGCTACGTGTCGGCTGGGGAGGCTAATCACACAAAATTATACAAAACCATTTACGACTTTGAGGGCGCACAATATTCCGCTTACCACCCTCCAAACTCGCTTGTCCTTTCCGCACGTTTTCTTTTCACGCTCCAACCTCTACCGTCGATCTGCCCTGTCAGATCTGACGGCTGTCACTTCACCCGATACCATTTTTTTGCATGTTTTCTTCTGCCGGCATTCTCTGCCGTTCATCTGTCGACTGCCCGCATGATCTAATCTTAGTCGTCCATCCTGTTAGGCCACCATGTCCGCCCATTTGCCTACGTACCCTCCTACTGTCTGATCTCGTTCATTCATTTTCCTTTCACCCGCCTGATCTAATGGTCCTCATGTTCTGTTGCTCCTTCACGTCCTCTTTTCACCAGTTTTGACCTCCGGTTGTTTTTTTTTTTTTTTTTTTTTTTTTTTTTTTTTTTTTTTTTTTCGCTCAGACACAGACTTAACCTAGTTTCATTGTTTACCCCTTAGTCTAGTTTGATGCTTTCTAGATAGCAGTAGTGGATTAGTGTTGATTTCTGATTTTGCTCAGCATAGTTGTTTAATAGGTTAGCTAGATTTTGGTGTGAGTTAGGCTTGCATGTTGCTTTCTTCATTGCTGCAGTAGAGTAGCTCTCTTTTAGAATAGATTTTCCTCCCTTCCATCAAGATCAAGCTTCTTCTAACCCTATAGAAGTCTGTCTTGGAACCCCTGGAGTCTCTTGCCAGATGAGAAGTGATAATAGGAAATCCCTTCACTCCTACTTGTGTATATAGCACAGTCACCTCCAAGTTTGTACGAACCTCGGGTTGATAAGTAAAGCTGGTAGCCATGGGAGTTGCAGCATTCTTGCTGCAATACCTAGGCTCATCAGCTACATCATGAAGAGGAATATTTCATACGTTCTGTAGAGGATTTTGCACCAGATGCCCAGGCAGAGTTGATAGAGGATATTACTTTATAGAAGAAGTTAATAAGTACAAGACATGGGAAACATGGCCTTTAGCAGATTAGGTTGAAATGACAACTTGCAGGCAAGGCTAAATGGTACACCTGAGAGAAGTTGGAGGAAACATTTCCTCGCCTCATTTAGTAGAATCTTTTGGGGACCAAAAGCCTCCGAAATTGGGGAGATGTGATATGGATTTGATCATTATATTGTTTTTCATCCATATTGATGCTTTCAAAGTGGAAAACGTGGAGGAAGCAACTCACATGACCATTTTTATTGACGAGACGCAATTTCATAAGTTCAGGTTTGAAACCTTCCAGGAGCATTTTGAAGCATTAAATGATGTTTTTTGGGGTAAAAAATTGTTGCTTTAGCATGTACACTCTTTTCTTCCTATTCTACACACATTTACCTTCCCAACTGTGAAAGAATCATGTCAATCAAAGTTTGTATGCTAAAATTATGCCACTCAAAAGTTGACCTTACTGTTTTGACCACCATAATTCGAGAGGATGCCATGTCAACCCCCATTACTCAAGGAAAATGGGGTAGCCATGTGATAATGATAAAGAAGGCTATAGAAGAGTCCATTTGTAACTTTGGTTAAGAGTTGAGGGAGTCAAACCTAACCACTAGTAGGCTATCGGGTTGTGTTATAACTAGGCCACTCAAAGGAAAACGGGTTCCATTGTTTTTAAGTGTATTTTGTTCCATAGAAAAGAAGAGTAGTCGAGATGGATATGAAGAGAGCAAATTGAGAGGGATTTTGCACTGAAGTAGCCCATTGGACACAATCCATACTTCTTTTCACTCATAACCATTTTCTATTTAGAGAAAGAGAGTAGAGTGGCCTCAACTTACAATTGGTTTTTTCTCTCGAAAGGTTTTCCGAGATATATCCTCTGTGAATTGTGGTTTGCGAGTTTTTGTTTCATTATTCTCTATTTTTTGTATAATTATAATTTACATGCATATTCAATAAGACAATAATCTACAAATATGGAAACCTAAAGAGAACATAAACCCTCGTAATGTAGATTTCATATTTTTAAGTATAAATTTTTAGATATGTTGTGACAAACTATCTAATGGAGTATCCACGATAGTTTATGGATCATTTTTGTATCAAAGTAGGTACCTTTAGGAATATTGTGGATATGTGTAGGAAATCTAGATCTGCTATGCCAAAATTCATAAAATCCCAGTCATGGTTGATGAATGTGGGAATAACTGTCTTGAGCCTACGTAGGAGAGGTTTTTGTGGTTGCAAGCACAAGTTGTAGATATAAGTTGTAATGTGATTACCCTCATGGAAGCCTTGAACAATAATTTCAAACCATTTGAAGAAGATGGTGCTACTAACATAGAGGTTTATTCGAAGAGGAGATTAGGAGATCAAGAAGAAACAAAGAAAACGCCGAAGAAAGTGCTTTAAAAATATTAACCTAATTTGAGTGCCATGAACCATTCACAATCGTTGTTCAAAATGGAAGAAAAGGTTGATTTCAAGCTGCACTAAGGTGATATCAGCACTATGAATCTAAACCACCAGTTGCAGTAACTAGACGTTTATTTTAGTGTTTATCATATAGAGGAAGAACAAAATATTTCATTTACACAACTGAAATTAGAGGGCCATGCCCTAACCTAGTGGGAAACCCACACAGAGACCATGATGTTGGAGAGGGATCCTCTAGTGACTAAGTGGGAGGACTTTGAAACCCTAATAAAGTCATTTACCCTAATGTGTGTACATGACCAATGGATCCAATGGCACTACTTTAGAAAGAAGAAACAACATAGTGTACAAGAGTACACCAAAAAATTCAAATATATTGCCATAAATTTCCTAATTAACCCACATGTGTGAATTTCTATCTCTCTAAGGTTGACATCATGCATTGAAGGAAGCTATAAATGACATGTCCAAGTGCTATGAGGTGTCCAAGATGATGTAGAAGCATGTGAAAATCAAGATTTGAAGGTTGGCTCTCAAATCAATCTCATCGTCTCTTATGTGATCCCAATATACAGATGGGGCACCACAAAGTGTTCTCCATGGGTCTCCAATTGCTCAAAATGACTTCCTTTGCTCCAACGTTGAGGGATTTCCAAGTGCAACTAGCCCTCCCTAGTATTTATAGGTGAGTCCATCCTCTTCTAGGATCTGAATCAATTTCTATCCATTATTTGGTTTCTACGTTGGCCTAGGGGCAAGCTAGGTTTAAGTGTCTCATCCCAAACAATCATCAAATTTGGTATAAATTCATCCAATGTCCTAGGTGTAAGAGGTGCCCTGGAACATATGACATTTGATGCTACTACCAAGAGGTCCAAGAGTCTTAATGCTTCACCCATTTGTGCCAATATACTTCTCTAAGGGTTTGGGTACCTGTGGATAAGGTGCCCAATACCTTGACTGTTGAACTACCTGACAATGATAACAAGGATTCTAGTGAAATAAACTAGTCATCAGGGACAATGATCATTATTTCATCCAAGTGAACTAAACTTGACTGCCATGGGCTATTTAATACTTCAAATAAGGACCCCCCTCCAAAATTAGGTCATTGATCTTGTGATGGTGTTTTCTCCCTAGGTAGGAGTGGCTAAAGTACAACCCTATTAGGTGTTTCCAACCCCTAAGGGGAAGTAAAATTTCCTTGGTCCACCCTTCAATTGATACATGTTTGTGAATAATAATGATGGTAATAGAGGGGAAAAGGCCTTATGGCCAAGTACCATGGTCAAACGGATTGAGTGATGGGTGAATCCTCATCCAGAGTGTATAGATGTGAGGAGGGAGATATCGTGGATGCATGAGTTACCAACTCAACCTTTTTTTTTCCCACCACTCTTGTGCGCCTTTTACTTTTTCTTGCTTTTTATTTGTATTAATATTGATAGCTCAAGGGTTATAACTTGATTTGTATGATGTGGTAGTTTTATTACCCCTTAATGATGAGTCAGTTCATCACTCATCGAGGTTGGAACATGCAAGGGTTTCTTCTTTGATGTAATAGAGCAACATGTGTTTAGGAATCGGGTGACGACCACATGAGTGAGGTAGAGCTCATGCTAGGATTTTGACCACATGCTAATATTTTATGTCCCTGGCCATCTTTTACATTTTGATTTTATTTATTTTGTTTTTCTTGTGGCCATAATATTTTCCTTTTTGTTCTTTTAGTTTCATAAATCTTTCAGGGAAAAATTCCCTACCCATGTATATGTACATATGAGTGCCAAATTCCAAAGAACTAATGGTTAGTTGAACCTAAAGAATGGAGGTGAGATATGGGATTGTAATGAAAGATGGAAGGTGTTAAGTATGATGTATGGGATAGAGGGAACTATGCAATCTCAATTTAAGCCTCCCAAAGAGTGCTCCTCCTATACCCTTTGGTCCATTAAAGGAGGTCCCACTGGACTACGATCAAAGATTAAGGCCCCCATTTAAGGTGAGAAAACAACATCATGTTCAAAACCCATCATTCTTCTAGATCACCCCATAACTCATATCAAAATCCGAACGATAAACATGTATAAGAAGATGATTACAAAATGATCAAAGTACCTTTTAAATGAAAGCCACCTTTGTCCATGTGCTTATGCCAAAAAGAAAATGGATAATATAGGTGGTGGAAAAAATGGCATATCATCAACTAGTGGTGGCTAACAAGGGCTGTTGGCTACATGGTTGGCCGAGTAGATGCCAAGAATAAGAGAAAATTTTTCTCCTATGTGGTTACCCATTTTGAAGGGTAACAATGCTTGCAAATACATTTTAGGGGTTGGTGCCTTTAACAGGTTTGTGCCTGCAAAATGATGTAATCAAAGATTGAAACAAGTAAAAATATTTGTGGTTTTATCTCGTAAGGGATTCCACGTACATTTGGTGTTTTCATGTGATTATGTTATGATGATATTAATGCTCTGTCATGTTTTCAATTATGATCAAATTGTAAAATTGTTTAATTGGTTGTTACACTGATTCACCCCCCCTTCTCAGTGCGATCATTATTCTAACAGTTGGCATTAGAGCAAGTTCCTTCAGGAACAATTAATCATTGAAAGGTTGATCATAGGGAAGATGGTCAATATCAAAATCTTCAGGAAAGCCCCTTTAGTTTGATGGAAAAAAACTATGCTTTCTAGAAAATAAGAATGGAAATATACATCATGTCTTCGGGTAATGATATATGGGTGGCTATTGAGAATCATTTCTAAATACCTACTACTCTTCCAACTGATGCAACTGGTGAATCCCTCTATATATCCAATGCAATAGCCTAAAGTTCCATCTTAAGTGGCTTATGAGATACTGAACTTGTCATAGAAATGCATTGTAGGTCAGTCAAATATCTATGGAACAAGCTCAAAAATTGTTATGAAGGTGATAAAAAAGTAAAGGAAGCCAAGCTATAAACTTACAGAGGTCAGTTTGAAAGTTTGAAAATGGAAGAAGATGAAAATATTGCTTCATATTTCCTTCAAGTAGATAGTATTGTCAACTCTATCATAGGTATTGGTGAAGAAGTCAAGGAAGCTGATATTGTTCGAAAAATATTGAGATCACTTCCTTCAAGGTTCAATCCTAAAGTATCAACCCTTGAAGAGCTATATGACATGTAAAAGTTAAGCATGGATGTCCTTCATGGAACTCTTACTGCATATGAACTAAGGACATAAAAGGAAAATATAGGAACCGAAGAAACCACATTCAAAACAACGAAGGAAGGATGCAATCATGGGACTCAAGGAGACTCTAGCCATGAATTGAGATGAAGAAGAAGCCAAATTTGTCAGAAATCTAAAGAAAGGAATTGGAAAGTTCAAAGGTAAGCTTCCATTTAAATGTTTTGAATGTGGAAGAATAGGACATTATGCTTCTAAATTTCCTTATGCAAAAATGAATGATAGTGATGATGAAGTGAAATTCAAATCTAATGATTATAAAAGAAGACAAAATGATGAAAAGAGAAGCTTGTACTCATAAGAAGATAATGATTATTAAATTAATGGAAGCATGTCTGATGATGAAAGAGGAGGAATATTGTTCATAGCCGAAGAAGAAATTGAAGTGGAAGTATATTATCAAGAAGAACCTATAAGTGCACTAGAAGAACTAAAATATCTCAAAAAGATGCTAGATCAACTTGAAAAGCAACTGCAAGATAGAGATTGTGGTGCAGATTCTATCATCTCTCTTACAAATGAACTATAATAAAATAAGAGGATGAATGAGATTCTATCAAAGAAGCTAAACAAAAAGGAAGAAAACAGTGAAAAATTGGAAGAAGAAATTGTTCTTTTGAGAGGGGAATAAGAACATACCTTAGATTAGCTTAATTAAAACTTGAAGTTCTTTAAAGGTTCAGAGTCATTAGATCATATTCTTAGCCTACACATATCTCCCCTCATCAAGATAGGCATTAGTTATCAAGAAGATTGCGATACATCTAATGATGAAGCACATCAATGATACTATCTGGAGAATCACCTAAGAATACTTTCGTAAGATCTAGTAGTAATATAATTGATGACTTCAATCAAGTAAAGGACCAACCTAAACATGTTTGCTTCTCAAGTGACACTAAAAAAGGAATAAAGGATCAACAATTTACAACTAGCTCAAGCAAAGGAGGAAACAAAGATGTTGGTATAAGGAACACTATTACATAAAATCTTCTCAAGGGATCGAAAAGGTACAATGGAATAGGAATCAAAGATCAACCAAGAGATGAATCTCTTCCAAGGAACAACTTCAAAAGAAATTCTTCATCAAGAAAACTCCATTTAGCTGAGTATCAAAATATGGCTTTTCGTCATTATTTCTCATTCACTTGATTTGGATAGAAAGAAATGGATTGCATAACCTATGCCATGAATGATTATGTCATATTCATAAAATATTATCAAATTTCTAAGAACAAATATATGGGAAATCAAATCAGAAGTTATAGTATTAGGTCATTTCCACCAATATTCAAGCCCAATGTAGAATCTTACAAGTTCCACAATGTAAGACATATAACACATGATTGTAGGGTCAATTTGAGATAGTTCAAGGAAGAAGGTCTCTCTGCTAAGCCAAGAGTGAACATGAAGGCATGGAGAATGAAACAAGAGTAACCTAGGATAGATTTAATCACTCAAATATAATCCCTTGGTGAAAGCTTCTTCAAGAATATAGATGATTGGAATGAAACTTGAATAAGCAAGATTATGCATGATATATGCATTTGAAGAAAGAAGGAATACCAAACATAGACGGAGAAACTATCAAAAGTAGAAATTGAGCAGACTAGGGAAGTTATCATTATAGATGTGAAAGGGAGTATATGACAAGTAGAATTCACTATGAAGAATTAAAGCCATTAGAAAGAGCAGTTGAGAAATCCAAAAAAAATGTGTAATATATTGGATATTGAGTCGCTTGTATTGGATCATTGATCTCAGCTAAAGAGTATAGGACTTCCATCCAACCTTCTGATAGGAGGATTATTTTCATTGTAGGAAGATTTCATAGGAAGAGAGCCCATTAATAGGGGAAGCAAGTCCAAAGGAAGATACAAGAATAATTATGTAGCATTGGATTCATAATAAGAAGTCACCAGATAAGAAGCCATCTTCAGTAAGTTCCTTTTCCGTTGATGTTAAAGGGGGATAAAAAGTAGACATTGAAAAACAAAGTACAACAACTTGATAGGGGGAGTTCAACCCATTAAGAAAAAGAAGAAATCATACATTGGACTAGAAAATTTACAAAAGAAGTCCATTCTATTGCCATCAATGACCGTCAAAGTCTGGCGGTGTTGCCATCAATGACAAAGGAGGAGATTGCTAGACATAGTATTGTCATTAATGACAACCAATGTCATTGATGTCAAAGGGTATGTTAAAGGAAGAATATTGTTAAGTATAGTGTTTTCTTGGTGTCTTGAAAGTTTGATTCCTTATAAATTGGCTAGAAGATTATTAAGTTTTTATTGAAGTTATGATGTTCAAACGAATTTATAGATGGTATGGCTAGATAGTCCTATCCGAGACCTTTCAAGGGTATACCACACTTGGTAAAAATATTCCTGGATGAGAAGATAAATCACTTTGAAGGCAACAATGTCAAAAGGGAAAAAACACCAAAGTTGTTAATAGTCACACATCTTCACATCATATCCATGTTTTGTGTGCAGTCACTAGTGGATGGTGTGTGAACTTGCACACTAGTAAACATAATTAAACTTCATGTGTCTCAAGGTAGATCTAACCGTTATAGACTTCATGAACGATGGATGGAACACTAACTTGTGTAAGGTTTAACAAAGGTTGTGACCCACCCCCAAGAAAAAGGAACATGTGATTAGTGATGTGGAACTTTGACATGAATGCACATGTGGTAAGATTAGATTGGATGAGTGACAAAACAGTGACATGTGGCAACATGTGAGTGGATCAGGGTGATGACATGAATAAACATGACATGGAAGTAGGGTGTTTATGTGGCAACACCATAGAGTACCATATGGAATGCACAATTAGCACTTTTGGGTCGCCAATTAGGCCAAATTTGTGTGACACTGTGCACCCCTCAAGAGGCACTGCATGGCATAGATGATGTCATGCTAACATCATCTCATAGGTGACAATGGACCCTAAGTACTAGACCACATGGAGAAAGAAGGGTAACCCAATGTCACGTATAGGTGCAAAATTTAGTCATGTGGAGAGCTTACATCGACCCCCAAATTAGTTTATCGTTGGCCCTAATTGATTTCACATTGGCTCCATTCAGAGGATGGTCCACATTGAAATGTATATATACATGAGCATTGTGGATTGAAAGATAAATCACTCGTTGTTATGCTCCAAGCAATGCAAGCAGCGTAATGTTGAGGTGTGAAGGTTTTGAGGGCGAGTTTCGAGCTGTGGTTTGGTTCTGGATCATTGACACAATTTTGGTTTTGGTGTTGGTTGATATCATTGACACAATTTTGGTTTTGTCTCGTTGACACAATGTTGGTTCTGGTTCCAATATTGGTTGATATTGTTGACACAATTTTGGGTCTATTTTATTTGTGGTGTTGGTTGATATTGTTGGTACAGTTTTGGTTTTGGCTCATTAGCACAATGTTGGTTTTGGTTCTAGTATTGGTTAATATTGTTAGCATAGTTTTGGTTTAGGCGTTGGTTGATATTGTTGGCACATTTTTGGTTTTGCCTCATTGACACTTTGTTGGTTTTGGTTTCAGTATTGGTTGATATCATTGGAACAATTTTGGTTTTGGCTCGTGAGCATAATTTTGGTTTTAGTATCGTTGGCACAATTTTGGTTCCATTAACATTGGCACAATTTGGTACATGCTTTGGTTGATTTTGATTCACAATTATATAGTTTATATATAGTTGGTATTATTGGCATAAACAGGGAATAAAACAACTGAGTTGGTGTTGATTTTGCTTTGCACTACAGAGGTCAGGAGGTTGAGTCTTGTCAGACTCACTGAAATTATTATTTTTTATGTGGGGATATGGGCGCACCAGAAGGTGCATTTTGTCGAGCTCATAAGTGTGCATTCTACAGAACCATCACAATGCATTATATTGAACATGCCCTGAAAAGTGCATTTTGTCAATTGCTTAATTTTTATTATGTTTTTGGGGTGTTTTTGAAGTCCAAATTAAAATATTAGAAAGGGAAAACGACTAGAATATTTTTGTGGTCTAGCAGGGTGACATGAAGAGTCGTGAGGACATATTTTTGATGTCAAGAAGTTATATTTATATTTTTGTTGTGTTTTGGGGATTATGAGTAGATTTTGTCTTGATGATTAGAATGAGAATTGAAGAAGATGTTATGGTTGCATATTGGTGAACATATCGTAATTGCATTGATATGATCAGATTTGTGATAGGGTATTGTTCTTGATGCTTGTGGATTGAGTATGAAAGATTGTGAAAAGTGCTCAACTATGATTTGATGAAGGAGGTTGGTGCCTCAATTAGGTTGGAGTCTACTACAAGTTGGTGCTTGCATATTTTGAGGTTGGTTCCTCAATTCGGTTGGAGCCTATAATAAGTGAGCGCTTGCTCGTCTTGGGGGGTTGGTGCCTCTAGCGGTTTGGTGTCTGCAAATCTATTTTTGGATTGGTGCCTCCAATAGGTTGGTTCCTGGAAATCTATTTTGGGGGTTGGTGCTTGCAAACATATGTAATCAAAGATTGAATAAGATAAAAAGATTTGTGGTTTTCTCCTGCAAGAGTTTCCATGTACAGATGGTATTTTCATGTGTTGATGATATTAATGCTCCATTATGTTCTCAATTATGATCAAATTGTAAAATTGTTTAATTGGTTGTTACATTGATTTACCCCCCCACCCAATGTGATCATTATTATAACAACTATATTTTTAAAAGTGTAGTGAATCTAAATATGAAATTTTTATAAAATATAATTCAATATGTCTTTTAAATATACACAAAATTTCAGAGTTTGAAGTGCCATAGAAAAACATTATAGTAAAACGTTAATATCATTAATTTGAAGCTGATTTTAGGACCATCCACAAACCCTAAATTTCATAGGTTATATCTGTGAAAGTATAGCAAATTAGAATCCAATCTTTTTCCCATATGTGCTTATATATCTCTCCTCAATCATCTAAAAAATCAATGTTTTGAAGTGTCCTAAAAATGTAACTATAATAGAAATGCGAAGATCGCTCATTTGAAATTGATTTCAAAACCATTCACAAACCCTAACTTCCAAAGGTTATATATTCAAAAGTATAGTGAACTAAAATCTGAATTTTTTTATCAAATTTACCTTGATACCTTTCCTCAATTGTCTAAAATTTCACAGTCTAAAGCTTCTAGGTGAAAAAAAATTACAATGAAAATGCTAGTTTGACTCCTTTGAAACAACAAAACCTTAGGTTTGTATGCCCTGATACCAAATTTTTGAAGTAAGTACATAAAAAGCCAAAATTACACACCATGTACACCAATGTGATAATGAAGCACAACTCCAATATAGGTAAGAGAGATCATTCACAATAACTTCTTAAAAAATGGGAGAACCTCCTCTAAATACCCAAATTCATTCATACATGGAAATCACATGTCCTGAATAATGATTACATGATCCCAATATATACCTATTCATACATTGCACATGTGGTACCTCCATTATTATATTGACACTATTACATATACATTTACATATTACATGCACAATTGAGTCCATAAGTGTCCCACATAGGATCATATCATACATATTTAACCCCTTATATGCCCCCCTTAGTGTCATAGCAATGGAAATGATGTATATGATTTAAATTCAAGTGATGCCAATGATATGGGAGTTTCATATGATTGTGAATTGATTTTATCTACTAAATTTGAACCAATTTCTTTTGAATTAGTTGTTTCTCATGATGAATGGAAAAAAGTAATGCGAAAGGAGCATGGTGCTCTCATTAAGAATGGAACATGGATGTTGGTGGTCCATTTGGAACCAAACCAATTGGATACAAGTACAAGTACAAATTATATGGTTCACTTAGCAAGTATAAGGTGAGGCTTGTGGTAAAAGGATATGCACAATAAAAAAGGCATTGACTATGAGGAAACCTTTTCACCCACAACAAAACAGAATACCAATCATGCTTTGTTGACTTTGGAAGCACAAAATGGGTGGAAGATTCATCACATGGATGTGAAGATAGCTTTCTTGAATGGAGGTTTGAAAGAGAATATCTACATGTCTCATCCAAAAGCATTTGTCATGAAAAGTCAAGCATATAAGGTATACAAACTCATCATTGTTGGAAATAATACTGAGAGGGGGGGTGAATCAGTATTATCAGATTAATCAAACTTTTCAAATGCCCAAAACATATACGCTACTTCAGTTAAGTGAACCAGCGTGTACACGCTACTGTGACGAAGTAAAACAGCGTATAAGCAGAAAACTCACAATTTAGTTGGCTTATTCTTCAATTAAGTGCATCAGGACATTATTCATCATATTAACAGTAAACATGTGCAGTATAACAGAACAGATAAAAAGCCACACACATGAACACCAAGATATAAGGTGGAAACCCAATGTGGGTGAAAACCACCTGCTGCAAGTTGTCTCTATCTTTCTTAATATGAAACTTCAGTTTACAATCTTTTGTACTGGTGCAGCCTTATACCAGTACGCAGGCTACAACCTGCAGAAGGCTTCAACCTTCTCTCGTTCTCCAAACTTCCTTGGAAGGGAGCTCCAACCCCCTTTTGCTTTTGTACTAGCCAAGATACTAGTACGTAGGTGCTGACCTACAATCTTCCTTCTTCCAGGTATCACTTTTCATACATTTTCAGACTTGGATATTCCTGAAGCACAACATTACAATCTGAAGACCACAATTCATTCAATTTTCACAACAGATCATTGAAGCATAAAACAACCAACTTTGAATCACTGAACCACTGAACCCTGTCAATCACCAGTTACCAGAACACAGAGCAGACTACAGAACTCTGTAATAACAGTCAGATCCCACTGTAAACCCAAATCAAGCTTCAAAAGATATACGCTACTTTAATGAGCAGAAACCGCGTATACACGCGTTTTTACCGAAGCCAACCTGCGTACAGATCTAAAAATAAACTTTCTCAACTTGTAGCTGTACCAGATATTAGTTAGACTCAGAACGTAACATTGCGACAATATGCAGATCTAGAAATACGCATAATCAACCATAACATGATAGTGCATTTCAAACCATTTGATCCCGATCTCTCCTTAGATCTAGTTCTCCATCAACCGATGAGATCTCTCCTTAGCTCAGATCAACCAACTCAGAACCTGCATATCAGATCTCTTTCTCTCTTAGATATTCATGCCTTGTCGAAAGATGATCTTTGCCTAATGATCTTCTTCTCCTTATATAGCCTTAGGCCTTTCTCAATACCAAGAGCCAAAACCATAGTAACACAATACCATCAACTTTAAAACTAGGGATCGACACGCCCGTCGAGACATAATGGTCCGAAATCATAGGCACAACTTCCAAGGTCTAACCACCATGAACCAAAGGAACCTTTCCACATACACGCGCTTTTTCTGAATCGAACTTGCGTGTACACGCGGCTTGGGCTTAACGAAACAGCGTGTATGAGCTTTCTTGCCATGCTGTACTGAGATCTGTCTTCTGATTAAGTTGCCATCACCTGTACTAACCTTTGAGCACCTGTACCATCCACTGAGTGAGTTGCCATCAAGGACAACACTTGAACCATAATGCCAACAATCTCCCCCTTTGGACTTGATGGCAACCACCACACCAAGTCACTGGCAACCACCACACCAAGTCACTCTCCCCCTTTGACATCAAGGGCAAAGGGAGACATGCTGAAATCTCCAAGTGTGCTCCCCCTTTGTGAATGCCAAAGAGTACCAATCTATCCATCCTGCTCACCAAGTGCTGTTCATGCTCCCCTTGACTGTAGGCAAGATCTGCAAAAGATGTTCTTCAAGAAGAACATGACTCTATACATCATAAAAGACCTTCCTATAACCAAAGACTCATACATACATCCATTTCTCAACTAAGCGAGGATATACAAAAAAAATGACTCATCCACCCAACCAAGTGGGGATACATCAATATTGACTCATCCACCTAACCATGATAATACATGAACATTTCATCATTCATCCCAGGCATAGTGGGGAAACCAACAAAGGCCGTTACATGACCTTGACACCATAAAAGAGACAAGAGAGATACATGACATAGAGACAACAGATCTAGACCAAGACTTAGGAAAGACACCAGCAGCATCTGATAAACATCTTGTTAGATCAGCAACGAGAATTTCTTTCTGAGCTCCTTCTTAAACCAATCAACCGAAACATCTGAATGCCAACAATGCTTTATGAGACTTTTGAGCTGCTCCCCCTGAACCTGTGCCTGTTGCACTCCCTGAAACTGTGCCTGAATACTTCTGACATTCCTATTGCTGTTCAGAACTTTAGAGTTTTCCTTTGCTGTTCAGAACTTCATATACGCGTTTTATCCTGTATAAAGCAGCGTATGTACGCGGATATTCTTTCTGCAACAAGCGTCCAGCATACACGCGACTTACTCAACATAAATCCGCGTGTATACGCTCATATCCCTTCCGTAACCTGCGTATACCAACTTTTCTGTAGAACAAACAAATTTCAACAACAGGATGAAACATCAACTACTCCCAGCTTTTGTCTGAGATATTCAAAAGTTTCCCTGGGCAGTGGTTTTGTGAGAATATCAGCAACTTGCTCCTTAGAAGGAACATACTCCAATTTGACCTTCTGCTCAAGCACTTGTTCCCGAAGAAAATGGTACTTGATTGGTATGTGCTTGGTCTTTGAGTGCATGACTGGATTCTTTGAAATGCTGATTGCACTTGTATTATCACATAAGATAGAGACAGGTGGAGTGCAAGTGATTTGAAAGTCCTGCAAGGTCTGCATCATCCAAAGAAGTTGTGTGCAACAAGATGCTGCAGCCACATATTCTGCTTCAGCTGTAGATAAGGCAATCGAACTTTGCTTCTTGCTGAACCAAGACACTAATCTGGAACCCATGAAGAAAGCACCTCCACTTGTGCTTTTCCTATCATCCACACTTCCAGCCCAATCTGCATCTGTGTAAGCATGAAGAGTGAGATCTGTATTTCTAGGATACCATAAGCCATAGTTTTGGGTCCCTTGAAGATATTTGAAGATTCTTTTGACTGCCTGAAGATGGGTTTCCTTTGGGTTGGCTTGAAATCTTCCAACCATCCCTACTGCATGAGTAATATCTGGTCGAGTACCTGCCAAATAAAGCAAACTCCCAATCATGGATCTATAAGTGGGTTGGTGAACTGCTGCTGATTCATCATTTGCACTGAGGCTGCATCCTGTAACCATGGGTGTACATACTGGTTTTGACTCTTCCATGCCATACTTCTTCAAGATCTGCTTGAGGTATTTGGTTTGAGACAAGAAGATACCTCCTTCATTTTGTTGGATTTGCAATCCAAGAAAATATGTCAATTCTCCAAGAAGTGACATTTCGAACTCTTTCTGCATAACCAAGGCAAAGTTTTGACTCATAGTTTCTTCATTGCTGCCAAAAATAATATCATCTACATAAACAACAAGAATTAGCAATTTGTTATTTTCAACTTTTATATAGAGATTGCTATCTGCTGATCCTTTTGAAAAGCCTTGTTGGTGAAGATATTTGTCCAACCGATAGTACCAAGCCCTTGGGGCTTGTTTGAGCCCATAGAGAGCCTTTTTCAATCTGCATACAAGGTTTGGATCATTCCCAAGAATGAACCCATCTGGCTGCTCAATATATACTTCTTCTTCTAAGTCTCCATTCAGGAAGGCTGATTTCACGTCCATTTGAAATACCTTGAAGTTTTGAAAGCTTGAGAGAGCAAGGAACATTCGGATGGCCTCTAGTCTTGCCACAGGAGCAAAGGTCTCTTCAAAATCTATTCCTTCTTGCTGTGCATACCCTTTACAAACAAGTCTGGCCTTGTTTCTAATTACTTCTCCATTTTCATTTAACTTATTCTTGAAGACCCATTTTGTTCCTATTACATTCTTATCTTTTGGTCTAGGAACCAATTCCCAAGTGTTGTTCCTTTCGATTTGCTCAAGTTCTTCATCCATTGCTTTGACCCAACATTCATCTTTGCATGCTTCTTTCACATTTTGTGGTTCAATGGAGGAGAGTAGAGCCAAGTAGCTTGAAGCTTCTGCAAGTGTCCTTCTTGTTTGTACTCCTGCTTCTTTCTGCCCCACAATCTGAGTTTCTGGATGATTCTTTTGGACATATCTGGATGGAGTTTTTTCTTCTATTCTTGTCTGCTCCTCTGGTTCTTCTTGAGATTCTTCTTCTTCTTGAGGTTCTTCTTCTTCATCATTTCGCCTTTGAGAGTAACCTTCATCTTCTTCATGATGAACTTGCCTAGGAATATATCCCTTCTCATCAACCACTATATCAATACTGTCAACAATTCTGCCAAGTCTTTTATTGTAGCACTTGTATGCTTTGCTATGTGGAGAATAACCAAGAAGAATGCCCTCATCTGCTCTAGGTTCAAGTTTGCCAAGTTGCTCATCAGTGTTCTTAATATAACATTTGCTCCCAAAGATTTTGAAATGCTTCACGGAAGGAGTTTTACCACTCCAAAGCTCATGAGGTGTTTGAGTGCTGTTTACTCGGACATTTGTTTTGTTAAGAATGATAACAGCAGCATGTGCGGCTTCTCCCCAGAAGGTTGCAGGAGTACCTGATTCATCGAGCATAGCACGAGCCATTTGTTGGATAGTTCTGTTCATTCTTTCCACAACCCCATTTTGCTGAGGAGTTCTAGCTGTAGAGAATTCTCTTCTTATCCCATGTTCATCGCAGAAATCAAAAAATTCATTTGATGTGAACTCCCCACCTCTGTCAGATCTGAGGCACTTGATTTTGTGTCCTGATTCATTTTCGGCCAATGCTTTGAAGGATTTGAATTTTTCGAATGCTTCATCTTTGTGCTTCATAAGCCCTAACCAAACAAACCTTGAGAAATCATCAATGAATAATATCAGATATTCTTCTCCTCGAGGTGACCTTTTCCTAAATGGACCACATACATCTGTATGGACTAGCTCAAGAGGCAAGCTAGCTGACCCTTCCTTCTCTGGAAAGTTAGTTCTGGTCTGCTTTCCAAACTGACAAGATTTGCATATGGTGTTGTCTGGAATTTTGATATCTGGAAGATCGCGAACTGCCTGATATTTGCATGCTTTCCTTATTTGTGAGAAGCTTAGATGTCCCAACCTTCGATGCCATAACCAGTGCTCTTCATCCTTGCTAAGATAGCATTGTTGTTGTTCTTCTTCAAATATGTACAGATTATTTGGAGTTCTTTTGCCTTTGAGAACTGTTTTACCTGTATCAAGATCACGAACAAGACATCCATTCGATCTGAAAATAACCTCTGTTTTTTGATCACACATCTGGCTGACACTTAGAAGATTATGTTTCAATCCATCAACATACAAAACATTTCCAGCCTTGACCTTTTCTTTTAAAGGAGCAATACCTTTTCCTTTTATAGTAGCAGGAGTATCATTTCCAAAAGAGACTTTCTTTCCCTTTTCTAAAGTAGAATAAGATTCAAGTTTTTCTTTATCACCTGTCATATGTTTCGAACATCCACTGTCAATGTACCATAGATTTTCCTGTCCTTCTGCATAAAATGCTATCCCACATCTTTCTGTTTGAGGTTCCTTTATTCTCCATGTTTTGGTGCTTGTGGCTTGTTCCTTTTTCTCCTGAAACCTGCTCCTGCATTCAGAGTCTTTATGACCAAAATTATTGCAAATAGAACATTCAACTTCATTTTCAAGCACCGAAAAGTTGTTATAGGTCCTTTTTGTAATCCCTGTCATACTTCTTTGTTTTTGAGCTTCCCTAGTCATGATTGTTTTATATGCAACACATTGAGCTGCTTTGTGACCAAAGTTGTGGCAAGAAAAGCATTGTCCATTGAAGAAGCTTCTGCGGTTATTGAATCTACCAGCCAACTGATTGTAATTTCTATTTTCATCTATTCTTGAGCCAAACTGAGAAGATTTTACCTGTGGTTGGTTGTAGCTTTTGTTCATCCTTAAGGAGGATTGTCCCTGATAGTTTCTGTTTGTAACTCGTCCCTGCTTTACCTGATTATCTTCATTGTTCTTCCGCTCATTTCCTCTTGCTGCATCAAGATAACTTTTTGAGGTGGATGCTTGAGAGGTTTCTCCATTATAGCCCAAACCTGTTTTGTTTAGAGGAGACCGCTGCACACTAATAATCTCATCCAAGGTTTCAGATCCTTTGACAAATTTAAGATTAATAGTTTTTGTTTTCTCAATTTCTTTTCTGAGACCAACAATTTCACCTTCTAGTTTTTCAAGATGTTTTTCCTTTTCATCAATTTGAAATTGCAAAGTATCAATAATCACATTCCTTTCTTCTATGCTTCTCTTGAGTCTAGTGATTTCATTATAGAGATTATCCACATCTATAGCATCCTCATAATCATCATCTTCAAATGCCATTAACAGCTTATATTTATTACCTTGTTCATCCTCATCACTGTTTGATAAGCCATCACTATCTTCATGGGTGTAGTAGCTTTTCCTATTTGCACTTTGTTTCTTGTTCCATCTAGCAGGTTCTTTTCCTTTATCCTTATAAGGACATTTTGCAGCATAATGACCTACTTTCCCACAAGCAAAACATTTGAAAGGTAGCTTACCTCTGAACCTTCCAGAACCCCTTTGAAGATTTCTGACAAAATTTGATTCTTCTTCCTCTTCTTCTGGAACATGGCTTGCTTCATAGTAATCTTCTTTTCCTGATGCCTTAAAAGCAGCTTCCCTTCTGTCAGATGGACCTCCCTTTCTCATTTCATAAGCGGTTAGAATTCCATGTAGCTGAGACATAGTGAGAACACGGAGATTTTCTTTTTCTTCTATTGCAGATACTTTAGATTCAAACTTGGGGGATAAAGATCTTAGAACCTTTTGAACTACTATAGTTTCTCTTATTTCTTCACCCAAGTTTTTCATACAATTAACAATCTCATCTACCCGGAGAAAATAATTAGCCACACTTTCATCATTATACATCCTGAGAGTCTCATATTGAATCCTGAGTGTTTGAAGTTAAGCTTCCTTTACCTGTTCATCTCCTTCATAGCTAGTGATCATTTTGTCCCATATTTCTTTTGCTGATTTGAAGTGCATGACCTTCATGAATTCTGTTTGAGATATACTTCCTAATAGGGTAGCGACTGCTTTTGCATTTGTTTCATATGCCTTTTTTCCATCTGGATCTGTAGGAGTAGCTGAAGGAAAAGCATAGCCTTTTTCTACAATGTCCCAAACTTCTGTACCAAGAGATTGAAGATATGCAGTAACTCTTACCTTCCAATAATTGAAATTTGTTCCATCAAAAACCGGTGGCCTGATTGATGCTTCTTTCTCGTAGTTGCTCATGATGAAAGATCTTCCTTCAAGCGATCAAGCTTCTCTGAAGGACCTGCTCCGATACCAATTGTTGGAAATAATACTGAGAGGGGGGGTGAATCAGTATTATCAGATTAATCAAACTTTTCAAATGCCCAAAACATATACGCTACTTCAGTTAAGTGAACCAGCGTGTACACGCTACTGTGACGAAGTAAAACAGCGTATAAGCAGAAAACTCACAATTTAGTTGGCTTATTCTTCAATTAAGTGCATCAGGACATTATTCATCATATTAACAGTAAACATGTGCAGTATAACAGAACAGATAAAAAGCCACACACATGAACACCAAGATATAAGGTGGAAACCCAATGTGGGTGAAAACCACCTGCTGCAAGTTGTCTCTATCTTTCTTAATATGAAACTTCAGTTTACAATCTTTTGTACTGGTGCAGCCTTATACCAGTACGCAGGCTACAACCTGCAGAAGGCTTCAACCTTCTCTCGTTCTCCAAACTTCCTTGGAAGGGAGCTCCAACCCCCTTTTGCTTTTGTACTAGCCAAGATACTAGTACGTAGGTGCTGACCTACAATCTTCCTTCTTCCAGGTATCACTTTTCATACATTTTCAGACTTGGATATTCCTGAAGCACAACATTACAATCTGAAGACCACAATTCATTCAATTTTCACAACAGATCATTGAAGCATAAAACAACCAACTTTGAATCACTGAACCACTGAACCCTGTCAATCACCAGTTACCAGAACACAGAGCAGACTACAGAACTCTGTAATAACAGTCAGATCCCACTGTAAACCCAAATCAAGCTTCAAAAGATATACGCTACTTTAATGAGCAGAAACCGCGTATACACGCGTTTTTACCGAAGCCAACCTGCGTACAGATCTAAAAATAAACTTTCTCAACTTGTAGCTGTACCAGATATTAGTTAGACTCAGAACGTAACATTGCGACAATATGCAGATCTAGAAATACGCATAATCAACCATAACATGATAGTGCATTTCAAACCATTTGATCCCGATCTCTCCTTAGATCTAGTTCTCCATCAACCGATGAGATCTCTCCTTAGCTCAGATCAACCAACTCAGAACCTGCATATCAGATCTCTTTCTCTCTTAGATATTCATGCCTTGTCGAAAGATGATCTTTGCCTAATGATCTTCTTCTCCTTATATAGCCTTAGGCCTTTCTCAATACCAAGAGCCAAAACCATAGTAACACAATACCATCAACTTTAAAACTAGGGATCGACACGCCCGTCGAGACATAATGGTCCGAAATCATAGGCACAACTTCCAAGGTCTAACCACCATGAACCAAAGGAACCTTTCCACATACACGCGCTTTTTCTGAATCGAACTTGCGTGTACACGCGGCTTGGGCTTAACGAAACAGCGTGTATGAGCTTTCTTGCCATGCTGTACTGAGATCTGTCTTCTGATTAAGTTGCCATCACCTGTACTAACCTTTGAGCACCTGTACCATCCACTGAGTGAGTTGCCATCAAGGACAACACTTGAACCATAATGCCAACAATGTTTATGTATGACATAAAATAAACACTTTGCACATGGTATGAAAAGCTACTTGAGCATCTTTTGAAGATCAATTCCAAGCACTTCAATTTTAATTATGTAACTTTATTTGTGAATAAAGTTGGCAAATTGTTGTATGTCTTGTGATGTTTGTAGATAATCTTTTGATAATAAGGAACAATGAAGCATTTATTGCATCCATAAAGAAAGAATTGAAGAAGGATTTTGAGATGACAAACACAAGACATCTTCAATACTACTTGGGTATTGAAGTAACTTAGAATCCAAGGCATATATTCATCTATGAAAAGAAGTACAATGGAGAGTTATTGAATACATTTGGCATGGTTGATATTAAAGACCCCCATAATTCTGAGGAAAATTTAAGCCCCCCAAATTATGCTAATATCACTTTCGATTACTTATGATAACTCTATTTCAAGTGATTTTGGTTTTAGTTATTTTCTATTTTTGGCTGTGTGTTATCTCCTCCTCTCTAAGAGATTTTCAACAGCATATGATTTGTTTGAATCTAATTCCTCATTTGAAAAATATAGTTATTTAAAATTTGGGTTGTTTCATTGATTTAATGAATAAGCTTAATAACATGGCAATTTGTTAAGGCATCTATCTCATGGTATTCCCGTTATACCTAACAAAATGAAAAAGTCATTTATATATATTAAATAGTAATATGTTTTATTATTCATCATATAATATGCATGATAAATATATGTAAACATAACAAATAAAAACCCTTTATAATATATATATAACAACAACAAAAAACACAAAGACTTTTATTTATTTATTTATATATATATATTAAAAAGTCTTTGTGTTAAATATATAATAAAAAACCTTTTATATTATATATAACTATATAACAAAACCCCTTCTCGTTAATAGTTTTATGTCCCGAGATCAGTCAATTAACAGTCCTGGGATACGAGAATTTTCACATCCCAGTGTAATATTTGCATGCATACAAAGCTCATTTGAAATTTAATAAGTGGCTTGTTTAAATTACTGACATAGATTTTCTCATTAGATTGTAATACAAAAACCACAAAATTCACGAACTTTAGCTCATGGTTTTATTTGTTATTATAAAATTAATTTACTTCATAATAATTAAATTAAATTGCTCATGAATAACCTTCCACAATCATATAAAACTCCAATTTTTTTTTTAATTTAATGTAATTCATAACTAGCATTTGCATCACATGTTGCAAAGGAAACGCTGTAAGGCAATGGCATAAGAAACATTAGTGATTTTGTTTCTTTATTGGTGTTTTTTTTATTATCATATGTTATGTTTTAGGAAGATTCCAACCAAGATATGTTTAAAGTGAAGGTAATGCACAACACTTCACTCGAAAAGATTTATGAAAATGCTCTTCATTAAGATTCTGGAATCTTTATAAGTAAATGTTCTAAATCAAACATTTTATAACAAAGTAATCTCATATCACCTTAATTCACAATGCAATGGATAATAGTTTTTGTTCATTAGAAATTGGTCTAATTTTATGAGGAAAGCTTAATAGAAAGACTTTAGTAGTAAGAGGAACATTAATAAACTCCCTCATCATTTGTTATATAATGTTGTTAATTTAACTACTTGTTGCTTCTTATCCTTATTTTAGTCGTGTAATATGTCCAAACTATAAAATAATGGTATTATTTATTCTCTTTGGACCATTGTATCCTTCTAGTGCCATCAATAAATTTCAATTTTCAAAATAAGGTTTCCTTGTTCCAATAAAAAAATGTGTAGATGTAATACCTCTCTATTGAATTTCTCTAGCTTTTATTCCCAAGAAATTTTATTAAAGATTCAAAAACATTTTTTTAATTTCTCTGGCACAAAAATAAATGTTTGAGCTTAAAAAAATATCGTACTTGACACAGAGCTCTTCTTTTTGCAAAAATGATGAACTCACAATCGTAACAGAATCCAGTTCGCATAATTGAGGAAGAAGACAATTCTATACTTGTAATGGAAAACTTGTTAAAAGATCAAAAATAAAATAACCAATTACGAGATGTGGACAAACGTACAAGTGGAAGAGAATTGCCTAAGTAAATAGATCATCAACGACACTATGCGAGTTATCGATTTAGGGCTTGAATAAATTATTTATGAAGCTTGTAAAATTCGGGAGAATCAAGGTATTGTTGTTGAGCTTGATGACAATATATCAAGTTGTTGCAGAGACATTTAAACAATTGAAAGAACAAGAGAAATTGCATTCATCTTTGAACAAGTTAGACTTGTTGAGCTTGATGACAATGTGTTGAGTTGTCGCAGAGACATTTAAAGAATTGAAAGAACAAAAGAAATTGCATTCATCTTTGAACAAGTTAGACTTTTTTTAGATTGTCTTAAATAAATGTCTTAATTACCCATATTGTGTAGTAGCGCTAGAGCCTTATGCCCTGAAGGATGTAGAGTTTACCTTGGGTGCCAATATTTAGAATGAGGGGAAATGCTTGGAGGTTTTCCCCAAAATATGTTGTTTTATTAAAAAAATGACAACTAAATTCATAGTCTTCATAGATAGGAAAAGTTGGAGCATTTGAGGTAATTGCACTTATATTAGATTTCCAAAACTATAGGTTTCAATTTTGTCTTTCATATTGGAGTAATCACACAATTAGTTCCCTTGATTCCCTGTGTCACTGCTCAACTTGAGTTTTAAGTTATTTTAACATCAGTAATCATTCATTTGTGTGGAGATTGGCTTTTGTTTTGACATATTCAATTAAGGAGTTAAACTAAGATTAAATGTACCTAACCTAACCTAACCGAAAATTTAACAAACAAACAAAAAAAAACTTAAAACTTACTATATAATCATTAAAACATGTATTATTTATATGATTATTGTTATCTCATAATTGAGTAAGGCTTCCTATTTCTTGTTATATCATAATTGCAGAAGGCTTCGTATTTCAACTTACCGTGGATGAGGATCAGTTGACTTTTAATTGAGTGTCTAGATTGCTTCTCAAGGGAATATGCTCAGCATATGCTTTGTCTATGTGCTTATCAATGGTTGTAGTGAGTTTCTTGTTATATCATAATTGCTTAAGGCTTCCTATTTCAACTTAGGGTGGATGAGAATCGGTTGACTTTTATTATTTTTTTAATTGAGTGCCTAGATTGCTTCTCAAGGGAATATGTTCACCATATGCTTCGTCTAAGTGCTTATGAATGGTTGTAGTGAGTTATAGAGTTCGTTAGGTTGCATTGACTTTTAATAAATTAAAAAATAAAATTGTGCCATGTGGCTCCCTGCCACCAATTTACTAATTCTGATTAGATGGGGAAATTAATATATAAGCAAATTTTATTTAGCAAAATGGACCATTTTACAATAAGATGTGTAATGCTTCTTTTTCAAGTTAAATTAGATTCATGCCAGGTGGCCCGCCGCCCACCGATTTCCTTGGGATTTATGATCATTCCAATTCTAATAAATTCATATTCTAATTAGATTTGGAAATTAATATATAAGCAAATTTTATTTAGCAAAATGGTCAATTTTACAATAAGATCTGTAATACCTTTTTATTCTCAAGTTAAAGTTAATAAAAATGACAATTGCCCAATAATGTCCCACAAGATTTGTTAAGAATTTAAATAGGTAGGTTAGTACACAAGATTTGTTAAGAATTTAAATAAGTAGGTTAGTACAATATCTAGAATGGTTCTCAGTCTGTAATTCCATTAAAAATTAATCCTAGCAGGAGTTAGAGAATTTGACAAAAATCTGCAATACCTTTAAATAACTTTTGAATCAGTGCAGGCATCTAACCATGTTTGAATTTGTGTTACCAGAACTTTTCAAAGCCCAAGTAAACAATTGAGTTGCAGATATGGAGTCACCAAAAGGCTTACTAAGTGCGGCTATTGAACTGGATGGTGACAAGAGAATGAGGTCATAATACTTTGAAAATATTGAGCATCATAATCATTGCATCTTTGGATCACACCTTAAACCATTCCATCATTGCAATTGTTTAACACACAGATTTAAAAGAACATTGTTCCCTTTTATCAAAAGGGATCTGAAAAATATCTCCATTTGCAAAATATTATGAGTCTAAATATTTATGGAGGGGGAGTACCAACAGTCAAAATAAAATGTACATATCCGTTTTTGTATAATCAAAACAAAATATATAAATTTGTCATTTTTTATATAGATAATTGATTGTATATTTCATATATAACAATTAAATTGGGTGGAGCAGGTCTAAAATTGTTTTAGTTTGGCAGTTTCTTTTTCTCAGATGTAAAGAAATACTGTCCAAAATCTTCTGGGATGTAAGAAATAGATTAAAAATTCAAAATCCAAATACATCCGGTGAAAATGAAAAATGAAAAACTACCATTTACAAATCTCTAACAAATAATTAAATATTAAAATTTGAAATTAACATAAATTCAATAGTTTTAATTATAAAAAAATTAAAACATCATAAAAATACTCCAAAAATCCAATAAAGACTATAAAGACTGAAACACAATCCAACCAACCTATTATCTAGAAATTTATGAAAAGCAGCTTGAAAATTATTACTATCAGATTGATGAGAAGTGTTTGTTCCATAACCATCCCATAAAAACTAAATATGTGCAGAGCTTTCAATAAAGAATATAAGTGAAGGTTTGTAATCAATCTAAAAAATTAGGCAGACAACATAATTGATTTCAGGAGATTACCTCTAATTTCTAATCAATAACATATAGATATAATCATAATGATATCAAGATTTCTAACTAAGATACTCGGAAATGTTTAAAAAATCTGTAAATGTCTTTCATTTCCATGATGCAGTACGTGTTCAAATAAACACCATATCATATGAATAGAAATCCTGGGTACCTGCTAGCCCTTCCATCTGGCCTAATTGTTTATGTTATATGGCTATACTTGCATGTAACAGTCAGAGACATTTCAATCAGGACCTTATCAGAATTTGGAACGCTGATAAACTTTTCTGCCATTTTCTTTGGGATCCCATTTGCAGAATGTTGTCTGTCACCCCCTCCCCCATGATGTCTGAGTACAGAGACTTCGAAGATCTTCACGATTATTTCTGCTTACTCCACTTCAACAAACTGTAAACTAGTAGAAAAAGAGAAATCAATGGTGCAATCTATGAAAAACGGTGGGAAGATGAGTTGGGCTGGTGCAAAAAGTCCATCATTGCAAGAGGATGATCAAGGTCCATTCTCAACAAAGAGGAGTTGAAGAGTTGCCATGATGAAAAAATACATGTATGGACTGAAAGGGCTACGAGAAGTAAAATGAATTGTATGCTTAATACCCTAAAGTCTCTGTTACCTGAGGGTCTGAATTCAAAGGTAGTACTTGATGATTGTTGTCTAGAATAACAGTTCAAGACACTAATATAGGCCATGAGCTAAGCAAATGAGTTAAAAATAGATTTTCATGACTATACAGACATGCTAGATTCAGATTGCAGAATTGATAGATTCTCATCAAAGCTGATGTTCTAGATGTTCTAGACACTGAATTGCTGAAGTATTTCTTTCTCAAGTGGACAAAGAAAGAATTGTTGATAAGGCCATTGATTATATCAAGACCCTCCAAACTACCTTGAAAGATTTGCAAGCCCAACAATCAGAACGTCTGAAAATTCTCTTGGTATTCACATCCTTTCTTCAGTTCCAATAACATCATCACATCCAGGTCTATAGATTCTTGGATCCAAACTTTTGGGTGGCCAGGCTTTCATCACAATAAGGGCCCCTTAGAAGACTGATTTTCTGCCCAAATTATTTTCTATCATGGATGCCAATCAACTGGAAATTGTAAATTGCACCATAAACGCTGTTGGATCCAACATGGTGTATACCCTTTATGCTAAGGTAAGTAATAGTTCTGAACTTAACCGTGGAAATACTTTACTGTCCTTTTACCAGCTACGATATTTGATACATTCTAGGAGCTATGTATACTGATAGTGTTATTTTCCAGAAATTCCTAATCGGATTTTCTCTGTTATATATAGAACTACATCCTGAAGTGTGCTTTCTTTGATTTTTTTTAGTCAAAAAACAATAACCAACAAGTCACAGCCAAGGACTTGAGCTGTACCATAGATGAACTTAATACCACCATAGCTGGTCCTGAAGAACATACCTTACAAAACGCTGGCAACAGATAATCTCTGTGGATATCCCAACCAGTGGATTTCTACTCTAAGAGTGATGATTTGTTTTTTTTTCTTTCATTTGTGCAATTTCTCTGCAAAATATATCCATTCCTAGGCTGGGATGCATACCTCAAACTACTTCTGACATTCGTTGCAGTTTTATGACACTTTGTGGCTGGGATGCATACCGATAAACTATAACCATTCCAAGGATGTGATGCATACTTCAAACTTCTGACATTGGTTTTCCTGAAAATCTAATGCATTTTTATAATACTTTGTGGTAAGTAAATAGCGAGTTCGGAACTTCAAGCCCCTGTAAGAGCATGGATGCCTATTAGTCTAATAAGTAGAGAGTTATTGCAAATCTACATGAGAATCATTAATTTTTGTATTGAGTAATTATCTGTGTACCTCAGTGTGCTTTTCCACTGAGGTGAGAAAATATCTGAAAATTTGAACATAAATACAACATACAATCATAGCATTATATAAAAAAACTACTTTACAGACTCAAACCAGATTGTTGGTAAAGCAGCTTAATGGACACTACTTTGGATCATTTATTTTGTGATTGGATACCCATTCAGAAAATATGTTAAGGTAATAAACAACATGGCACAATTATAAAATCCTGACACTAAGATTTTAAACTTTTCAGATAAACTATGACAATGAATAGAATGGTTTGACAATAAGGTGTGATCCAAAGATTCAATGATTATGATGTCCAATACTTTCAAAGTATTGTGACCTCAATCCTTCTACTATGATTTGCTTCCAATTCTGTTTATTGGGCTGGGTCTTGATGTAATCTATGGCCTCATCACCAATTTTTCCTTTGTCCACACGAGAAACAAATACTTCAACAATTCAGTGTCTAGAAAATTAAGTTTGATAATAACAACAAAAAACACAACTCTACAATCAAAATCTAACATGTCTATACAGACATAAAAATCTATTTTATACTCATTTTCTTAGCTTATGGCCTGTATTAGTGTCTTGAACTTTTATTCCAGACAGAAATCATCAAGTACTACCTTTGGATTGAGACCCCCGGGTAATAGAGACTCTAGAGTATTAAGCATACAATTCCTTTTACTCCTCCTCACCCTTTCAGTCCATACATGTGCTTTATGATCAAAGCAACTCTTCTTTGTTGAGGTTGGAGCTTGATCATCCTCTTGCAATCTTGGACTTATTGCACCAGTCTAGCTCCTCTTTCCCTCACTGGTCTTAAATTGCAATATTGACTGTTGGTTTTCCATTGGTGTCGGGTTTGTTGAAGTGGAAAAAGCAAAAACAATCGTATAGAGATCTTCAGAGTTTTTGTACTCAGACATCATGGGGAAAGGGGCTACAAACAACATTCTGCAAAGAAGATCAAAAAGAAAATGACAGAGAAGTTTATCCGCATTCCAATTTCTGATAAAGTCCTGATTGAAATCTCTCTGACTATTACATGGAAGTGTAGACATATATAAGAAACAATAAGGCCAAATGGAGATTGAAAGAGTTGCAGCTATGCAAGCCTTATCAATTGAATGCACTGAATCTATATTACATATCATTATAAAATTCCAAATTCATATATTTTGTTGTGATTATGCAGAAAGAGATATATGTACATTTCGTTTTCAAAACCAAGTCGAATTGTCTCATTGAACTCAAGTGAACTGTCTCTTGAACTCGAGTCAAACTGCCTTACTGAAATGAAGTCAAACTTACAGAATTTGTATTTATGTTACAACAGTTTTGATGGAAGGTTAAGATTTTGATTTTCTAGGGTTAGGACTTGTATTTATGTTGCAGATACAATCACCATGGTCCAGATATTTAGCACTATCAAGGTTCAAAATTAACTGAAGAAGGTGAGCTTCATAAAACTTCTGCTTGAAAATTTGGAGTCAAAAATGAAAAGTTCTGCCAATGGGGTTGTGGTTGAAAAATTGAAGATGACAGAATGTCAGACACCCACAAACTTTCAGTTTCCCTTAAGACATGAGTAAGGGATTGGGGCCATGTTAAAATCCTAGATAATTTTGATGATAGTATATCCCAGTCATGAACATTTTGTCATATTTGGCAAACTCTCTGCTAGGTTAAATAATAATTGAAATAGACACAGTTTTATTTTTAGAAAGTGAAACTGTGTTTTAGAATAGATTTGCCATTAAAAGCAGCAACTTTGCTATACTGAAAATCAGAATTTTCCCACTGCTGTAAATAACAAAATGCATCTCAAAGAATGTGTTTTAAAAGGAATGAAAAAACATGCTATACATTTCAACTTCAAATAGAATATCAGTGATTTTATAAACTTATTATGTACATAAGCAGCCATCATAACTATCGTGCAAAGAACTCTAATGCTAGAGACATCATTCTAGAAAGAAAGTTTGGTCTGGAAGTCTTGAAGTAGAAATTGCCAACGATTGTTAAGAATTCAAAAATCATTGTTTTTTCATATGTATACATATTATCGGGATAGAGGCATCGATATAGAAGTGGACAAGTGCAACAAGGAAGAACCTAGGCCTCCATGACCCATGGGAGCTTGAGCTATTTTGCTTCTTCTTAGACATACCACACATACCTCCCTATTAGAGGCACCATAAAAACTGATTTCATTCCAAGAGTAGTAGGTGAGATCTTAGTAGTCATTGTTATGTAGAGAACACATTAAATCGCCTCCATATGAGATATGGTGATTGTTTAAGTGTGGTTCTAAAGAATATACCAACAGAAAATACCAGTTCATCAAAGCTAAAGTGGCATTAGCTCGACAGACAAGAAGAACCATCTGAGTGGAGTGTTTGTACACAAGGTGACCAACAATAGCCTAACATCAAATAATAATTCCTGCCTGATAATCTTACTAGCATTAATGCATTGAACCCCGTAAAATCTCAACAATTCAAAGCACTTGGGGCTCTAGTACTAGAATGGGTAATATCTCCCAGGAAGTCCCAATGTTGCACCTTTCCTAACACAAGACATCAAAGACAAAATACACTTCCTCCAGACTGTCCAGCTTTATTCCAAAAATAACCAGAATGAACTAGGTGACTTCGTAACTGAGATAGTCAACCAAAAGACAAGATCTTACAAAGCCGACTACCGATGGACTGTCCAGTTTTATACCACGGAATCGAAAAACTGGGAAGCTTTATGTCTGAGATGTTGGACTATAGAAATGAGATCTTATGAACCCAGAATCAAGAGCTCAAAAGCCCAATTAACCATAGATTGGCCAACATATTCCATGAAAACAAAAAAGGACAATGAAAATTCATAAATGAGCTGTTCAAACTCGGAAACCAGATCCTAGATTTCTAATTGAGTTATCCAACAATAACAATGAGATTTAAAAAAACCCAACATCCTTGATCAAATCCCAGATTAAATTGGATTTTGGTTCTAAGAAAGGAAGCCCCATAGACTAGCTATATAGGAAACTTATACTTGGGCTGTTCAAACTCTGAAACCAAATCTCTGGAGGTCCTACGTACCAGCTATATAGGAAACTGCATACTTGAGTTGTTTAAAGTCGGAAACAGGATCTTGGCCTCATGAATAAGCTATCAAACCTTTCAAACAAGATCTTAAAACCTCAACGTTCTTGATCAAATCTCCAAATAACTGGATTTTTGTTCCAAGAAAAGAGCCCCCCTAGCTGGCATGTGGGTGTAATTTGGTCCCAGTAGACGCATATGGCCTGAATAGACTGGCAGATGTTTATATCTGTGCGTATGTGAGTGAAAGTTCCTCACCTTTGCCCATCATACTGTGCATAACCTTAGTAGATCAAACAATTATAATACCCAGATCAACAGAGCCATTTCCAATCAAATGTCGCCGAAAAAATTAACCAAAAATCCCTCCCAGATTCCCCTTTCGAACCAAATTAATATAAAAAAATGGCCTGAGAAATAACAATTCTCAGTAAAATATTTGAGAAAATCTCACAAGTCCCTATGTACATGAATGAAGATTTCAAATTCCAGACAAATCTTCTCAAATAAAACCGAAAAGAGGAACACCAGAGAAGCAAACTCGAATAACACTCTGCAAACAAGGGCATGGAATGAAGAGGAAGATACATACCTGCAACTCCAGTGACAAGAATACAAGCAGGCCATAGACTGGCCAACATATTCCATGAAAACAAAAAAGGACAATGGAAATTCATAAATGAGCTGTTCAAACTCGGAAATCAGATCCTAGATTTCTAATTGAGTTATCCAACAATAACAATGAGATTTTAAAAAACCCAACATCCTTGATCAAATCCCAGATTAAATTGGATTTTGGTTCTAAGAAAGGAAGCCCCATAGACCAGCTATATAGGAAACTTATACTTGGGTTGTTCAAACTCTGAAACCAAATCTCCGGAGGTCCTACGTACCAGCTATATAGGTTAAATAATAATTGAAATAGACACAGTTTTATTTTTAGAAATTGAAATAACGTAAGAAGTCAGTTTTGATGTTTAGAGAGGTGCATTCTATATTATAGTTCAATATAAAGGTGATGTGTGATTCTATCTATGTATATATATATATTTTTTAAACATGGAATTGGGAAATGACAGATCTCGGAAATTTTTCATAAACCAGAGTAGTATGAATTCAGTGAGCATTGAAAGTAAATTGCTCCCCAAATTCGAAAGAACGTGTAAAGCTATTCAAAGTAAGGAAAGTTGGATGGTGATGTAGAAAGAAGAGCAAAAGAAGTTGCTATGGCATGGATCAGCAGGTTGTCCAACGACAAGTCTAGCAACACTAACCGGTCTGTCTTGCAGGCTTTGGTGTTCCCCTCAAAACCCTTGTCTCTTCAGAGAGCATGATCGATTCCAAAGAATGATAGGTCTCCATTGCAAAAGAATGGGACAGTAAATGTTTTTCTTATTAAAAACAAAGGTTCCAAAGTAATTGTAACTGCTTTTCTTTTAATGAAAGTGTATGCTTTTTTCTTTCTGGAAAATTAAAAAAAAAATCTTTATAGAAAAAAAAAAGTGATGCACTCTAGCTCTCTTGGACCTCAGGCACAGATCTAGAACTATTTTCCTGAGCTCAAAAACATACAAATTCTCGCTAGTGCATAATCATATGTCTCACCAAGTCTGCGCCCTTAAACTGACTCCTTGAAACCAAGTCGAATTGTCTCATTGAACTCAAGTCTCACCATCTTAAACTCAGGTGAACTGTCTCTTGAACTCGAGTCAAACTGCCTTACTGAAATGAAGTCAAACTTACAGAATTTGTATTTATGTTACAGCAGTTTTGATGGAAGGTTAAGATTTTGATTTTCTAGGGTTAGGACTTGTATTTATGTGCAGATACAATCACCATGGTCTAGATATTTAGCACTATTAAGGTTCAAGATTAACTGAAGAAGGTGAGCTTCATAAAACTTCTGCTTGAAAATTTGGAGTCAAAAATGAAAAGTTCTGCCAATGGGGTTGTGGTTGAAAAATTGAAGATGACAGAATGTCAGACACCCACAAACTTTCAGTTTCCCTTAAGACATGAGTAAGGGATTGGGGCCATGTTAAAATCATAGAGAATTTTGATGAGAGTATATCCCAGTCATGATAACTAAGCCACAGAAAACAACTCATGCTGGAGAACAGAAGTACCATCAAAATCAACAATACCAATTTTAGTTGAATGAATCAATTCCTATTCATAAAGAATCAAAACACAAGAACTTTGAAAGGAAAATCATTCATATTGATCAATTTTCAAGAAGACATCACTTTGTGAACAACTTGGTCATAGACACCACTGAAGCCATCTCTATTATCAACATTTTGCTGCTTTGTTTTGAATCCATGACCAAATTGCAGAGGTATCCAAAAATAGAAAGTGAGTATGTGAATTTTTTTGTTGTATTGATAATTACTAGCATACTAAAAGAATCATTATATTCAAGGAAATAAGGCCCTGCTATACGTTGTACTCACATTTATAGAGAGTTGGTATTAATAATTAGACCTGTTACCCACCAATGTGTAAAATAACTTTGGAAAACGATGAGGGATATACAGAGCAAAGTTGTTCAGCTTTGGTAGAAAATGGGAAGACAAACTGTCAGAGTTAGAAGCTACAAGCATTGCACCTCATATCATGGTAGTTCAATGAGGGCATGGGTCGAGGTAAAAGTGTGTATTTTAGTTTACACATAATCCTCATTCACTGCCCAAGCTGTAAAACATTGACATCTCACTTCTCTCTGTGCAAAAACTCTAAGCTACCCAGCTGGTAGGTAATTCTAAAAGTATGCACTACAAAATTCTTGGGCATCGAACATTCATACACATTTCACATTCTAACATACAAAACGTATGACCATAACTTTCAAAACTGGTTACAAGGGCAATACCAAGAAATAAGAGGAAACAGGTAATAATGGTTTGACAATAATGTGTGATCCAAAGATTCAATGATTATGATGCCCAATATTTTCAAAGTATCGTGACCTCAATCTATTGTCAATATTTTCAATAGCTCAGTTCTGGTAACACAAATTCAAACCTGGCATATTCAAATGTGAATTAAAGGTATTGAACATTTTGTCATATTTGGCAAACTCTCTGCTAGGTTAAATAATAATTGAAATAGACACAGTTTTATTTTTAGAAAGTGAAACTGTGTTTCAGAATAGATTTGCCATTAAAAGCAACAACTTTGCTATACTGAAAATCAGAATTTGCCCACTGCTGTAAATAACAAAATGCGTCTCAAAGAATGTGTTTTAAAAGGAATGAAAAAACATGCTATTCATTTCAACTTCAAATAGAATATCAGTGATTTTATAAACTTATTATGTACATAGGCAGCCATCATAACTATCGTGCAAAGAACTCTAATGCTAGAGACATCATTCCACAAAGAAAGTTTGGTCTGGAAGTCTTGAAGCAGAAATTGCCAACGATTGTTAAGAATTCAAAAATCATTGTTTTTTCGTATGTATCCATATTATCGGGACAGAGGCATCGATACAGAAGTGGACAAGTGCAACAAGGAAGAACCTAGGCCTCCATGACCCATGGGAGCTTGAGCTATTTTGCTTCTTCTTAGACATACCACACATACCTCCCTATTAGAGGCACCATAAACACTGATTTCATTCCAAGAGTAGTAGGTGAGATCTTAGTAGTCATTGTTATGTAGAGAACACATTAAATCGCCTCCATATGAGATATGGTGATTGTTTAAGTGTGGTTCTAAAGAATATACCAACAGAAAAGACCGGTTCATCAAAGCTAAAGTGGCATTAGCTCGACAGACAAGAAGAACCATCTGAGTGGAGTGTTTGTACAAAAGGTGACCAACAATAGCCTAACATCAAATAATAATTCCTGCCTGATAATCTTACTAGCATTAATGCATTGAACCCCGTAAAATCTCAACAGTTCAAAGCACTTGGGGCTCTAGTACTAGAATGGGTAATATCTCCCAGGAAGTCCCAATGTTGCACCTTTCCTAACACAAGACATCAAAGACAAAATACACTTCCTCTAGACTCTCCAGCTTTATTCCAAAAATAACCAGAATGAACTAGGTGACTTCGTAACTAAGATAGTCAACCAAAAGACAAGATCTTACAAAGCCGACTACCGATGGACTGTCCAGTTTTATACCACGAAATCGAAAAACTGGGAAGCTTTATGTCTGAGATGTTGGACTATAGAAATGAGATCTTACGAACCCAGAAGCAAGAGCTCAAAAGCCCAATTAACCATAGACTGGCCAGCATATTCCATGAAAACAAAAAAGGACAATGAAAATTCATAAATGAGCTGTTCAAACTCGGAAATCAGATCCTAGATTTCTAATTGAGTTATCCAACAATAACAATGAGATTTTAAAAAACCCAACATCCTTGATCAAATCCCAGATTAAATTGGATTTTGGTTCTAAGAAAGGAAGCCCCATAGACCAGCTATATAGGAAACTTATACTTGGGCTGTTCAAACTCTGAAACCAAATCTCCAGAGGTCCTATGTACCAGCTATATAGGAAACTGCATACTTGAGTTGTTTAAAGTCGGAAATAGGATCTTGGCCTCATGACTAAGCTATCAAACCTTTCAAACAAGATCTTAAAACCTCAACATTCTTGATCAAATCTCCAAATAACTGGATTTTTGTTCTAAGAAAAGAGGCCCTCTAGCTGGCATGTGGGTGTAATTTGGTCCCAGTAGACGCATATGGCCTGAATAGACTGGCAGATGTTTATATATGTGCGTATGTGAGTGAAAGTTCCTCACCTTTTCCCATCATACTGTGCATAACCTTAGTAGATCAAATAATTATAATACCCAGATCAACAGAGCCATTTCCAATCAAATGTCGCCAAAAAAATTAACCAAAAATCCCTCCCAGATTCCCCTTTCGAACCAAATTAATATAAAAATATGGCCTGAGAAATAACAATTCTCAGTGAAATATTTGAGAAAATCTCACAGATCCCTATGTACATGAATGAAGATTTCAAATTCCAGACAAATCTTCTCAAATAAAACCGAAAAGAGGAACATCAGTGAAGCAAACCCGAATAACACTCTGCAAACAAGGGCATGGAATGAAGAGGAAGATACATACCTACAGCTCCAGTGACAAGAATACGAGCAAGCCATAGACTGGCCAGCATATTCCATGAAAACAAAAAAGGACAATGGAAATTCATAAATGAGCTGTTCAAACTCGGAAATTAGATCCTAGATTTCTAATTGAGTTATCCAACAATAACAATGAGATTTTTAAAAACCCAACATCCTTGATCAAATCCCAGATTAAATTGTATTTTGGTTCTAAGAAAGGAAGCCCCATAGACCAGCTATATAGGAAACTTATACTTGGGTTGTTCAAACTCTGAAACCAAATCTCCGGAGGTCCTACGTACCAGCTATATAGGAAACTACATACTTGAGTTGTTTAAAGTCGGAAACAGGATCTTGGCCTCATGACTAAGCTATCAAACCTTTCAAACAAAATCTTAAAACCTCAACGTTCTTGATCAAATCTCCAAATAACTGGATTTTTGTTCCAAGAAAAGAGGCCCTCTAGCTGGCATGTGGGTGTAATTTGGTCCCAGTAGACGCATATGGCCTGAATAGACTGGAAGATGTTTATATCTGTGCGTATGTGGGTGAAAGTTCCTCACCTTTGCCCATCATGTTGTGCATAACCTTAGTAGATCAAACAATTATAATACCCAGATCAACAGAGCCATTTCCAATCAAATGTCGCCGAAAAAATTAACCAAAAATCCCTCCCAGATTCCCCTTTCGAACCAAATTAATATAAAACAATGGCCTGAGAAATAACAATTCTCAGTGAAATATTTGAAAAAATCTCACAGATCCCTATGTACATGAATGAAGATTTCAAATTCCAAACAAATCTTCCATATAAAACCGAAAAGTGGAACACCAGTGAAGCAAACCCGAATAACACTGCAAACAAGGGCATGGAATGAAGAGGAAGATACATATCTGCAGCTCCAATGACAAGAATACGAGCAGGTTCTTTCGCCATTTCGAAGTGTTGTCTGCTAAACTGGCCCAAAGCAAGCAAATGAAATGAAGTTGTGAATCTGGCATCCTCGTTTATAATCCAGTCAGTCCTCTGTCCGTAAAGGGTTTTTCCTTCCTTCATAAAACACAAGAAATTTCTTCGGATCGATGCATTGAAGCTGCTTGTTGCGAATTGCCCTGTCTGAACCAGTGGTCGCCTTGGATCTTTTTCTTCAGATAGAAGCCAACCAGTTCCTCTTCCGTTGGATGAAATCTGAAGCCCAGAAGATCCATTAAAAACTCTGCCTGCAAAACCCTCACTGGGGATAAAAGCTCATCAAGCTCCAAGCTCCTGGAGTGGGATGCCCAGAGACGTCGAGTGGGATGCCAAAAGACGCGGCCTGCTCAGCAAGATTTGAAGCAGCAAGAAAAGCTGTGCGGAAAGAATATAAGAAACTAACCTAAACTACATCCAACAGTCTGGAACGTTTCAATCGTCTAACATCTAATCTAATGGCTCAAACAAGTACACGGTGGCAATTTGGGGGGTTGATTTCAGAGGGGAACGCCTTACAGCGTAATAATATGAGATTTTAAAAAACCCAACATCCTTGATCAAATCCCAGATTAAATTGGATTTTGGTTCTAAGAAAGGAAGCCCCATAGACCAGCTATATAGGAAACTTATACTTGGGTTGTTCAAACTCTGAAACCACATCTCCGGAGGTCCTACGTACCAACTATATATGAAACTACATACTTGAGTTGTTTAAAGTCGGAAACAGGATCTTGGCCTCATGACTAAGCTATCAAACCTTTCAAACAATATCTTAAAACCTCAATGTTCTTGATCAAATCTCCAAATAACTGGATTTTTGTTCCAAGAAAAGAGGCCCTCTAGTTGGCATGTGGGTGTAATTTGGTCCCAGTAGACGCATATGGCCTGAATAGACTGGCAGATGTTTATATCTGTGCGTATGTGGGTGAAAGTTCCTCACCTTTGCCCATCATACTGTGCATAACCTTAGTAGATCAAACAATTATAATACCCAGATCAACAGAGCCATTTCCAATCAAATGTCGCCGAAAAAATTAACCAAAAATCCCTCCCAAATTCCCCTTTCGAACCAAATTAATATAAAACAATGGCCTGAGAAATAACAATTCTCAGTGAAATATTTGAGAAAATCTCAGAGATCCCTATGTACATGAATGAAGATTTCAAATTCCAGACAAATCTTCTAAAAAAAAACCGAAAAGAGGAACACCAGTGAAGCAAACCCGAATAACACTGCAAACAAGGGCATGGAATGAAGAGGAAGATACATATCTGCAGCTCCAGTGACAAGAATACGAGTAGGTTCTTTCGCCATTTCGAAGTGTTTTCTGCTAAACTGGACCAAAGCAAGCAAATGAAATGAAGCTGTGAATCTGGCATCCTCGTTCATAATCCAGTCCGTCCTCTGTCCGTAAAGGGTTTTTCCTTCATAAAACATGAGAAATTTCTTCGGATCGATGCATTGAAGCTGCTCGTTGCGAATTGCCCTGTCTGAACCAGTGGCCGCCTTGGATCTTTTTCTTCAGATAGAAGCCAACCAGTTCCTCTTGCGTTGGATGAAATCTGAAGCCCAGAAGATCCATTAAAAACTCTGCCTGCAAAACTGTTATAGACATTTTTGGGCACTACAACCCCAAGCATGAAATGTCCATAAACCAAGGGCTCCTAAGTCCCTAAAAGTGTTGTTCTAACCCCTAAAGGAACAAGGTCAACAGATTACAGCTTCTCCCAGAAGTTCTCCATGAAAAAATGCTCAGAATTGGTCAAAACAGGATCATTTCAGCTGCTCCACTGGCCAGGTGCGTTGCATCTCACCTAAATACACTGTGTGGGTGTGTTGCATTTCAAAAAGCCCTTCTATGGGGTGCGATGGGTGAGAAATGACAAATGGCAGTGTCATTACGCGAGGTGGAGAGGCAATGGAAGCTTCTAGAAACTTCTCCTGTGACACTTGCCTCACTGAATTCGACCAGGGATGAGTAAGAGATCATCAATCTCCAAGTGGAAGCAAGAACTATCAGAGGGAAGACACTAATCAAATCATAAGCTGACTCATCTCCATTACAGATATCTATATATGGATCCCTCATCCCAGAGCTCCAGAGGCTGGAATTTTGCATATTGTAAGGAATTGCTGTTGGTTTCTTGAGACAAACATCAGATTGTTGGGTGATCTAAGCTTTGTATGAGGTGAAGAGGGGCTTCTTTGCTGAGAGGTTGATGCTGGGTCAGAACAACTGGTTGTAACTCCTCTTGGCTCTTTTTTGTTTATCAATAAAAGCTATTCTAGTTTTCCTCCATACTCTTGTGTCACTGATATTTGTTGCATTTGTATGGTCAATTTACATCTGATCCTAAATTGTTTATGATTATAGATCCATGTCTTTGTATAGTGCTATGCTACTGTGATCTTACAGGTATTTTGTGAAGCTGGGCGTGCAAGGGAGCAGGTAGCGAAAGACTATCAAAGAAGAGAGGAATCAAATCAGGAGATTAGCGCAAGACAGAGGTTGGTCTTCTTGTTCCTCTCTATTTATAATTCATAAAGGAAAAACGAAAGTAGTTTTACTCTGTTTGTTTCTAAGGCAGCTGTCACACCTTAGTGGGATAGAGCAGTTCTATATAGACACTTTTCCCTGTAACAAAATGGTGACTCCGCTGGGGAGGAATTAGTTTGTTTGTTTATCATTCTTTGTTGTCTATTTCATAAACTTACAGGTAGCATTCGAATTGCATTTGCCATAACAAATGCAAAGTAGATAAATGCTACTTCAATCCATCTACTGGATCTGTTTATGATTTAAACAACTGATTCACAAACTCTCTGATTGCCCTTGTGATAGCTCTTAGATCCTCCTTAGATCTACCCCTGATTGTTGCATTACTGATTACTTTTTGCTCGGCCAAAACCCAAGAACTGAACTGCAAACTGTGACCCGGAACCCAAACAGAGTCTCGTTTCTGGCCCAGCGCAGGTACTGTTCAGAGAATCTGAACTTCAGCACACTTCCCGAGTGGAGAAGGTGCGCTGCATTTCAAATTCTCTGTGTTATAGGTGCACTGATCAGACTAGGCTCTGTGCAGTTTTGGTTTCTGTGATTCATTCTTTCCAGTGCTATTCCTGAATTTTGCTGCCTGTGATCAGTCTATGTCTGTTTGAAACCCCTTTTCCTTGCTGTTATTCCGCCTCCTTTGTACAAAAGAACTGTAAATGTTTTTGTGTGTTTGTTGAGTCATTTTCAGTTCTCCTATTACTATTGTTTTTGGTCTAAATTTGAAATTTTCTAGTGTCAAGGACAAGTATTCATTTCAAAATCGTAAGGTGTTGTGATTGTCTCCATTTTTGATTTCGAAAGGAAACTTGTTGATATTTGTCACTTGAAAAGAAATTCATATTTGTGCATCAACTTTCTTTTTAGCATTCATATACTAAGAAAGTCAAAAACAAATACATGCATGTGCATTTGCATATAGATAGTCTGATTGGTTTGATTTAGGAAAGTGCATTTAGAGTGTGCTCTTTGCTCTTTGTGAAAAGATTTTGTCTTTCTTTCCTTAGTAGCTAGGATTTTCATTGCACAAAGAAGATAAAAAGTTTGTTTATCATCTTAGATTGCATTTTAGGAATTACATTTACATCTCGCAGTGAACCTGAAAGGCAAACTTCATAAACAAGATCAACTATAAAATAAATTCAATGAATCTAACAACGCTTTGGAACTTAACGCACAACATTTAGAAGTCTAGGCTAGAGACGTATTCCGGCGTCGTAAAGCCTGGTAACTGTTGTTCTCACTGATGGTTGGGTGATTCCTCCACTTTGAGGCGATAAGTGCCAGTATGGACTTGTGCTCCCACGTACCATCGAGTATATTTTGGGAGACCCCAATAGGCTTAATCCTTTATCCATAGGAAGCCGTGTCTGCCGCCCTATCGATCGCAATGCACTGAACACAGCATTCGGGAAGATTGACTGCCATATCATAAAAAGTATTCTGCAGTTTTGCGATTGGTTTGGTAATCCCTCTACCTAGATTTCCAGAGCAGTCCCTTTCGTTCCTTTTCAGACTCCTTAACAGAAAAGGTCCATTTGAGCACTTGTCACTTCAGGCTCATTAAAAATCGAAGGCAACTAGAGTCATCTTTTGTTTTTTCTCGACTCTTAAAAATTGAAAAAACAAGTTGTGTCAAAGCGTCTAAAATTCATTTAATTCGGAAACATACTTCCCCTTTATTTTTAGTTGATCGAGTAATCCGCAATCGTGGAAGAAAGTCAATTGAAACCCCGTCGTTCGTGGAGGCTTATGAGTCAACCGTCTTTGTCTCCGGAATCGAAGCTAGTACGGACAAAGTGAACTCATTTAACCGGTTCCAAATCTCCTGTTAAAGTTAGAACAAGTGTTCCAACAACATCAGAGACTCCGGTTACTCCAAAAATTTCTGGTATCCCTGCCTCTACAGAAGAAGTTCAGCAACCACAGAAGGACAGTAGTACTGATCCTAGTATGAGGGTAAACACTTGTGTTACTGAACTAGTTCCGTCTACAACCGGTTCGAAGAGTCTTGCTCCTCAAACATCTGTCGCTGTCGATTCCATACCTTCTTCGGCACCAGAAATATTCTACGGACCTAACGGTCTACCCCTTCCACCTGGTCTGATTGCCATAGAAGAGATTGTGGAAGATCCTCCATCTAGTACTCCATCGCAATTTGGAGTCTGGATCACTCTGTATCCTTCTTCATCAGAAGTTAGTCTACCGCCAGCGGAAGCTCCTGTAGAATTGCTAGGTAATCTTTTGGATAGACTAGAAATGTCTGAACAACTGTCAACATCTAGGACTGTGTCGTCTGACACAGCGACGGCAGAACTCCCTGCTATCACTCCAACAATGTTTGCTGGTATACCATCTGTCCCAACTAGCTCTCAACCGCTAGAAGGAGCCCACTCAGGGGCCACTTCGACAGTATGGTCTGTTCCTGTTTGTTCACCCGGAATAATATCCGGAAACTCTTATGTTGAGTCTCAACAAATTGATCCATTTGGAGGTCAATTTGGGTAGTCTGGCCCTCAAGGGCAAACCATTCCCTTGAGTTCTGGATTACCACTGTATGGGGGGCAGTATACCCTTTCATTATCCCCTCCGGGAGGACAACCGTACGGGAGTTCACAACAAAATTCGGGCTATGCTGGAATTACTTCAACCGGTTGGGTACTAATACTACCTCAACAACCAAGAGTTGTATACTCGATGCAACAATGTTTACCTATGTCAAATATACCAACTACGCCAGCTATTGTGACGGTGTCACAAGTTCAAGCGCTACCTGTTGTATGCCAACCTCAGGTTTCTCAAGTTGTAATGCAACAGCCACTTGACCCTGCAACTCAACCACAATCGCCGACTGGTGGAATGACACAGGTTCAGATGGGTACAATTACCCCTCATCTTGGTCAAATAGTTAGTATCGGGCAACAGCACATGGCTTCACAACCATGGCTAGTACAATACCAACAACCGGAATTCCAACAAGTATACCAAGGTTCTGAGCAATAAATATTTGCAAATAGTGGACAGCCGTATATTCAAAACGGTCAAAATCAGCCATTTTACAATGGTCATGCCCACCAACATTACCAAAGTTACCAGCATCAAATGCATTATGCCGGTATGCAAAGACCAACTGCTCAGGCAATCCCATATTATCATGGGTATGCTTCACCTAACCTGAATCAACAGTTACCCTTTGTGGCAACTTTAGAGTTACCTGATTTAAATCGGTTAACAAACGATCCAATCACTTACGCCCCTTGGTGGCCAGCGATTCCACATAAACTTCCATCAGATATTCCTAAATTTAATGGAAATCCGGGTGAAGATCCGTTGAATCATGTGATGACCTTTCATCTGTGGTGTTCATCAAACACCCTAAAGGATGATTCGATAAGGCTTCACCTTTTACAGAGGATGTTAACTGGTCCGGCGGTGAAATGGTACATCGAATTTCCTAGAGCTTCATTCGAAAACTTCAGTACCTTAGCCACAACCTTTTTAACCCATTTTCAATTACCAATAAGGTACGAAACGGGAACGGAACTCCTTACCAACTTCAAACAGACGACGACCACTCACATATCTGATCATATACACAAGTGGCGACGTCGTCGTAGAATGGTAAAAACGTATGTTCCCGATCAGCTCTTAGCTGAATGGTTTATCAAGTCATTACTACCTTCCATCACGGAAGATGTGGCAAAGGGGGGAGTCGTAACAGAAGAGCAAGTTATCGCTCGTGCGCAATATTTGGACTTGATTTACACTCAGTCCGACACGCTCTACGATAAAATACCTGACGCCCCTAGTCCGGAATTCTCAGTTCCTCCTCCTCCTAAATCAAACAATGACTCTCATGCCGGTGATGGCATGATTGGCGCAACAGACACAAAATCGATAAAGGCTACATCCAAAAAGGCCCGTAAGATTTCAGGTCAAAATGCAAAAGATGAACTTATTGCCTCGGAAGTAAATGCCGTATCGACAGATAAAGGCAAAGAAACCAAGCAACCAAGGGGCAAGAAGAAAAAGAAAGGGAGAAAAAAGAAGCAGGATGATTCATCTCCTGAAAAACCTTCTACAAACCCTTCTGGGAAAAGGAAACCCCCTGCGGGGTGTCATATATGCGATGAGGATCATTGGACGAGAGATTGTCCACATAAAGCTGAAATTAAGAAACTCTTTAAGAGTTCAAAAACCTCAGCAGTATTGACTGATCCGTTTCTAAACCTGGGAACCACACTGGTTGCTAATCAAAATGCTTCCCGATCCCAAGTGCTTATGTTGTCTATCTCAAAGAAGGAAAATGATGCTTTGACAAGGAATAAAGATGACGGGAATCCATAGCTGTTGAATAACAAGGCTAATGAACAACCTAGTAGTTCGACAACAACTTTGACCGAAGTTGTGCCATCCATCATTCCTGAACCAATGATAAAGTCGCCAAAGGGAGTAGTACACAAATCGACATTTAATCCTTGTGCAAAAGTAGCACAGAATTATAATATAATAGAGGACCTGGCCCAATCGCCATCCGCTATGTCGACACTTGAGGTACCGCAAAATTGCCCCTCCCAAAAGCAAGCTTTATTATCAACAATAGGTGGGATTGACCCAATGGATTCCAATCTTGTGGCCTTTGATCATAAAGGATATGACCCTCAATTACTGGCTCAACTAGATTTCCTTATTCAAGTGAAAGCCCTCAACAAAACTATTCATCGAACAATTATTGATGAGGGGGCATATACATGTATTATGTCGATGAGTTGCTGGAAAAATTTAGGCTCACCACCCTTGTCGAGATCGTCAATGACATTAAAAGCATTTAATGGACGATCATACACTCCATACGGAATTTTAAGTAACTTTCAAGTTGAACTGGGGGGCAAAACAGTAGAAATTGATGTTGAGGTTATCCATGAAAACCTCGATTACAACATCCTACTGGGAAGGCCCTGGATAGATGCCATGGTCGCATTTGTGTCAACCTACTTCAGGAAGATTGCGTTTCCCTTTCAAGGAAGAATTACAATCGTCGACCAACAAACATTTCTCCCCAACAGTTCACAAGTTACGGGAAGCATTCCAATGATCCATGGAAGCAATCATTCGCTTCAAAATATTGGAGTAGGCCTCCTAAAAGACCCTGCCTTAATGGGTACTTTTGCCCTACCGCCTCCGAGCAATTTGGCGGAAGTGGCCACAGTGGAAACCTGCAATATGAAATCTTCTATATCTAATGGATTCAGAAGATTCCTAAACATTTTGTCAGCATGGATCATCGCCATTTTAGAAATATTGTAGCAATCAATTTTCTTGGCTTGGGGGGCAAACCCAAATCAACGCTCATCGAGTGTTTGGATAGATAGGTCTAAGGAATATGGCACCTGTTCAGATCCTTGGTCGCATGTACATTCTACAGACGAAGGAATCATTCAATCAATGATGATAGAGGAGGCACCATGGGAAGATTACCACCATCGCTCCCATCTTCCGAATTGTAAGGAAGATAGTTCTAGTGACCTTAATCATCCTTCAGTTTTTGATTCTCTATCAAATACTGTAAATATGGTGGATTTTGAGGATGGTTCTTATCTCGTGTCGACCTCGTTAAAAAATGAAACAAGGAGTCATGAGGATAGTTCTTTTAAAGTGTCAACCTCATTAAAAAATGAAACAAATCCCCTTTCCAAATCTCAAAGGTAAACCTTCATTCCAACCACCGTGTTGAATGAAATGAAGCTTGGGGGGCATGCACCTCGATTTGCGTTATTATGTTGGGGGCATGCAAACTTATCACGAGCAGTGTTACCGCAGGGTTCAGGCTCATTAAAAAATAAACCTAGCCACGAGCAGTGTTACTGTAGGGTCCAAGCTCGTTAAAAAATAAACCCACATTGAGCAGTTTTAGGACATAGTTCAAGCTCGTTAAAAAATAAACATAAGTCATGAGCAAATGTTTCCCCCTAGTGTTTAAGCTCAATAAAAAAAATGAACCAATTTCTCGGTAAATAACCATCGTGAATGTAGTATTTCAGCCTTGAAAAGCCTCGGTCGTGTTCTCATCATCACCTCCACTCTGTAATGGCCAATCATTCACCTCCATTTGATTGTTTACCCCTTTTTGAGGAAGAGCTGCGAAGAGTGATCTCACTAGCCATCCTTGTAACACTGCTGTGATTGGAAAATTCCAAACCTTACCTAGAATCAGCTGCTACCCATTTTATCACTCGTTCCTCAAAAGACGAGTCTCCTTTAAGCTCTTTTCAATTGACTCGTAAAATATGAAAAGATTGCTGAGCCATTGGCCTCTCCAGCTCGTTAAAGGGACCAGAAGTGCTATCCCTCCTCTAAATTTTAATCTTTTTGGACCTGAGGGATTATTACACAAAAAGATCGAGCGCTTGTTTTGTTCAGCTCGTTAAAAGTATCGAAAATTCATCCCTTCTGTATTGTTTTATACTTTTTCGGACTTAAGGGATTAGATGACGAAAAAGGAATTTTGGAGTTTCCTTTACGTTCCTTTTCAGACTCCCTAAAATTGAAAAGGACCGAATTATCTTTGTCGTTAAACTCGTTAAAATTTTAATAGCGACAAACTTGTCTATAGATGAGAACGAGTTTCATTATCGCTAGGCTCGTTAAAACATAGCGATGGGTTTGCTCGAAGGGAAAATTATAGAACAAGCATATGTTATCCTCCTCAAGCTTGAAAAAAATAAAAAGGTACTGGTCAGCAATGACTGGGGAAAATTGGGAAGAAAACTTGAAGAAACTTTGTTGGTAGCAAGTTGCTCTTGAACATGACACTTCCACTCCGTGTCCGAGTCGGGTTGGGTTGTTTCATTCACCGGTCACATCACCATGGTCCCTTCATACCATCCACATTTGGGGTTAATGCTACCAATCCATCACATCAGTGTCGCCGATATGTTCAAGAGAAGTCATTCAGAGAATTCCCCTGTGTCTCACCCACTACCATACATTTATACTCCATTCTTTCATGACCGCCACCCTGAACCTTATATCACTAGATCGTTTTCACCTCCATTAAAATCATTTGCTCCGTTCCGTGTCATTGATGTGGGATTCATTAAGGCCCTCCTATGACGGATCACTTCTTGTCGACATCAGCTCATTATCCAAGAAGTCGATCTAGGAACACCCCATTCAGTACTTTGAAGGTTGCATGCCTCAATGGCAAGTTTCTCACTTCCAGTGACAGGTTTACATCAATGGCCTTCGACCGAAAGATTTTGCGTGGTTTTCGACGCCAAGTCCTTTATTCACACCACGTGAATTGTACTGCAGTACCTTGAGGGTCATTATCATTATCGGTGATTCCTCTCGCGCCTGTTAACAGCTTACATCATTGGCTGGTAATCAGGCGATGTCTTTCCATGTTCGACTCCAGAACATCCTTCACATGGATCGGCTTGTACTTCGAGTGAAGATCGAACGAGATTGAAGACCCCGGATCTAGTTTCATCCATCCGGGCTGCGATATACATTCAGGAAAATAAAAACATCAAATGTACATCATGGCTACATAGATAATCATCCAATCAAAGGGATGATGGCTCTATCAGAATCATCAGTCTTCACTTAGACGATTGTCTGTCCTATGTACATGAAAATGAATTTATAAAGCTGAGCATGGGAATGCCCGCCTCAACTAGATCATGAAAATATTATGAAGATAATGTATTGTATTGTATCTTATTACAGGTCTCCTCCCAGCATTGAAAGAACTTCGGATCCTCATAATAAAGCATTTCACTCGACATCAAAAGACTAACGACCTCATGCTTTAGGGGGCAACTGTTATAGACATTTTTGGGCACTACAACCCCAAGCATGAAATGTCCATAAACCAAGGGCTCCTAAGTCCCTAAAAGTGTTGTTCTAACCCCTAAAGGAACAAGGTCAACAGATTACAGCTTCTCCCAGAAGTTCTCCATGAAAAACTACTCAGAATTGGTCAAAACAGGATCATTTCAGCTGCTCCACTGGCCAGGTGCGTTGCATCTCACCTAAATACACTGTGTGGGTGCGTTGCATTTCAAAAAGCCCTTCTATGGGGTGCGATGGGCGAGAAATGACAAATGGCAGTGTCATTCCGCGAGGTGGAGAGGCAATGGAAGCTTCCAGAAACTTCTCCTGTGACACTTGTCTCACTGAGTTCGACCAAGGATGAGTAAGAGATCATCAATCTCCAAGTGGAAGCAAGAAATATCAGATAATCAAATCATAAGCTGACTCATCTCCATTATAGATATCTATATATGGATCCCTCATCCCAGAGATCCAGAGGCTGGAATTTTGCATATTGTAAGGAATTGCTGTTGGTTTCTTGAGACAAACATCAGATTGTTGGGTGATCTAAGCTTTGTATGAGGTGAAGAGGGGCTTCTTTGCTGAGAGGTTGATGCTGGGTCAGAACAACTGGTTGTAACTCCTCTTGGCTATTTCTTGTTTATCAATAAAAGCTATTCTAGTTTTCCTCCATACTCTTGTGTCACTGATATTTGTTGCATTTGTATGGTCAATTTACATCTGATCCTAAATTGTTTATGATTATAGATCCATGTCTTTGTATAGTGCTATGCTACTGTGATCTTACAGGTACTTGGTGAAGCTGGGCGTGCAAGGGAGCAGGTAGCGAAAGACTGTCAAAGAAGAGAGGAATCAAATCAGGAGATTAGCGCAAGACAGAGGTTGGTCTTCTTGTTCCTCTCTATTTATAATTCATAAAGGAAAAACAAAAGTAGTTTTACTCTGTTTGTTTCTAAGGCAGCTGTCACACCTTAGTGGGATAGAGCAGTTCTATATAGACACTTTTCCCTGTAACAAAAACCCTCACTGGGGATAAAAGCTCATCAAGCTCCAAGCTCCTGGAGTGGGATGCCCAGAGACGTGGAGTGGGATGCCCAAAGACGCAGCCTGCTCAGCAAGATTTGAAGCAGCAAGAAAAACTGTGCAGAAAGAATATAAGAAACTAACCTAAACTACATCCAACGGTATGGAACGTTTCAATCGTCTAACATCTGATCTAATGGCTCAAACAAGTACACGGTGGCAATTTGGGGGGTTGATTTCAGAGGGGAACACCTTATGGCGTAATAATTTAATTAAAACTCTCATGAATAACTGTTCATTATTAAATAAAAATCTATTACTTTTTAATATAGTTGTAACATAATTGTGGCCCAAATAACAATCCATTATGTGTAAAAATGGAAAACTATTTTAGTCACCATATTCTTTTCATGATTGTATATGGGGTTGGAATTTGACGAGCAAATTGTCTGTCATATGTTATTTGTCTGTTAAATACAGTATAAAAAATTACAAGACCGTCATGATTTTGGTTTGAAACTATAAAAATAGGTCGGGAAGTGTGGAAAACGTTAAATTTGAAGGGCAGGTTTTTCTTGAAATTCTAAACCTGGTTGTATATAATATTTTATGAACACATTGTTTTTTGGAAAACTACTTTATTTATGACTATGTTTCATTGTTATACATGGAATCTTGATTCACATTATATATATTTTTAAGTTAAATAAAACACCATGAGCTTGGTTAGATAGTATTTACATATAACTTTTAATATTAGTGACGTTTCATAATGGCTTCAATGCCTCAAATTTATTTATAAATTAATTCGTTTGTAAATTAATTATTAGATACTTATTGTTTGTCATGTTTATAAATGTTGGAAAACAGAGATAATTTTGTTTTTAAAAATTAATTAATGCATGACATAAATTATAAATATATTTATATATAAAATAAAATAATTTTATACCATTTAAAAATCAATAATAAATTTTAATAAAAATCACATTATAAATTGATATTTAATCAAATTATATGCTTATTTATTTATATAAGGGTTATGATTATATTTTGTGATAAATATTTAATATTTAATTATAAAAGTATTTTGTTTAATAAATATTTATTATTTCATTTTATAATTTAGTATATATTAGCTACTCGTGTGTTGTGATTTTCTGACGAAAATCACTTTGAAGATGAAAAAAACCCATTTCCTTAAAGTTTTTAATAAGAATGGTTATAGTGGTCTCAAGGTCTTAGGGCTTTTCTAAATGCTGAAAAAGGTCCTAAGAGTAAGATTGACCCCAAAGATTGGATTTTTGGTGTTCATCTTCCTTTTATTCAAGGGACCACATATAAAATTGCTAGGATCTTGAAGAAGCACAAGATTCTTCTTTTAGACCCTTTAACACTATTCAAAGTTCTCTTCATTCTGTTAAGGACCGGGTTAACCCCAAGGATGGGAAGGGTGTTTACATTAGTCCCTGTTCTTGTGGAACTCCTTATATTGGTGAGACAGGTCGATCTATAAACCAAAGGATTTGTGAATCTTACATCAAGCATGGTAGGTCTCGCTCCTCCGCTTTGGCAGAGCATGCAGAAAAAACCAATCATCACATCTTCATTGAGGAGGCTAGGGTCATTGCGAGGATTGACCATTTTCATCATCGTAAATTTAGGGAGGCCTTAAAAATTGAAAAGAGACCTACATCTGCACTGAGGAGGCTAGGGTCATTGTGAGGATTGACCATTTTCAACATCGTAAATTTAGGGAGGCCTTAAAAATTGAAAAGAGACCTATTAATTTAAATAGAGATGAAGGTTGGAGTGTGAGCAGATGCTGGATTCCTAGGCTTTCTTCCTAAATTTTTATTTATTTATTATTATTTTTTCAAACTATTTTATTATTTCTTTTTATTATGTGTTAATCCACCTATTAATTAATTTATGACTCTCTAAAAATTATTTATTAATAAGGTTATAACGGGTATAAAAAGCTTAATACAAATTAATTATTAATTCAACATATTATATCTTCTTGTTTTACAATATTACTTTAATACTTTTTTTTTTTTCTAGATTCCTTTACTTCTTTGGTCAAATCCTTTTCTAATTGTATCACATTAACAGTTGGTTTATATTTATTTATTTTTTATATTTTTTTAATCCTCTTTGTCCCTATAGAATTATTTTAATCTTGTCAATTTTATTACCAAACCATTAGTATTAATATTCTATTCATTAATAAGTACTAAAATGACTATATAAGTTTTAGTTACTCATTTTATTAATCTACTTATTATAATTTCTTAGTTTTTAATGAATTTTAGTTAGTGAATTTAATCTAGCTAATTTTTGGGGATTTGAATAAGACTCTAATAAATACCTCTAATAAATTAATTTTTTCTAAGAGTGAACAAGTCTTTTATATATAAAATTAATGTTATATATTGTTTTAATTTAGCTATATTTAATTTACATGACAGATACTCGCTACTATGTAATCTTTGTATTCATTATTGTTTTGCCTCCACAAGCAAGTGGTTCATATTGGTTTTTATTCACCTAGGTTTTCAAACCTTATGTTATATTCAATATTGTTATTAAACTTTATTTTAATTGGTTGTGGGTCAAAATTTTAATGTAAATATTCTCCGCCATGTTGCTCACACAATTACATAATGCATTGAAAACATTAAACTCCATAAACACTTCAGGTTCACTTCATCTCATGCAAGTGGTATTGATTTTAATCATTATACAAAATGCCCAAACCATGTGGCCAAATTATCCATGCATAGTTATAAGCCCCTTTCAGAGGTCATATCTTGAGATTTATGGCATAAAATCGGGCTCAATGGGACCCATTGGAAAGACAAAACAAATGAGACCATGCTGGGAATATCTATTTGGTCAAACCTATGAATTAATCACCCAAAAAATTCAACATAAAATAGGACTATAAAGTTGCAACTAGTTGAGTTTCCTCGGTGAGTTTTTAAATAAAATATCACTACCAAGGTGTTTTGTTGTTGGGATCTCATCCCAAGAATACTTATTTGTCAATAATTTATTAGCAGAAAAATGACTTGACTCTCATATTTAGATATAGAAAAAAAGGGAATTATCCAACTCCTAAGAATAAAAATATAAATTTGTATTCAACTTTCTAGAAACAATTCTCTATTTTGGAATTAAATTTGATAATTATAAATAAGGCGTTGGTAAAAGAGAAAAGGGTTCTATTTTTTTTCAAAAGAGAGAACTCTTTGCATTATTATAAAGGAGAGGTTTTTCTGTAGAATTAGATAGAAGCTTAGATCTCATTTTGGGGTGTTTTTTGACTCTTATTTTTGTATTAGAGGAGAGAGATTTTACACTACTGTGGATCTATATTTTGATGGCAAAGTCATAGAATCTAGGAAGATTGTTTGGATTTGTTTGGATTTTTTTGCAGGTTGAAGAAGCACTCAGAACTGCAAGGTTTATATAATGTATTTATATTTGAATATTACTATTCATTTGAATGTAATGATAGACTTTTGTTGTTGACATATTTCTTCCAAAACTTGTATATTTTTGTAGGTGTATTTTCATACTATCAACTATTTGTTTATAAGGTAAAATAAGTTTGTCAATTGTTCATGAATGCAATTATGTATGTAAATGAATGTATGGAAATCATTTGCTCATAGATTTATTAATATACATTGGTTTAACAATCATGTGAGTATGAGAACTAGTTCCATGCTATAGAGACTTATTTTGGACTAATTCTTCGATCATAGCATGAATGAGATCAAATAATACAAGCTATCAAAACTACTTTTGTAACTCGATATTAATCATAAATTTCCATTTTTAAAACCGGTGCACCTGATATGTAGGAACTATTTTCTATTTGCCAAGTTAGTACAACTCTTCTTTGTTTTTTGCATTATTAGTTAGGATTGCATTTAGATTTAGTTTTAATTTATTTTAAACGAAAGTCTCCTTTCGTAGGAGCAACCATCCTAGTGGCTTGGCTGAGCATACATTTCAATCAATCCAAAAGACCACCTCTTTTAAGTAGTTGCAAGAAGACGAGTCTTTTCTTTTTGCTTGCTAGTAGCAACAAGCATTATTATATAGCAACAGGTAGAATCTAGATTTAGAGATAGTTTATGCATTTAAATTAAGTTAGATTAGATTTCACATTTAGTTTAGGTTAGATTTAGGTTGAGGAAATGGGCTCTCATATTATCACCACACAAAACAAAAAAGGGTTTAATTGGGGCCTGACCGAGTGATTTATTCAATATTGAACATGGTAAATTTTGGTCATCAACACATAAATAAAAGAGAATGAATTTGAGGATGTAACTAAATATAAATGGCTTCTGGGGAGTCTCATCTACCTTACCACTAATAGACTAGATATTTCAATTGTTGTTAAAATCCTTTATAGGTTCACGCAAAAACCTTGCGCAGTACATTAGTGCATTACAAAGAAAGTTTTAAGGTACTTGAGGGGAACTCAAGAATTTAGGCTTAAATACTCTAAGGTGGAAGAATTCAAACTAGTTCGATAAACAAATTCAGACTTTGATGGGGATAAGAAGAATGGAGTGTCTACTTTATGATACCTCATTAGCCTTAGATCAACAATTATCTCTTGGAGATCACACAAATAGTCCATTCCAACAAATTTTATTATGAGGTAGAGTATGTGGTTGTTTAAAGCAAACAAAGGGGATTATGTGGCTTATGAAGATACCCAAGGATTTGCAAGAGAAATATTTGAATGTTACTCTACTTTTGATTGGAAAAACTTCTACATTCAAGTTTGCCAAGAGTTATAGATTCCATGATCAAATAAAGGACATCAACATGAAGTACAATCTAATTTGACATCGTGTAGAGGCCAAGACCATCCATTTGATACTTTGTTCCATAAGTGAGCATATTGCAAACATCTTCAACAAAAGAATTTGAAGAGAAAAGTTTGAAAAATTCAAAAGGTGTTTGGACTCACAAAACATGACTTCAAATTAAGGGGGGAATGTTATACATCTATTCCTATGGACTAGAGTGTTTTGCAAATATTATTATTATTAAATAATTGTTTGTAGATTTTTCTGGTGTGGTTTTGGAGATTCTGGACTCGGATATTCCATAGTGTTCATTTTTATGATCGAAGTTTCGAGTCTAGAACAAGACTCATTCTTAGGACTTGATCTACAAAGAAGGAAAAATATGTTATAAATATGATATGGAGTGCTGTCAAAGTGGTGAGCCGACCAACTCAAGGTGAGTAATTTTCTTATTTTATTTTATTAAAATCTAATTTTTAATCCATTTTCTTATCATCTAGTGAATTTATAAGTTTTTTATATATATTTTGTTTTTTTTTGCTTTAAATCATTATTATATATATTTTATTTAAGTCATGTTATACTCATTTAACGACCCTTTATTGATAAAATTGTTATTAGTCTTCTTTAATGATTTACACTTTAATTCATTCTAATAGATAGAGTAATATTAATAATACTTTGTTAATAATTTGATTAGCAAAGTAATTTATGTTTTCAATGTATGTACTAAATTTTTACTTTTAATTTTATTTTATTAAAAAAAATATTTTTTTTATGCTTTTCATGTATTGCAATGAGTTTCAGTGAATAATAAAATTAGTATTAGTCTTCTTTAATGAATTATGCCTTAATTCATTTTAATGGATATAGTAATGTTAATAATACTTTGTTAATAATTTGACTAGCAAAGTAATTTATGTTTTCAATGTATTGTACTATTTTTTGTTTGTTAAATGAGATTATAAGTTCTTTTTTATCTTGTTTTTTTGAAGAGTATTATTAATATTATTTTTATAATAATATTATGATTTATGATATTTTAGGTCTATGTTATTGGCTCATTGATATTGTGTTTTAATATGAATCTTAACTATATCCAATACAAAACATGTTCTGAGATTGCATAAATTATTATTATTTGTTAAGGGAAAATATGGTAAAACAAAAAACAAAAAAAAAACTCAACAAATTAAAGTTATTATGTTTCATTTTGAAATCAAAACATATTTTCTTTAATGGATTTATCGATGAATTGTTTTTTTAGAATTTTGAAAATAAATATTTCAATAACCTCCACATCAAATCAAGTTGTTTTTATAAACAACTTCCACATAACTTGGATATTAATAGAGAGGGTCTACTCCCCTAGGGAAATGCCAAGTTTGGAAGAAGTGGTGAATAATCTATGCATATTCCATTGCAATATCATATGGAAAATTCATGGCATACATGTTGAATGTTGATGGTTCATCATAAAGGAAATTGTCATAGACATGGTTTCTAGTCGAGGATTCGTAAGAGATAACGAAGCTTAAAAGGAAATTAAAGAGACTAAAGAACCAACCTCATAGAAATATCCCAAGGAAGGGGTAATATGTATTTGATGTATATGATGTTTAAATTAGAGATTCACCCGACGTTAGCAAGAGTTGGTAAATGGTTTCTAAAATTGAGGGAAGATAAATAAACCTATAGAGAAATACTTAAGGAATTGATAATAAGTCTCAAGGAGAAGTGGCAAATGAAATTCAAGAGATGCTGATGAAGACCAATGAGGATTTCCTTTTAATACTCTTGGATAAATGTAAAGAACATCAATGTAAGCAATCATTTTTATCAACTATACACCTATTCAATCATCTATTTGAAGTTAATTTTTTTTGAAAAAATATTAAAATAATAAACATGAAAAATATTAGACAATGAAAAATGGGAACACTTTCAAATATTCATTTCCACCTCTACTAATCATGGTTTTGAAGAAAAACATCTTAGGTAGCAAAGATAAGGTCAATTCCCAAGTTGACTCATAAGTTGCCCTTTTGGGCTTTAATTTTTAATGGCATAGTCTAATAGACAAAATAATTTTTTTCACCGAAATTCGACGATACAATTTCAAGCAAGATATTGTTTTTGTTGTTGTTTAAAATATATTTTTGAATGCATAAATGGGTTCAACACCCTGAAAAACCCTAAGACACTCAAATTCTACAAATTAAACAACTTAAACTCAAGTATTTAAAAATATCTACCATATTTTAGTTAAACTTAACTAGAAAAAATGCGTAAAAAACCATACTTTAACTTAAACCATAGTTTCAATTTTAATTTAGCTTTATCATATGTAATTCCTACTACTAAATTATATATATATATATATAGATGCAGACGCTGCCATATCGCTAGGTCGCTCCTTGGGCCACGTCGAGGGCTCGACCACCTTGGAGTCCATTGTGGCCCAGCTAAACAACATCGAGCTCAACATGGAAACATTGAGGGAGCAGAGGTATGAAGACAAGAATGAACTGGTAGCTTATATTAATGACCTCTAGCATATGCAAAATGAGATCCTGGACTCCATAGAAGGCCTTCGACGACAGCTCCAACGCATAAACGACCATCTTTGTGCCTTGTAGACTTGGGTTGAACACATAGAATATCATATGCATGAGTGGGCTAAGTTCTTTGCTTCTCCTCTTGCGTTTTCCCCCAACCCCCTTCCTTAATGTGTATTCTTGAGAAATGTTTTTTTGCTCCTTTTGTATCGGCAATAACCAATGACACGGTTTTCTTGGCTTATTTTCAGGCTTCATCATGTTCAGAGCATGGCTCGCACCAGCTCTTAAGCCTGCAACACAACCTTGTGAGGCGGTGATGATGTATTTTGATGTTGTGCCGATGATGTATTTTGTTGAATTTGATGTTATGATAATATAATGAAAGTTCTTTGACCGATAATTTTTTTTATAAATAGATAAAAAATGAAATACCATTAAAATACTTGTAAATTATTGTGAATTACCAATTAAAATACTATAAATTATTGTGAATTACCAATTAAAATACTATAGCAGATTTAAAGGTGATTTTAAGAAAAAACTAGTGCTCAATTTTTCTAAAACCCATAATTATTTTGATCAATATTCATTAATAAATAAGTCAAAAAAATATAAGGCAAATGTTTCACATTTCTTTCAATTTTATGTAACATGTACAATGACTGCACTAAAAATAAATATTTTTTTTACTAAGTTACCACACTTATAATAGAATTACTATGGGTGGAATACAGTTGGAAATAATTTCATTATACAAACTTGGACTAAAATTTCATTTCCTAGAAACAAGTAATAATGTTAGTTGACTTATGTATTGGTTGGTTATTAAACTGGTGGTGGGATTAACCATTGGTCGCACACCCAACACACTTCATATATCTCTTTTTAACTATGGAATTAGATCTGAGTTTTCGATCATGAAAATCTAATTACCAGGTACATATTTTTTTTTCGATGTACTACTTATTAAATATGCCACCTACCCTAAGATACTTGGTTTCACATCCAACGTCCATCTATGCACTGCTTGATCCTATGACGAGGAGACGAGGGTTTGGTTGAGTCAACCAACTCACCCCTGGGCTACGAGGGTAGTAAGTCATTTTGTTGTTCCTGCTAGGGTTTTGGCTCTGCAACCTACCTCCAAGGCGACGAGTATTCTCACCCCTCCAGTCACTTTTGACTTGTAGGTAACCATATAGTTACACAATTATACAATTTTCCTATCTGAGCACACTCCTTTTTCTTCCTCCCATGATGATTTTCATTGTCCTTCTCACAACTTTCGCAGGTATTCACAACAACCACACATATGTGTTATCACTAGTGAGGAGCATAATGGAATTCGAGATGTCTCTCCAGGTACTGATAACTAATTAGCTCCCATTCATTGTGAATTACATTTTGATATTTTCTACCCCCATGGTGATGTGTTTCGCTGCAGGGTTTGGAGCTATGCGTTGAGACTTGGGCCACTGCGCAAGTAATAATTCCCGAAGCCGAGAATAAATAGTTTATGAGTTTTCTTTATGTTGGAAAACCCCCGATTCTGAAATAATAGAGGCTCATCCGTTCTTTTGCAGGTTGGTTTCTTCAAAATTTTCATTATCTATGAACTTTATGGCAATGGTCGCGCTCAAATTCTCATTACTCTCTTCATTTTGTAGGTTTTTACTCCTTCTCCAGACCTATACGAGGGTTCCAAAGCTTTTCCCAAAATTGGGGTTCTTATATTCCTTTTAAATATGTACATGGGTTTCTCTGCAGTATGAGGAAACCCTACTAGGTTATAGCTCCTCATGTTAACACTATTAATTATTATCACAGTGTTAATTTAGCTTTAGCTTTATCATATGCAATTCCCATTACTAAATTTTATATATATATATAAACACTTAGGTAACTAATTTATAAATAGATAGAAAATAAAATACCTGTAATTATTGTGAATTCCCAATTAAAATACTATGGTGGATTTAAAGGTGATTTCAAGAAAAAACAAGCTCCCAATTATCCTAAAAACCATAATTGTTTTGATCAATATTCATTAATAAATAAGTGAAAAAAAATATAAGGAAAAAGTCTCACTTTTCTTTCAATTTTATGTAACATGTACAACAACTAAACTAAACAAGATGGGCTGCGACGCAGCTAGTCCCTGCCATAATCCATAGTTGAACGACCAGCTTGGATGCAATGGGATGTAAGGGATTATGGCTGGTAGTGCTTCCTTTGGGGCCAATGCCTCTGCTGCTTCCTCTTGGCCCCTGCTGCTTCCTCTGGTGCGTCCTCCAGGGGACTCCAGTAAAACTAAGTCAACTGTAGCTCCAGCTGCCTCTGCCTACGCAGCTCTATCTGAGTTCATGTATTCCACCTACCATAACTGATTGCCGCCAACGATAATGATAGCACATAGGCATAGTGAGATGCTTTTAATATTGAATTTATAGGTTGAGAATGAGAACTTGCTGATATCATTAAATCAAGGGCAGCAACACCCTCCACGTGTGCGTTCCCTATCGCCACGAGGGCCGTTGATAATAAAAATCTCATTTAAAAAGAATACAGTAAAAGCAAGTTAAAAACATATCTGTTGAGCCTGGGCCCTATGTTCGGCACAGATATAAAATTGTGAGAAGTGCAGTGTAATGAAAAAAGTTCATATAAGCAGCAAGACATTCAGAAAATATGGAATATGAAAGTATCCATCAGACGACCACGCTCCCTTGAAAACTGACTATTAAAATATTTAAGCAAGTCAAATTAGATATCGATAATAACAAATAGGGCGCCGTCCATTCGGTTGATAATAAAATCTAGCTACCTCAACAGTTTGACGGTTTGGAAGGTGGAGTTTCGGCTGCGCTGAGACCCTCTAACAACAAGTCAAATGCATGCGCGCTTTACTGGCCCTTCGATTTCAACCTAACTACCCATATGTACATATTGTATTTCACCTAATATTTTTTTTTATAGCTATAAATATACTTCTATTCGCATTTACTCAGGGTTTCGGTCCAGAAACCTTGTTAAGGTACAGCGAGCGAGCATGCAAGGAGACAATTGCCAGGAAAGCTAACAAAGAAGCAGAAGCGTGGTGTGCCAGGTATGTTTACATGTTACAGAGAATTTAATTATATTCCTTCTGTAATTTCATAATTACTGCAAAGTTTGTAGAAAATAAAAATTGTTTTCCAGTTGCCGACCATTGATTTATGGAAACGGAGACAACGCTTTATCAAGTCATATTATAAGTCATATTCAAGTACACAGGTAATAAAAACCTCACTTAAAAAGATTACTCGAAAAGCAAGTTAAAAACATGTCTGTTGAGCCTCGCCCCGTGTTCAGCACAGATATAACACGTGGCTTGCATGCTCGCAACTTTATTGTAACAATCCAAAACATCTGTCTTCGGTCACTATTACAGATCTCCATGAAGATGACATCCGATCCAGATTAAATGCATGAATGCTAATTATCCAGAGTTGAAGTTTCCACAAATACAGGCCCACCCTTGGCAGAAGGTTGCTATTGGCACTGTTATATCTCCAATTTACTCCTTTCGCATCACTGTAGAAAGTGACGTGTTTGTTTTCTCAGCTTTTCCACAGGCGAGCACCTGCAGAGGCGATAGATCTTCTCTGAAGAATTCTCCAGTACTCACCGAGTCTTCGCTGCACTGCTGTAAGTTAGATACATTTGTACATAGCTTGGTCTAGAGCTAAATTGCTAATTGATACTTGCATTCATATTTCTTTTCTATTCTATAAGTTACAAAGAAAAAACTCGAATAGACAGAGTCGATTAACCATTTAGAATAACATATGTTGAACCACAATCATGTAAAATCAGTGCGAGCCAAACTGTAAGGGAATTATGTAATGATAAAAATTTCCTGTAAAGAAGAATTTACCTTGCATATTTCTTTTCTATTCTATAAGTTACAAAGAAAAAACTCGAATAGACATCGATTAACCATTTAGAATAACATATGTTGAACCACAATCATGTAAAATCAGTGCGAGCCAAACTGTAAGGGAATTATGTAATGATAAAAATTTCCTGTAAAGAAGAATTTACCTTGCCATAATAAAAATGGTTGTGTATTTATTATTTGACTGTAACATTGGTTAGTTCGAGACGACACAGAGGTGTGCTCCCAAAAAAGTCCAAATGTGTGATAAATAATCTAATATTAAAACAACACATGGGCATAGAAACAACCCTGTTGGATGCAAGGGTCTCTCTGTCAGCCATGAAAGCCATACATTAATGAAAATACCAATCCTGTAGGGATGGAATTGATAAAAGAAAAACCCAGAAATTACAATCAAAACTGCTCATTGAAACCCCAAATCTTTAACACGAAATTTATATCTTTAAGTTCTGAATAATAAGATCGTATTCATGCTAAGGATGCTCAAAAGTGGTCAAGCCATTGTATAATAATGAAGTAACATATCTATTCACTACTAGGACTGCAATATTAATAGTAACTAAGTTACAAGATGTAAACCCTATGCGGAAAAAACCTTAAATACATTCTGGATTTAATAAATCTAATTAAAGACTACGGGAACAACAGTTCCTCCAACCCTCAGTAAAATCGATCAAACCCTCAATAGCTAAGTCTTGAGAACTATTTAGGCTTTTCCAAGGGAGCCTGGAATGGTGAATGAGTCAAATGTTGGAACCAGAAGTTCGTTCCACAACGGAAGTTGCGACCTACATTCAAGTAAACAAACATTATCACTGGAATGAAATAATACCCACATAGGAAAAAGGAAAAATTGTTACCGTGACTACAAGGAAGGCGATACCTTGAGGGAGTGACTTACCCGTTGGCAGCCACCGGGACTGGAGAAACCCCATTTTGTTGGGTGAATAAGCCTGCATGCATAGCCAAATTTAGAGACCTAAATGTGAAACGATTATTGTAAATAGAGTACAGAATGGAGGATAATTCAACGGTAAGTTTTATACCTTGTCTTCTGTGGTACTGGTGCAGGTGCAGATGAAAGCAGCTGAACCAGCGCTCTCTCCATTTCTGCTCACCAAGAACGACATGAGAGCCGCAGTGCAGATGAAAGGAGCTGAACCAGCGCTCTCTCCATTTCTGCTCACCAAGAACGACATGAGAGCCGCAACAGCCCTGTAATGAATTTGGGAAAAATGGTTAAACTTACGAATATTAATTAACAGTCAATACTGAAAGCGTTTTAAGGGAGAGTCCACCTGCTCTGAGGGACTCCATGGAAGCTCTGTGTACACATGCAGCCATGTCGAATGGTAGCGGTGAAATCCAGTCGCGATAGCTTAGAGGTTGCAGGAATAAGCTTTGGATTCAAGCTGTGGACGATGATAGCTTAGAGGTTGCAGGAATAAGCTTTGGATTCAAGCTGTGGACGATGAACCAAATGTAAAGCACGAGTAAGAGGCAAGAAATACAGCATCTGTTCTGCATGCAGAGTGACACGTTCAGCCTCCTCAGATAGCTCAAAGAACAAGCAACTTAGGATATGTACCCATTCGCACTTAACAGTAAAAATTAAGGAATTAATGTCAGCATTAAATCGAAACCGCAAACCGTCAAGGCCAGTTGATTGTGGGTAAGTAGCAGTTTAAGATATGGTCCGGCCTCTTCCGCCTCGGGAAGAGGCCAAATAAGATGGCCAACAGAAGTTGAAGTGCAAACTTTATGATATAACTAAAAATACCACTAAAAAACCCGGCGATTTAATGTTATCTGCCCTCCGAACGGTTACTATAGTCCCTGCCGGATGCCAGATGGCAGGGACTAAAAAGACTTTATTTACTAGTTACCACACTTATAATGGAATTATTGTGGGTGGAATACAACTGGAAATAATTTCATTCTACAAACTTAGACTATAATTTCAATTCATAGCAACATGTAATAATGTTAATCGACTTATGTATTGGTTGGTTATTAAACTAGTGGCATAATTAACCATTGGTCACATACCCAACGCACCTCACCTCATATGACTCCGTTTAACTATGGAATTATATTTGAGTGTTCGACCATGAAAATCTAATTACCGAGTACACATTTTTTTGTTTTTCGATATACTGCTTATTAAATATGCCACCTACCCCGGTACACCTAGTTTAACACCCATCATCCATCTATGCAATGCTTGATCCTACAATGGGGAGACGAAACTTCGGTTGAGGTAACCAACTCACCCCTGGGCTTAGAGTGCAATCAATCAATCTAATGTTCTTTGCTAGGGTTTTGGCTCTGTAACCTACCTCCATGGCGAAGAGGATTCTCGCCCCTCTAGTCACTTATAACTTGCAGGTAGCCATATAATTACACAGTTATATTTTCCTATCTGAGCACACTCCTTTTTCGTCCTCCCACGATGGTTTTCCTTGTCGTTCTCATAGGCTTCATAGGTATTCACAACAACCACATGTATGTGCTACCACTAGCGAGGAGAAGAACTGAATTCAAGATGTCTCTCCAGGTACTGGCAGTTAATTATCTCCCATTCACTATGAATTACAGTTCGATATTTTCTACCCTTGCTGTGGTGCCTTTCACTGTAGGGTTTGGAGCTACGCGCTGAGACTTGGGCCATTGTGCAGGTAATAATTCCCCAAGTCGGGCATAAATGGTTTATGAGCTGTTTTCTATTGAAAAACCCTTGGTCCTGAACTAATATAGGATCATCCGTTATTTTGCAGGTTGGGTTCTTCAAAATTATCCTTAGCTATGAACTTTATGGCAAGGGTCATGCTCAAATTCTCATTACTCTCTTCATTTTCCAGGTTTTTACTCCTTCTCCAGACCTATGCGAGGTTCCAGAGCTTTTACCAAAATTGGGGTTCTTACTTGGTTTCCTTTTAAATATGTACATGGGTTTCTTTGTAGTATGAGGAAACCTTATTGGGTTATAGCTCCTCATGCTAATGTTGTTAATTATTATCATTATTATAGACTTCTTTTGCATGTCGTCTCTCGGCACATCTACTGTTACATTAACTATAATAATTTCTTTTGTTTCTAAAGAAGTTACCAGATCATTGGTTAGAGTATCCATTTAAGTTGATTGTAAATCTAAGTATTAAATTGTCATGTGACCCCACCCGAGGCTTATTTCTTCTGTTATATTTAACTTTGTTTTGGAATTTTCGATTTTCTTATCCTTGGTTATGATATCAAGGTTGAAACATACGTTTACTTGAAATTGTTTTCTGTTCTAATCTAGTTGAGCGCTCAGAATTTGTTAAGAAAATTATTTAACTTTATTGACTGCTACGTTATTGGAACAATATTATGCTTGTTTACAAATATTTCTTTAATATGTTGTATGAATGCTACAATTCTAGTATCGGTAGATTTGTTAGAGTTTTGAGTTATCATTTTATTTAGTTGTTGTGATATACACAAATATCCTCGGGCTACACATGACCATATTTATATTGACAGTTCAAGTCAGGATTACTTCAGTTTCTTTTTATCAACACTTGGCCATGAGCGAGACTTGGGTTACTTGGGACTTGCTCGACTCCCTAAGGGTGTTTAATTATAACTTTTCTTTTCCAGTTCTGGACTGCTTTTGGAAAACCTTGGGTTTGTTGCTCCAAGATTAACCATAACCCATATTTTGTTAGTTTTGCATAAGTTTTCTTTCATGGATCATACCCCGTGTCGACCTTCCAAAGACTATGTCCCTAACTTACTCATTTTATATTTGTTTATCTTTTATATGTGCATGCCCATAGTACATATCCTCCAACAATTGTTGTATTCTTTTATATATGTATTTCTTGGATTTATTTTATTTAAGGCTATCAAAATTTCCATAGGAAGTAAATACGAACGATTACTTTATTTCAGACTCGCGGTTTTTTTTGATTTCTAACTGAATTTCAATTCTTGACAAATTCCCAACTATGTTAGTACTAAATTCTAGGAAAGATTTATATATTTAGTAAAATACTAAACTCCATATAAAAAATGCCATTAACATTATAACACAAAGAATTTTTAATTAAGCAAAGATATAAAATGTCTCAGAGATACTTATATGTTTATGTATATACTGTTAGAAAGTCAAGCAGGAAAGACCACACCGCCCAACCACGAGACTGGCAATTACACCTACCCTCCCCTTGAGATTTATCCCATCTAGACAATTTATAAAACAACCGTTGAGATAACATGTTCTTGAACCTTAGGACCACACCAATCTAGTTCAAAACTCTATACTCAAGGACTCTTTCTAAGGGTTCCACTGGCTCTATGTCCAGCTCAAGAACACCTTATCCTAGTTGTGTCTTATGCAAGGTACCAAATTCCCATTCTTCTTCTCTCTTCATCCTCTAGCCCGCGTCTGACATCCTTGGATCTTTTTCTCACTAAGATGTGATTTTTCCATCTCTCGGGAGAGAGAAAAATGATAATTATCTCTAACTATCTGAAGGTTTGAAAATTCATTGTATTTTCATTTTTGGTCCTTTTGCGTAAATTCCAAAACATATCATCATAATTTATTTCCAAATTAAAATTGTCTTTTAACATAAATTTTCACTAGGCCTCTTTCACTAAGCCATGAGTCATTAAGTCTTGTAAAGTAAAAGTAAACAACAAAAAAAAACAAAATATTCACAACAATTAGGGTGTTACATCTCCCCCCCGTGTGAAACACCATCCTTTGTGTTTAGTCCAACCCTTTGGAATAGGTTAGGATATGCCTTTTTTAGGAAGCCTTCATCTTCTCAGGTGGCATCTTCCAGGATAAAGTGCTTCCATTGTACTTTAACTTGGGTGATAAATCACCTCTATTACATTTTTTCTCTCTACTCGACAATACGCATAGGATCTACCAGGAACTCTCCGTCCGGTTCAACATGCGCCATAATCATAACTAGTCATTAGTTCATACTAATTATAATTTATATTCATACACTTCAATTACAAAATTAAATCTTTACCTGCACATCTTGCCAGTTAATCACATGCCTAAGATCATATACATATTTCTTCAATAATGAAACATGAAACACATTATGGACCTGGATATGACTAGGTAGTGCAAGTTTGTATGCTACAAGCCCAATTATTTCCAAAATATGGAAAGTTCCACAATATCAGGGTGCTAATTTTTCACAACCGCCCCACTGCAGGGTACTCCTTCTAGGCTTAACTCATACATAAACATGATCTCCTACATGGAACTCCCTGTAGGTCCTTTTTCTGTTTGCATAATTCTTTTTCCTATCTTGGACATCTTTTAGATTATGTCAAACATTTTTCACTGCTTGCTCCATTTCAACGAGCATATCAGGCCCTAGTACTAATTTATCTTCAAGGTTGTTCTAATTGATGGGTACTCTGCATATTTTCCCATACAACACTTCAAAATGACTCATTCCCAATGATTCATGGTAGCTATTATTATATGAAAATTCAACTAAGTGGAGGTATTCCTCCCACTTGGTTGGTTGTTGCATTACATACATTCTTAGCATATCCTCCAGTAGTTTATTTAATCACTCAGTCTGTCCGTCAGTCTGAAGGTGGTACGCGGTGCTAAACCAAATTTGTGTAGCCAAACCCATGAAAAGGAATTTCCAAAGTGTGTTGGTAAATTTTACATCCATGTTTGAAATCACTACTTTTGGTTGGAAGGCTGTTTGCCCATCTTTAGGATGCAAATTTCAAGGTTCAAGGAGAGCCAAAGGCTCAAGGGTCAAGGATGGGGCCCCATCAAGGCTAGCCGATGGCTCAAGGTTGGCCGAAGGCTCAAGGCTCAAGGCTGGCCGATGGCTCAAGTTTGGCCAACGGCTCAAGGCTCAAGGCTGGCCGAAGGCTCACTCACTGAGCCGAAGGCTCAAGAAAAGTCATTAAGGTTTTGGTGCAACCTTTAGGGTATTAAATCCTCAAGGGTTGGTATTAGGCTCTCGGGTCAATTCATCCTAAAGTCTTGCATCCAGGAGTGATCGGGTTACGGTCTTTCATAGTCTGATGTTCATCTCTAATGGTCATTATACAAAGGGTTAACTGATTCTTCATCCTTCTTCGTCAGTTAACCATTTAATAGAATGAATTTAAAGAGAAGGTCAGACTAGTGCGGGTGACAACTGTAAATTACCAGGTGTTAAGTCAAGGAGAGATGGTTTAAAAGTTAATGTCAGGACCAATCATTTGGAAGATCTGTCTGGGAGTTTTTATTGAAAAGGGGGAACTAAGGAAAATATTTGAGTCAAGTGGAATAGCATACAAAAGGTTGAAGGTGGTACTGTAAGAGTTGGATGTGCTGAATTCATCATCTTAGAAAAAGATAAAGGTTGGAAGGTTCTTGGATGTTGGCGGGAATAAGGGGATGTTGGCGAGGTTAATAGTTTTAGGGATGTTGGCGGGTAAAGGATTGGAGTTGTATGAAGTCAACATCTCTCATCCTCTATAAAAGATAAGGTTCTTGGAGGGCTTTGAGGGATGTTTGGTTGGAAGGTGGGGTGATGGGGCTGGCTGAAGGTTCAAGGCTCAAGGCTGACCAATGGCTCAAGGTTGACCAGGCTCAAGGCTCAAGGTTGGCCGAACTTTTTTATGAATAAATATGGGCTTTCAGATCGTTTTAAAAAAGTCATTAAGGTTTTGGTGCAACCTTTAGGGTATTAATCCTCAAGGGTTGGTATCAGGCTCTCGAGTCAATTCATCCTAAAGTCTTGCATCCGGGAGTGATCGGGTTATGGTCTTTCATAGTCTGATGTTCATCTCTAATGGTCATTATACTAAGGGTTAATTGATTCTTCATCCTTCTTCGTCAGTTAACCATTTAATAGAATGAATTTAAAGAGAAGGTCAGACTAGTGTGGGTGAAAACTGTAAATTGCCAGGTGTTAAGTCAAGGAGAGATGGTTTAAAAGTTAATGTTAGGACCAATCATTTGGAAGATCTGTCTAGGAGTTTTTGTTGAAAAGGGGGAACTAAGGAAAATATTTGAGTCAAGTGGAATAGCATACAAAAGGTTGAAGGTGGTACTGTAAGAGTTGGATGTGCTGAATTCATCATCTTAGAAAAAGATAAAGGTTGGAAGGTTCTTGGATGTTGGCGGGAACAAGGGGATGTTGGTGGGAACAAGGGGATGTTGGCAGGTAAAGGATTGGAGTTGTATGAAGTCAACATATCTCATACTCTATAAAAGATAAGGTTCTTGGAGAGCTCTGAGGGATGTTTGGTTGGAAGGTGGGGTGATGGATATGGTCGAAGGTTCAAGGCTCAAGGCTCAAGGCTCAAGGCTGGCCGATGGTTCAAGGTTGACCAGGCTCAAGGCTCAAGGTTGGCCGAACTTTTTTATGAATAAATATGGGCTTTCAGATCGTTTTAAGGCCAACCTTGAGCCTTGAGCCTGGTCAACCTTGAGCCATCGGCCAACCTTGAGCCTTGAGCCTTGAGCCTTGAACCTTTGGCCAGCCCCATCACCCCACCTTCCAACCAAACATCCCTCAGAGCCCTCCAAGAACCTTATCTTTTATAGAGGATGAGAGATGTTGACTTCATACAACTCTAATCCTTTACCCGCGAACATCCCTAAACCCCGGCAACATCCCTAAAACTATTAACCCCGCCAACATCCCCTTGTTCTTGCCCGAAGGGCAAGTGATTGAGCCTTCGGCTCAGTGAGTGAGCCTTCGGCCAGCCTTGAGCCTTGAGCCTTCGGCCAACCTTGAGCCATCGGCCAGCCTTGATGGGGCCCCATCCTTGACCCTTGAGCCTTTGGCTCTCCTTGAACCTTGAGCCTTTGGCTCTCCTTGAACCTTGATATTTGCATCCTAAAGATGGGAAAACAGCCTTCCAACCTTTAATTCAGATTGGCATCATATATATAATTGATCAAAAACTCCTAACCAAAAAATTGATTCCTGACAAAGGACACCGGACTCCTTCAAATAGCTGATACCAGCGGGGCGGCGAGGGAAACACTTTTATCCAATTATGGAAACTCACCTAGAATCACTCTGAAACCATATGTCAGTTTTACTGACGACAACATGGGACTTTGTAACTACCCTAACAGAGCGTAGAGTAGGTACAACAAACTACAAATTGACCATCGTCGGACGCCATTAGCCTTCATTCCGTTCCCCACCTAGATGAGGGCTTCACAGGAATACAACGCACTGTCACTCCTCCACCTTCACCCATACATCCCTCCTCAACACTCCCACGACGACACGCAGGGGCTTCATTAGCGCTCATGTTGGGAGAGCAGGGATAATTAACGGATTCCTTTCCGGAACTCCAGCTAAATCAATCCTTCGAAGTGCCTTCAGACCTTACAACCTGAAGATCATCCCTTTGCCATACCTCAGATGGAACCTCACAGGAGAGACAGTGCACTGCTACTCCTCACCTCCATCTGTCCCCTCCAACAACATGCCAATTGTGGGTGGGAGCACTCATTGCTTACTTGATCTGAAAGCCCATATTTATTCATAAAAAAGTTTGGCCAGCCTTGAGCCTTGAGCCTTGAAACTTCGACCAGCCCCATCACCCCACCTTCCAACCAAACATCCCTCAGAGCCCTCCAAGAACCTTATCTTTTATAGAGGATGAGAGATGTTGACTTAATACAACTCCAATCCTTTACCCGCCAACATCCCTAAACCCCGCCAACATCCCCTTGTTCCCGCCAACATCCCTAAAACCATTAACCCCGCCAACATCCCCTTGTTCCCGCCAACATCCAAGAACCTTCCAACCTTTATCTTTTTCTAAGATGATGAATTCAGCACATCCAACTCTTACAGTACCACCTTCAACCTTTTGTATGCTATTCCACTTGACTCAAATATTTTCCTTAGTTCCCCCTTTTCAACAAAAACTCCCAGACAGATCTTCCAAATGATTGGTCCTGACATTAACTTTTAAACCATCTCTCCTTGACTTAACACCTGGTAATTTACAGTTGTCACCCACAATAGTCTGACCTTCTCTTTAAAGTCATTCTATTAAATGGTTAGCTGACGAAGAAGGATGAAGAATCAGTTAACCCTTAGTATAATGACCATTAGAGATGAACATCAGACTATGAAAGACCGTAACCCGATCACTCCCGTATGCAAGACATTAGGATGAATTGACCTGAGAGCCTGATACCAACCCTTGAGGATTAATACCCTAAAGGTTGCACCAAAACCTTAATGACTTTTTTTTATGAATAAATATGGGCTTTCAGATCATTTTAAGGCCAGCCTTGAGCCTTGAGCCTGGTCAACCTTGAGCCATCGGCCAGCCTTGAGCCTTGAGCCTTGATCCTTGAACCTTCGGCCAGCCCCATCACCCCACCTTCCAACCAAACATCCCTCAGAGCCCTCCAAGAACCTTATCTTTTATAGAGGATGAGAGATGTTGACTTCATACAACTCCAATCCTTTACCTGCCAACATCCCTAAACCCCGCCAACATCCCTAAAACTATTAACCCCGCCAACATCCCCTTGTTCCCGCCAACATCCCTAAAACCATTAACCCCGCCAACATCCCCTTGTTCCCGCCAACATCCAAGAACCTTCCAACCTTTATCTTTTTCTAAGATGATGAATTCAGCACATTCAACTCTTACAGTACCACCTTCAACCTTTTGCATGCTATTCCACTTGACTCAAATATTTTCCTTAGTTCCCCCTTTTCAACAAAAAATCCCAGACAGATCTTCCAAATGATTGGTCCTGACATTAACTTTTAAACCATCTCTCCTTGACTTAACACCTGGTAATTTACAGTTGTCACCCACACTAGTCTGACCTTCTCTTTAAAGTCATTCTATTAAATGGTTAACTGACGAAGAAGGATGAAGAATCAGTTAACCCTTAGTATAATGACCATTAGAGATGAACATCAGACTATGAAAGACTGTAACCCGATCACTCCCGTATGCAAGACTTTAGGATGAATAGACCCGAGAGCCTGATACCAACCCTTGAGGATTACCCTAAAGGTTGCACCAAAACCTTAATGACCTTTTTTTATGAATAAATATGGGCTTTCATATCGTTTTAAGGCCAGCCTTGAGCCTTGAGCCTGGTCAACCTTGAGCCATCGGCCAGCCTTGAGCCTTGAGCCTTGATCCTTGAACCTTCGGCCAGCCCCATCACCCCACCTTCCAACCAAACATCCCTCAGAGCCCTCCAAGAACCTTATCTTTTATAGAGGATGAGAGATGTTGACTTCATGCAACTCCAATCCTTTACCCGCCAACATCCCCTTGTTCCCGCCAACATCCAAGAACATTCCAACCTTTATCTTTTTCTAAGATGATGAATTCAGCACATCCAACTCTTACAGTACCACCTTCAACCTTTTGTATGCTATTCCACTTGACTCAAATATTTTCCTTAGTTCCCCCTTTTCAACAAAAACTCCCAGATAGATCTTCCAAATGATTGGTCCTGACATTAACTTTTAAACCATCTCTCCTTGACTTAACACCTGGTAATTTACAGTTGTCACCCACACTAGTCTGACCTTCTCTTTAAAGTCATTCTATTAAATGGTTAACTGACGAAGAAGGATGAAGAATCAGTTAACCCTTAGTATAATGACCATTAGAGATGAACATCAGACTATGAAAGACCGTAACCCGATCACTCCCGGATGCAAGACTTTAGGATGAATTGACCCGAGAGCCTGATACCAACCCTTGAGGATTAATACCCTAAAGGTTGCACCAAAACCTTAATGACTTTCAACATATTTCCTTCATAAATATATCGACAATTTCAACAATTTTATATGTAGATTTTACCAATATAAAATGAGTTGTTTTTCTCAGTTTATCCACCTCCACCATGATGGAATCATTCTTGTTTTTAGATCTAGGCATACCTGTGATAAAATCTAAAGTAATAGTATCTCATTTCCATCTAGAAATAGGCAGTGGATGGAGTAAATTACCAGGGTGTTGGTGTTCTGCCTTAACTTGTTGGCACTCTAGGCATTTATCCAAATAATCAGTAATTTCCTTCCTCATACTTGGCCAAAAGTAATCATTTCTAATCACGGAAAATAAATTTTGATATCTGGGGTGGGAAGCAACAGTCTTTTATGAAATTCATCCAAAATAAATTGCTTAACTGAGGTTTGGTTAAGAACATATATCCTACCTCTAAAAGTTAACAAATTATCACTATTTATGCCTGTTGAGGGCCAAAAATGTCTGCCTCAACATTGGGGGATAACCACTAGGTCCGGACCTTAAAGCAGCTTCTTTTCTATTTGGAGTAGTGGCTCCGACTGATTTAACCAGGTCCAGTTACCTTCTCCCTATCGCTATTGGTTTATGATGTATCTTTAACTACCAATAGACAGGGATATCAGATCACTTCTTCTTGCTGATCAGACAAGAGAATGACCCTTAAGCTGATTTGGGTTCAACCAAGCCACAACTAAATTTTTGCCTCTTTGAGAAGAGGACTTAAAAGAATGTAGAAATTAATCTAAATGCAAGCTTATTCTATAATGCAAGCAAAAAGAAATTAATCTTAATCATATCTTAATTAGGCAGATATAGATCTGACCCAACTAAGAGCAAGATAATTACATGATAATAATTTAAATATGTCTAGCTTTTAGTTAATGTCAAGCTAACGAAGTAGTTCAATTAACTGACATTTGTAAATACCGAAACACATCCTATGGAGACCTCTTAACTGAAGTAATAAACCAACAACATTCCGAGAATTCACAAAAATCATATTAATTGTCAAATCAGTAAATCCAATAATTAAACAAAAATATGCAGAAATAGTTCACACATCACTATTTAATAAATCAGTTTTATAAGACAGATTTCTGAGTAAATAGTTACTCAGAAATCAGAATTTAATCCATAAGATCAAAGATAAATAATACCAACATTGAGACAAATTACCCATATTGACAAAAGTGCACAAACATGAATAAAATGACACATTCCTTTTATCATAAAAATGAAACTAGTATTTGAAACAATAGTATTAGAAATACCAATTATCCTTGAGGTACCCAACCTCTTGGATGAGACCTTGCTACGGGTGCCCTGATGTGGAGTAGCAGGAACTGAGTGATTGGGTAGAGATAGATGTGGATGGAGCGGTAGAGAGAGTGACAGTGTAAGGAATCCCAAGACAGTGCATAGATAGCAGGCTGCAGCAATGCGAGAGGCACAAGTGTTTTGCACAGTGCTAGGTGGCACAGAGAAGTGTGCAATGGTGCGAGATGCATGGAGATGTTGCAGTAGCGCAGATGTCAGAGAGGGAGCACTTGTCAGTAGCAGGTATAAATTCAGCATCAGAGTATGTTCCTAACCCAACAGAGTGGTCAGTTAGGAGTGTTTTTGTTACAAGTGTTGTTGGAGCAAGTGGATCGGGCAAATGTGTTGCATGCAGAACATTCTAGAGTTGCAGGATAGGGGTTGCAGATAATCCATATCTTGTTGAGAGGGAGTTTTGAAAATGCAACAAGATGATGGAGCTTAGTGGAAAGGAGTCGCCTTCACTAAGTGGGCCCGCAGGCTATTTTTGGCGCAAAGTCTATATTTAGACATATGGATCATGGTCTATGAGTTGTAGGATGCTATTTGTGGATGATTGGTCATGTTGGTAAAAATAGATGGACTTCTATTTTTAGACATATGGGCGGAGTCTATTTTTAGACTGTCAGGCTAAAAATAAAACAGTCAAATATTATTAGCTCATAATAATATTTGGACTATAAACATTATCTTATCCTCTTGGAGCACTTCAGTTCGAGCTACGAATGTGGCACATGCAGCTGTCATAAGGAAATACGCTTTTCTTGTGAGTCAGTTGAGCTATTGCATGGTGGATTTCAGTTAGAACTCATGGGGTTGAGTTTTGGTGGAGTTGATTATGGAGTTGATGGAGTTGTGTTCAGTTTGACTTGGTTAAACTAGTTGTATTTAGTCTAACTGCAGAATACACTAGTGATGAGTGATGTGAATTAATTGTTAAATTAATTCACTAATTATTAACTCATAAAGCAACTAAAGAATACATCAGTTAACTCAGTGCATGGACAGTTCAGTGGAGACAGGTGGTAGAGGTTGAGATTGCTATCAATTGTGACTATAGTTGTGCATGAGATCTTGCACAATTAGTGGGATTGAGTAATGCCAATGAGGATTGCATGGTTCAGCCAAGGAAATACGAGTTTTCTTCAACCATTCATCATTATTCTTTTGCAGGATTGCGCAGTGGAGGCAGACAAACAGTGGAGGAGATTTGAGGCATCAGATCTGAGCTAGTTTGTGTGTAATAGGTGGAGATAGTACTGAGTACTTGTGAGGAGTATTGTACTATGTATTATTACATGTTCTCAATCAATATAATATACGGATAGTGTGGGGTTTTCAGCTGTATGCTTTCCCCGGGTTACATACTGTGTTAATGTGTGCATGCGATTGATGTTTCATTGATTTTAATGCTGCTAAATTGATGATCAATGTAGAGGAGGTTATGTATTATGCATGTATTCTGCAATAGTGTATAATCGGGATAATCTCTGTGAATAAGTGTCATATTATTCAAAATTTCTACAAAATTTTTTAGTGAAACCTCCCCAGAAATGTTCTGCTTGACTTATCTTTCCAATGAGTCATCCTGGGCCTCATTTGGCCAAGTAAAACTCAATCTATGAGCTTCCAAAGTTGATGGGTCAAATCTGACATAAATCTAGAAATTCTATTGCTGGGCTAAAAAAATCAAAATTTTAATTAAAAATCCAATCCTAAATTAGACTATAATTATTTAATAATTAATACTAATTTAATAGTTAATCATAAACTAAACCAATTATTTAAATAAACTATTTATTAATTAATATTAATCTAACTAACTAATATATAATTAATTATTTATAAACTACTTAATATTAATCTTAAATAATAATTAAATCTTAATTTAATTAAATTATATATATTAATTAATTAAATTAATTTAAGATTTATTATTTAAATATTTAAAACTAATCTTAAACCATAACTATCTTCACTATACTTATTTCACTCATACTTTTAAGTAATGTCTTGAAACTCAAAAGAAAACCAATCGTATTACACATGCTTTGGTTTAACGTTTATCCCTTTTCGCAAACGGCAATCGGAAGATGAGGGAGTTCTTGAGATTTGTCACATGCGAAAGCTTCGATCCGATTCTGTAATAAATTTTTTATTTTATTATATATTTTATCACTTTACTTTATCCATTTACGTATGAGTGATTTTTTAAAATTTCAAACATAACTTAAGTTAATGCTTCCATGCTTTTTCTTAATCAGGAGATTGGAGATTGGGTGGTGTCGAGATTTTTTTTGTTTTTGTTTGTTTCGTTGCGATTGAAATCTCCAATGTGATCTCCTGATAATGAATTTTATTATATATATATATATTTGTTATATATATATATATATATTTCTCGTTTTATTTTAATGAAGTTTAGTTATAAAATTATCTAAACTACAGCCACTTTGAAAATAAAAATAAAAAATAGTTACAGTCACCTTGATATTTTGATTTTTTGAGATTAGTAATTTATTTAAAATATTGGAGTAAATTACTAAAATCCCGTTTACTTCATGATTTGGTTGTATAAGTAAAAAAAATGAAAAATGTTAGTAATAACTAACTAGGGGTTAATATTTAAAACAAATGCATTATTGAACTAATTTATTTACAGAAATGGGATATTGTACATTTTATGCTTTTTTAACCCAAACGACATAAATGATTAGACTTCAAAGGAGTGCCATTTACAAACTAGTTGACCAAATGAGGCGAAACAAGTATTAATAGGAAGCTTATAAAAAACAATTTTAACAAAGCAATTAAAAATGAAAGTCTAAAAAATAAAAAATTAACAAAAGCGTAGCATAATTAACTAAATAAAAATCCTAAAAGGTGTTTAGCCAATTTTTTTTTATAGAAAGGGTCCCATTATTTGAAGTGAACAAGTCAAAAATGGGGGGGGAGGGGGTTGTGTTTTACCACAATGATGGCGACACATGGGAGAAGAACCAGTTATGTCTGTTTGGTATGAATGAGATTTTCCCAAAATTCAAGTAAAAGTAATTAAAGAAGAGAGAATTATGTTTGAAATGTTTGACTAGGTTCATTAATTTGAATAAAAACAAGAATCATCTAACTGTAATTTTTCTTAAAATTCCTCATAAATTAAAATATTTCAAAACTTTATATCAATTCTTAATTAGTTGTAGAGATAAAGCAGGTGTCACTTTATAGCTTAGCTTTTAAAATATACTCATTTGTCACAGGTAGAGCCACTGCTACCAACAAACATCTATAGTCTCGACAGGGTTACCTTTTAATCATGAATGATTCAGAATCCCATCTATTTAAGAATTATTGACTTAGAGATAAATTCATTTATATATGTTTATTTTCTTTGAATTTGTTTTTGTATTTATTTTTATTTTGTTTTATTCTTAAAAACCATTGTCTTGGTTTGGTAGCCAGATAGTTGACAATGTCATTCACTGGTTATAATTGGACTGAACAAGCTGGCTCGTGATGAGAACCCTTGTCTTATAATTGTTTGCAATCATAAGACATTACCCTGGTTTGTTTTAGTAGTGTTGGTAATGTCAGCCTATTTTTCCCCTATGATCATGGTAAGTAGGCTCATGATGAGACCTCTTATTTTTTAAGTTTAAATATATTTCTGGATTACACTCTAGAAAAATAAGACTTTTTGGGACAGGGAGAATCATTGACTTCTTCAGAGTTAAGAATGACAATTTCAGAGTTAAAGGTGCTTTAATGTAAAATGTCTTTACTTGGTTAAAAATAACTTTTCTTGACTGATAACAGAACTTTGAAAGATCTTAATAAAATATTGAAATCTCAAAATGATTACAATTTTGATGAAAAAAGAAATTTCTCAGATTTTATGATACTTTGTCAACTTCTCTTGTTTTGTAATCTCTTCCTTAAGTATGTCTACCTTTATAATAAGAAAAACAAATTTTATTAAGAGATTTAAGAAAAAGCTAATAGGTGACTATTAACAATTTTTTCTTATGTATGCCGACCATTGTTAGGTAACAAGAAGGTCTTCCATATAAATTATGGCAAAGTCACCAAAATCAAAACTGAAAACAAAAGGAAAAGAATTCTTAAGCCAAAGTGAAAAAAGAAATCAGCAAACAAAAATAAAAATGAAGAAATTTAAAAAATGGAAAGAAAAATCCAAGTTTTGAAAGATACCAATGTCTCAACAAAATGAGGTAAAGGAAAATAATCATGTAATCATTCCTTCTTATGTCGAGATTTAGAAAAATCATACCTTGTAGGGTTGTAAATGTTTTAGGCTTTAGATAGCAGTGATGATAAAATTTAGCCACAATGAAAAATTTCTGTCCGATCTCAATCTTCTTGTTTCAAAGCATTATCTTAATCGTTTTCTAAAAAAGGAATGCTTAAAGAAACAGAGTAAATGTTTAGAAACTTCCTAGTGTCGCTGTTTCAATGAAGATTATCGCTGCTTCTTGAAATAAAACCAGGAGAAGAGTATATGACTTTGAAAATATGATCTAGTGGAGGACTGAAAGCTTTTATGAAGAGCTGCAAAACAGATTTTTACATCAGCGCAATTTAAAAATAAAAATGAAAATAAAGTAACGAAATGGAAATTAATGAAAGTGGGTATATGAATCTTACCATTGAATAATTGTTTTTTATCTTACTTGAAAGGTATCAATTTTTCCAAACTAGCTGACTTATTATTTTAATTAATATTAAAAACATGAAGAAGTCAAACTAACCAAAATCCTATAACCCAAAATCATTATTTATTTTATTTAAACTAACGCAAGTAGAAAAATGTAAAAAGGGAATGCTTTGTGTTCAAGGGAATCAAAATTAAAACAAATGCATCAGAAATAATAATGAGAATTTGCAGTAATGAATGTTTCTCAAAATATTATAAGTTTCATATAAACTCCATGAATTTTATAAATTGTCTAGAATTAAGACCAAATCCAAGATAATGAAATTTAAATATGAAGATAGAAAGGTCTTAAATTTCTTATTAAATTAGGGAATTGTATATTTAAAATTGAAACGAGAAATCAAAATGATTTGAATATGCTGCAAATTTGTCATCAATCGCTTTCTTACCATAGTAGTTACTCAAGATTGCTTTAAATTAACACAATGCCTTATCATTGCATGTAGAGGCATGCGTTGGAGTTTATCACATCAGAGGTTGCAATAGAAAATTGCCAATATGAGATCATGCGAAAAGAATATGTGCAATGAGATGGAGCGATCACACCATTGAAGAAATGTTATATCGGGGATCGGGGATAGTCATGTCGCAATTGCACATCGCACATCATACATCACACATCACAGATTCGAAATTGTGATGTGAGCATAAATAAAAATGTGATGATCAGAATATTGGAAAATAGTCATGCCAATATGATTCTTGTGATAATGGTGATGCGATGGATGACGTTGCTCTCGGCGATCGACAAACTTTAAGTACAGGATGTAATACAATATGATTCTTGTGATGTTGATATGCGATGAATGACAGGGCTCTTAGGTGGGACCGGCTTTGGACCTCAAAAGAAATCGGCGATCGGCAAAATTGAGTACCCGATGTAACATTCTTGATACGCCGATATGCAATGAAAAATGGACCCGATGGATTTATTATGAGAATTTAATATCATATTGGATCCGAAACATCGGTACTTTTTAAAATTATGCCTCTATCATTATTGTGATTGAACAGACGCGATATTTCTTATGAACTTGATTTAAATTTCATATCGGGTCCAGAATTATGTGTACATCACAATATTGGTAAGTCGATTATCGGAGATCGGTGATTCAAGATAACTGAAAAATTCTGATATGTGAAACGTGATATGGAATTTTATGAGAAAATGAATGAGGTAACACATCGGAGGTCTTGTATCAACAATTTTTTATCGGTAAACACTAAGAGTCGCTTCCGATGGGATATTGCGAATATATATCCACTGTAGTATCAACAATATGAAAATCAAGTTGAAACATTTCAGACATGAATCTTGTGATACTATTTTAAATTTCAATTGGGTTTTCTAATGAATGAAAGAAAAGTTAAAGAATGCTCAAATTCTAATGAATCACAAAATAAAATTTCCCTGAACTTGTTGCAAATTTGAAATGGGTTTGTTGCTTACTTCAAGTTTTGAAAACAAATGAAAACCTGCAAATAAAACAGAACAAGAATAAAAAATAAACTAAGGAAAAGAGAAACTAATAATAGATGAAAATGAACTTGTAAATGCGTACCTGGAAGGAAATTGTTTGTAGATTTTACCTCATGAATCTTCAAATCCTTCTTTGGATTTATCAAAATTCTGACTTCGTTCAAAATCATCTCATTATTTATTCTAAATTAGAGTTAGCAATCACGCTGAAGGAAATCAATTATTCATGTTTAGAAAATCTGAATTCATAAAATTCACGAGAAATAAATATGAAAATATGCTTCCCTTTGAATTGCAACAGCAATTTATTACCTCTGCTCATTCTGAATTAACTTGAGAAAAATCTGTATTGTTATAGTGACTATTCAATAATGCCTTTAGTAAATAAATATGATGCGTATTGCAGCATCAGATAATAAACTAAAGATCAGAATGGGATAAAGCCACTAATTGTGGAAAAATATCAACACAGATTTGAATGTGTGCACACAGCAAAATGGACACCCTTAAGATCATTTTAACAAATTTTGAGGAAGATAATATGAACTTCATGTGATTACAGCGAAAGGTTAGATTGACTAATAATGATTGAATTGGAATTAAGCTTATAATAGACAATCATACATTTCATGGGATAATGAGATCATGAAGCTTTATATCTTCAAAACCTTCAACAAATAAATTTCAGAAGAAAATCTTATAAGGATATCTCGAAATGGATAAAATTGGCTTTGAGGTAATTGGTGCCAATAGCAGCCTCAATTGAATTTAGTCAAGACATTATTCAAAATAGGCAGAGTAGAGGTATTGCTGCAAGAAATTTTGATTTAAAAATGGGAAGCAAGAATTAAAAAGTTTTCGATGAGAAGAAAATGTTTCACTGAACATGCATGAGAAGTGCTGATTAATTGCTTTATTTTTTATCTTTTAATTTGCAAAAATGTTGAAAATAAATTAACTACGTTAATTCTACTCCTATTCTAACCATATGCAGGAAAATGTCTTGGTATAGTCATATTTCCAGTGTAACCATTCTCTCATTTCTATTGCTGCATATATGTACAGTTCAAATGTTAGTAATAAAAATACAAATCTAACTAAACTAAGGAAATTAAATCTGTAATTAGAATGTACAATTATTGTTAGCAACTGATTTACAATCACCTTCTTTTGAAATGTCCTTTCCAACTGAATTCCAATTGGATCATAAAAATCTGGATGAGTTTCCATTTAAGATTGGAAAATGTTCAAAAGAGGAGATGATAGGCCAAATTAGGGATATGAGCTTTTAAATTCAAAGGTCTGGAAAAAGATTGTTAGTGTCATGTACAAATGTTAAGCTATTAACAATCTTCCTTAAAGGAAAAATTTCCAAATAGTTTTCAAATAGGGTAATGAAAAATGGATGGAAATCTATCAAATAAAATGGAAAATTATTAATTAAATTGGATTGATGGCCAGATTGTAAACACACATTCTCTTGTTGACATTGTGATGGGACCAGCCCAACACTATTTAGGTTAATCACTAATTAAATGATGTAAATAATGATTAAACTGTGGATTAGGTTATAGTTAATGACTTGACCTCGGATATTTCTGGAATTTGATGTGGTGGCAATTATGAGTGTAGTTGTTATGCTGTACTGTGCCTTGGGTTGCATTTCTCGCTCCTCGTTCACGCCAAAACCTTCCCTCCTACTATCGCTCGGTCATTTCTGCCCTTTGCTCCTTGTTGTCGAGGGTTTGCTCTGGTAAGGTTTATGCTGCCTATGCATGCAGCTACGTTGCAACTGTTGGGCGCGCTGGTCAGGGTTACTTTGCCTGAACGTTTAACTCTTGCATTCACCTTATGGTCTTGGCTTGTTATGCAAACAATGAGGGTTCTGTCGCCTGTGTAAGTATTTGCTTGTGATTCTTCTGCAGTTGTTAAACTTGTCTTTGCTCCACAGTCTCTGTTCTGGTATGAGGTTGTCTTGCTGGTAAATCTCAGTGGTTTTGGCATGCATCCAGGTTGCAAAACAACGACGCTCTCCTGTCTTCGGCTTCACTACAGGTAACCTCATCCGTCCATGATTCACTTTGCTCTTTCTGTTGTTCTGCTTCTAATGTCATTGCTCCTTTGTCTCAGTCGATGTCTGGAATTCGTGGCTCAATGGCCTGTACTCTATTCACGTTGCGAACCCTTCAGGTAAGGAAATGTATCCCTTCCTTATATACATTCATGCACTTCTTTTTTCTCCCATTGTCGACAGTTTACTCACAGTCTGGTCTTGGTTCTTTTGCAGGTTATGGGTTTGCAGTTGGGCGTGCCTGGAGTAGTCACTTCGGCTCTTGCTTGGTAGGCTCTGTCACCGTCACCAATTTTTTTTGGTTTTAGAGTTAGGGCCTGTAAGTTAGAGGGTCTGGTTTCCTCAATGCTTGTCGTTGATGTCTTTCGGCTGTAATCCAGCGTCTTGGTTCGTTTTTAATGCAGGCTCTCTTAGCCTCTATGCTTGTTGTCTGTAAATTTGTGCAAAATAGGAGTCGTTTCCCAAAACCCTCGTCTAGGGTTTGTTGGCCGTCGGTTTTGTGACTGTTCGTAGGTTATATTCGAGCTCTGCTATGTATATTCAGACATTTTCATGTTATAATTGAAAGGAAATTTCAGGGAAAACGTTGGTTATGAATTACCTTTGTCTTAATGGTAATTGTTGACTGTTGTTCCTCTCGTTCTAGCTTGAACGCCCTCGAACTGTGCTTGTTATCTCGTGGTTATATTCGTAATTTCTTCAATGGCCCGAAAGTACTGTAGTCACTCTCATATTTGTTCAGGTGGATGGATTCGAAATTGAGAAAATGATATGTGGCTTGTATGACTGTGCATATATGCGTAATTTGCCTGAATTTCTTGCGTTTGTTCCTGTACATTCAATGTTGATTTCTCTTCATGGGTTACAAACCCTCATTCTGGAAATTTGTTACAGTCTCAGCTGTTTGAACTCTGTTTCTTTAGGAAAGGAAAATAAACAAGCTAGTCTGCACGTACTGTGTCAAACACTCTGGTTGTTCGGTGAATTAGGAAGCAATAAAGAAAATGTTAGGATTACACAGATGGATTCGAATAAAATTGTCTGCTTCTTTATTATGAATGCTTGTATGCTAAATGCTGAACCTTTTTAATGATTTTCTCATTTACATTTATATCCTCTGTTCACAGTTACCTGAACTGTGTAGTTACTTTTTTTTAGTTGTAATTCTAATTAGTTACATAACTATGCATGTATTCGGTTTTGCTTGTACTGCAAGATTTTACAATAGACATGTTTGTATTTTTCCTTTAAAATGACAAAGCAGTTATTAATCTACTGTTGATTAAAGACAAACAAGTTAATGACCCTAACTAACCAAACTGTCGTTAACTAATACTGAGATTAAAAAGAAAACAAAGTTCTACATCCTACTTTGACAAACTGAACATAAAGAAACCAATTTGCTAATACAACTTTCCACCTTGGCAGAGACCAACACCCGGTCATGGTGCCCTAGCTGGATGCTCCTGCATCAGGCTCCCGGGGTAAAAAGAAATCATGACTCCGGTCCATGAGCTTCTCGACTGAAGAACCCGCCTGCTCAATTTGCCTGGCATCAAGCCACAAACTGTCCTCAATAGGACGGTTCTTCCACTTGACCAGGTATTGCAGATACTCCTTCCACCGAGTTCGTTTGGCCACTTGAGTGTCAAGGATTCTCTCGATCTCGGGAGGCTGAATGTAAGGCATTTGTCTCATCTAAGTTTCTCCTCCATCATGGGTATTCCGTGTAGGCCGTGTGGTTCTGTCTTATTCTTTTGGGTTAACAGTGTAAAGAAACAGGTCTACCACATTAAAGATGCGTGAAATGCCTATCCCTGGTGGTAGTTGTATCTCATAGGCATTCGCTGAAAATTTCTGGAGGGCTTTGCAGGGACCTATCTTCTTGTACTTTAGCTTGTTGTATGCATGATCCAGGTGGATATTGGTGGCCACCTGCCAAGTCCACCTGGACCCCCACCATTGTCTTTCTCAGCATTTTCAGTTTCCTTAATTATAGCACAACTTACTATTTTTAGCAGTTTTTCGGGTCCTGAACTTCCGGAGCCGTTTTGAGGCCCTAAACGACGTTCCAACAATGGTAGTGCTCGGATAGATCTTTCTAACGAGTTATTGTACGCGTCAAATGGAGATCGTATGCCAAAGTTACGACCCCGGGAAGTTGATGTACCAATTTACCCCAAACGGGGCCCACAGTTTGGCGTTTCATCTCCTAGGGTTAGGTTTTGGAATGTTAAGGGTTTTCCATTGTTTCTCAACAATAAATAGGCCTTCGAGCCTCATTGTAACACAGTTCAGAGGCATGTAGCCACCACATCTCTTCTCAGAGATAAGCTACCATCGCCCTAGCTGGTTTATTTCCATTTCTGGTTGTAAGCATAGTTCAGTATTTTCCATTAATGAAATGAAGTATTATTTCCGCTGCATCTTTGTGTATATGGTTATCTCTGTAATTTGTTGCGTTCCTGTTTAAATCTGGATCAATGCACCTCTAGGGAAGCGTTCCTTGCGCAAATGCGTGAGGACTTCATCTCCCACATTGAACTGCACTTCCCTTCTTTTCAAATCTGCTTGCTGTTTATACTTTTGGTTGTTGTCCTGCAATTTAATTTTCACCTGCTCATGCAAATCTCTCATCGCGTTAGCGAAATCTTCCCCATCTGCGCTTCACCTTTCTTACTGTTCGAGATCTCGCAACTCATGCACTCCATGAGGATGCATGCCGTACAAGATCTGAAAAGGACTGCAACCCGTGCTGTGATTGGGCGAGTCATTATAAGCGAACTCTGCCTGGGCAAGCACTCGATCCCACATCCACGAATTCTCACCAATCAAGCTTCGTAGCAGGTTCCCCAGACTTTTGTTTACCACCTCTGTTTGTCCGTCAGTTTGCGGGTGATAAGCAGAACTGTAACTCAACTGTGTGTCCATCTTCTTCCACAGGGTGCGCCAAAAGTGCCCTGTGAACTTCATGTCCCTGTCAGAAAGAATAGACTTAGGAAAACCATGTAGCCTGACAATCTCTGTAAAGAACAAGTGGGCCACGTGAGTGGCATCGCTGGTTTTTCTGCAAGGGATGAAATGCGCCATCTTCGAGAACCTGTCAACTACTACCATTACCGAGTCATAACCCCACTATGTCCTTGGTAGACCCAAGACAAGTCCAAGTTGACTGAGTCCCATGGTCTGCTTGGAATAGGAAATGGTGTATACAGTCCCGTGTTTTGACTGTGACCCTTCGCTAACTGGCACACTTTACATCTGGTCACGAATCGCTGTACATCCCTTCGCATTCTTGGCCAAAATTAAAAATGGTTGAGCTGCTTGAGTGTCTTGTCTATGCCAAAATGTCTGGTTAGACCTCCACTATGCTTCTCCTGAATAATATTCTCTCTCATCGAGCAGTCAGGAATGCATAGTTGTCCTCCTCTAAACAGCAGTTTATCTTGCAAGTTGTAGTCCAACCATGGACTATTATCTCTCACCAAGGGATTCTAACATGCCTCGTAGGCCTCCTTAAAATCTGTGTCAGTCTGATATAAATATTTCAAGTGCTCAAAACCCAACACTTGTACAATACTCTCCTGCAAAAGTAAGGCCCTCCTACTCAATGCATCCACCACCTTGTTGGCCTGCCCACTGATGTGTTTCAACACAAAGGTGAAACTCTGCAAATATTCCACCCACTTGGCATGTTTGTGATTCAGCTTGTGCTATTGCATCACATACTGTAGTGCAGAATTATCCGAAAACAACACAAATTCATTTCCCAGCAAGTAGTGTCTCCAATGCTTCAGTGCTTGGATGACAGCATAGAACTCCTTGTCGTAGGACGAATATTTCTGCCTGCTTTCATTTAACTTCTCGCTGAAAAATGCAACAGGTTTATCCTCTTGGCTGAGTACAGCTCCAATAGCCATACCGCTAGCATCACAACAAACCTGAAAGAGCTTTTTAAAATATGGCAATCTCAGGATAGTAGCTGAAAATTCCTCTCTTCTACATCAGTCCATCGAAAAGGATAATTGGCCTTTTTAATAGTGTCCAACATACGTGTGCAGATTTCACTAAAATTTCTTATGAATTTCTGGTAAAAACTCGCCAGCCCATGAAAACTACATACCTCAAATAAGCTTTTCGGGGATGGCCAATTAACTATCGTTGCAATCTTCTCCGAATCCATCTTCAACTCATTTTCTGCTATTACGAAGCCCAAATAAATCAACTCTTTTTGTAGAAAAGTACACTTTTTTAGATTTATCAGCAGCTTATTCTGCTGCAATTTTTCCAGCACTTTCCAAACATGTCGAAGGTGCTCCTCCCTTGTCTTGCTGAAAATTAGTATGTCGTCCAGGTACACTATCACAAATTTTCCAATGTATTCTTTCAACATTTCATTCATTAACCGCATAAATGTACTGGGTGCATTACTCAGTCCGAATGGCATAACCAGCCATTCATACAGTCCCTCATTAGTCTTGAAGGTTGTCTTCCACTCATCCCCCTCTCGAATTCGAATCTGATGATACCCGCTCTTCAAATCTATCTTAGAAAAATATGCTGCCCCACTTAGGCAATCCATCATGTCGTCCATCCGTGGCAGTGGAAACCTGTACTGGATGGTGATTTTGTTGATGGCCCTCAAGTCTGTGCACATCTGCCATTCTCCTCCTTTCTTGGGAGCGAGAACCGTTGGAATTGTGCAAGGGCTCAAACTCTCCCTTATCAATCCTTTGTCTAGCAGTTCCTGCACCTACTTTCTAATCTCCTCATTGTCTTTGGGGCTCATCTAATATGCTGCCTTATTTGGCAAACTTGCTCTGGGTATGAAGTCAATATGGTGACTTATGCTTCTTTTGGGGGGCAGTTTATCTAGCAAGTCATCCACCACTATATCAGTAAACTCTTGCAACATCTGCTGAATTTCTGTGGGTAAATCTGACACCTCTGTATGTAGCAGTACTGTCTTTGCTCTTCTTACAACTGCATAGCTCACCTCGCTATCCTCAACTTGTTTCAGAAACTGTTTTCCGCTTACCAACAATACTCTTGTCTCACTTGTCCCTGTTGTTTCTTCCCCCTTGATGGGCACAAGCGTGTGCTTGATCCCATCCTTGACAAACTTATAATAGTTTGTCTTCCCATCCTGTACCACTTTCCTGTGTGACATACATCCATCGGCATTATGTCACAAATGACCTTATCCTTATATCTGCCTATTTGAAACTCCACTTCGCATTGCTCATCTACCAGCAACTGATGGCCTTTTTGCAGCCATGAAACTTTGTAAGGGGTGGGATGTTTCAACCGCTTCAACCCCAACTTTTCCACCATCTCTGTGGCCACCAAGTTATTTGTACTACTGCTGTTAATAATTAACTTACAACACTTACTCTATGACTTATAAACCATTCGAAACAAAGCTTTCTACTGAGTTTGTTTGGTGGTTTCTTTGAATGGTTTTAACAACACCTTGTTCAAAACCAGGGCTTCCCCTATTTCTGGAGCATTTTCTGCTTCTTGGGGAGGTGCTTATGCTTCTTCTGGTTGTGCAACATATGCACCCCTCTGTCCAGCTTGGTCTGCCTCAGGACACTCAAATGATCTGTGTCCCCACTTATGACACCTGTAACATTGGTAACTAGCTCCTTTGCCTCGACCATTTCCCCTGCCTCACTAATATGGCCTACCACCTCTCGTATTGTCACCTTTTTCTGCTGATCTGAAAGCTTTAGAACTTCTGTCTTCCTCATTACTATTAGCAGTTCGCCATTTGCCATAGGACTACCCTCTTCCTCTGCCTATTCCTCGTCTTCTCCTGGCATTTTGCTTTCTAGTAATTTTTTCTTCAGCTTTCGTAGCACTCTGATATGCTTCTTCAATGTTCTTGGAGAAAGAATACTAATTTCATCTAAAATTTCTAGCCTTAAACCATTTACATACCTGGTTGTCTTCTCTGGGGTATCCTCTGTATAACCGGCCCTTAAGTTCACTCGATAAAACTCTTCAGTGTACTCCCTTACTGTCATTCCTTTCTGTTTCAGATTTTGCACTTGCCTGTGTAGTGCAATCTGATAATATTTAGGCAGAAATCTGCCTTTCAACTTGGCCACCATCCTTGACCAGTTTTTGATCGGTAGCTTGTTCAATCTCCTTCTCTCTGTTTGGACACTATCCCACCATAGGGCTGCGTGTCCCTTCAACTTTGTCGCAGCGAACTTAACTTTGCGGTCTTCACTGACCTCCTCACATTCAAAATACTTATCCAGCTCGCTGATCCAGTCCAACAGAACCTCTGTGGACAAGCTGCCATCATAATTTGGGAGTTCTGGTTTGGGTTTACTGCTTGCCATTAAGACCGATCTCAACAGTCTCATTTCCGGGCCCTCTCCATCCGATCCATCTATTGTCGCTTCAGCTTCCTCTTCGCTATCATCACCTATCTCTGGATCCCTTCTTCTCCTAGCTTCAACTGCCTCCAAATGGGCAGTAAGAATCCTGATCTCCTCTCTCAGTCCTTCCTCTGCTATCCTCCAAACACCTCTTCCATGACCTCTCCTTCCTACCTCCATTTCTTCAGCCAATTCCAATACCTTGCTCTGATACCACTATGATGGGACCAGCCCAACACTGTTTAGGTTAATCACTAATTAAATGATGTAAATAATGATTAAACTGTGGATTAGGTTATAGTTAATGACTTGACCTCGGATATTTCTGGAATCTGATGTGGTGGCAATTATGAGCATAGTTGTTATGTTGTACTATGCCTTGGGTTGCATTTCCCGCTCCTCGTTCACGCCAAAACCTTCCCTCCTACTATCGCTCGGTCATTTCTGCTCTTTGCTCCTTGTTGTCGAGGGTTTTCTCTGGTAAGGTTTATGCTGCCTATGCATGCAGCTACGTTGCAACTGTTGGGCGCGCTGGTCAAGGTTACTTTTCCTGAACGTTTAACTCTTGCATTCACCTTATGGTCTTGGCTCGTTATGCAAACAATGAGGGTTCTGTCGCTTGTGTAAGTATTTGCTTGTGATTCTTCTGCAGTTTTTAAACTTGTCTTTGCTCCATAGTCTCTGTTCTGGTATGAGGTCGTCTTGCTGGTAAATCTCAGTGGTTTTGGCATGCATCCAGGTTGCAAAACAACGACACTCTCCTGTCTTCGGCTTCACTGTAGGTAACCTCATCCGTCCATGATTCACTTTGCTCTTTCTGTTGTTCTGCTTCTAATGTCATTGCTCCTTTGTCTCAGTCAATGTCTAGAATTCGTGGCTCAATGGTCTGTACTCTATTCACGCTGCAAACCCTTAAGGTAAGGAAATGTATCCCTTCCTTATATACATTCATGAACTTCTTTTTCTTCCATTGTCGACAGTTTACTCACAGTCTGGTCTTGGTTCTTTTGCAGGTTATGGGTTTGCAGTTGGGCGTGCCTAGAGTAGTCACTTCAGCTCTTGCTTGGTAGGCTCTGTCACCGTCACCAAATTTTTTGGTTTTAGAGTTAGGGCCTATAAGTTAGAGGGTCTGGTTTCCTCAATGCTTGTCGTTGATGTCTTTCAACCGTAATCCAGCGTCCTGGTTTGTTTTTAATGCAGGCTCTCTTAGCCTCTATGCTTGTTGTCTATAAATTTGTGCAAAATAGGAGCTGTTTCCCAAAACCCTCATCTAGGGTTTGTTGGCTATCGGTTTTGTGACTGTTTGTAGATTATATTCGAGCTTTGCTATGTATATTCAAACATTTTCATGTTATAATTGAAAGGAAATTTCAGGGAAAACGTTGGTTATGAATTACCTCTGTCTTAATGGTAATTGTTGACTGTTGTTCCTCTTGTTCTGGCTTGAACGCCCTCGAACTATGCTTGTTATCTCGTGGTTATATTCATAATTTCTTCAATGGCCCGAAAGTACTGTAGTCACTCTCGTATTTGTTCAGGTGGATGGATTCGAAATTGAGAAAATGATATGTGGCTTGTATGACTGTGCGTATATGCGTAATTTGCTTGAATTGCTTGCATTTGTTCCTGTACATTCAATGTTGATTTCTCTTCATGGGTTACAAACCCTCATTCTAGAAATTCATTACAGTCTCAGCTGTCTGAACTCTGTTTCTTTAGGAAAGGAAAATAAACAAGCTAGTCTGCACGTACTGTGTCAAACACTCTGGTTGTTTGGTGAATTAGGAAACAATAAAGAAAATGTTAGGATTACACAGATGGATTCGATAAAATTGTCTGCTCCTTTATTATGAATGCTTGTATGCTAAATGCTGAACCTTTTTAATGATTTTCTCATTTACATTTATATCCTCTGTTCACAATTACCTGAACTGTGTAGTTTTTTTGTTTTTTGTTTTTGTTTTTTGTTTTTTCTCAGTTGTAATTCTAATTAGTTACATAACTATGCATGTATTTGGTTTTGCTTGTACTGCAAGATTTTACAATAGACATATTTGTCTTTTTCCTTTAAAATGACAGAGCAGTTATTAATCTACTATTGATTAAAGACAAACAAGTTAATGACCCTAACTGACCAAACTGTCCTTAACTAATACTGAGATTAAAAAGAAAACAAAGTCCTATATCCTACTTTGACAAACTGAACATAAAGAAACCAATTTGCTAATACAACTTTCCACCTTGGCAGAGACCAACACTCGATCATGGTGCCCTAACTGGATGCTCTTGCATCACATTGCCTTTGAGAAGATAGAAACTTTTTATAAGAGGTGAACATCGATTGAAATTGAAATATTAATAGCTTTTGATGTTCATGGTTATAATGTGAAACTTCAATTTCCTAATAGGGCAATGCATCAATTGAGTGTTTGATAATAAAGTGCTCAATATGCCAGTGTAAAGTATCAAAAATTTGAAAAATAAAATCAGAAAATAAATCTAAATTTAAACAAAATAAGTGAAAAAGAAAAAAGAAAATGAAATTACTATTTGTACAACTAATGTTACAACATAATTGAGATTCTTTTGAAATAATTTATTTTTCATAAGGATTGGCTAGAATTACGGAATTTGAGTCATTTCTAATTCCAACTTGTGAATTAGAAAGAGAATTATGATTATGAGTAAGAATGAGAGCTTGATCATGATATGAATCATAAATTGGAATGTTTTCTTGAATAGTGGAATCATGAAGATAATTTTTTGCTCTAGAATGAGGATTAGTTGGAATAATTTCTAAATTGAAATGTTCTTCATTCTCAGATGTTATTTGAATTTTATCATGAGGATTCTCTTGAGAAGAATAATCAACATCCTTAATGTCAGAGTAATTATCATAAACGACTTCATAATATTCTCTAGAATTCCATTTTATCTCGTCCAATATATCAAAAAAATGAGGAACAAGAATTTAATGTTCATTAATGGCAAAAGAATGATCAATAATTGTTTCTCTATCTTGATAAAAACTTATTGGTATTTCATTTAGATTAGCTTCTGTATTTTCTGAAATATCATTAATACCAAGAGAGGAAAAATTACCATCATTAAAAATATCAGGATAAAGGGAAAAATGTGAATCTGAAATAATGCAATTAAAAATGTCTCTATTTGAGAACTCTTGTACATTATGCTGATTGTAAATTTCAGATTCTAAATCATTCCTTTGTGTACTCATGCTTTCTTGAAGAATGCTGTTTTGCTGCTCTAATTTCGGCATTTGTTCATCATGGAAAAATTCAAAAATTTGTACAACAGTTTGCATTTTATTATTTACTTTGATTGCTGCTTGCACTTGATGATTTGCAATCTGATTTTCTAAATTTAATGCAGAGTAATTTTCAGATTTCAAGGCAGTGCTTTCTCCAAAATTGCTGTTGTTGTCTTCTTGCATTTGAATAGAAATATTTTCTAAGCTTTGTGAGACCACTTCATCATAATTTATTTGTACATCCATATTGGAATTCTCATTTATGTTGGAAGGGGATGGAACAAAGTTTGAACTAATTTCATATGGATTGGGAATGGGAGGAAGAGAACAAATATATTCAAACCAATCTAGTGATTCTTCTTCTGTAGGTTTATCTTCGATTTTAAATCTTAAACAATTCAAATGAAATCGAATATTAAAATCAATAACAGACTCATTTTCAAACCTTCGTAGATATTCAATTTCATTACATACCTGTTCATAATCATAACTGTCAAATTTACAAATGAAAATTGTAACAAATTGATCCCAGCTGCGAATTGAGGCAACTGGAAGAGTTCTACACCAGTTTCTGGCTTTTGCCGCAAATGTGAGAGTAAAAATTCTGCATAAAATGCTTTCATCAATTCTTTGAAAATCATAATTTGAAACTTTTTGAATAAATTGAAATACATGATTAAATGCAGAATAATTTCTCTTACCATTGAACTTTGCCTCAGACAAGAGTCTTACCACTTCAGGTGGAGTATTGGAAGATGCATGTCCATGGATACAACTCCAAATTGGAAGTTTAAGAGGAGCCATCATGATTTAAATAAAATTTTAAAATTGAAAAGACTCCAATAGACAACAAGTTTCAGGCCCTCCTTCTAGCGCCAAAAATGTTGAGGGCCAAAAATGTCTGCCTCAACATTGGGGGATAACCACCCGGTCCGGACCTTAAAGCAACTCCTTTTCCATTTGGAGTAGTGGCTCCAACTGGTTTAACTAGGTCCAATTACCTTTTCCCTATCACTATTGGTTTATGATGTATCTTTAACTACCAATAGACATGGATATCAGATCACTTCTTCTTGCTGATTAGGCAAGAGAATGACCCTTAAGATGATTTGGGTTCAGCCAAGCCACAACTAAAGTTTTGCCTCTTTGAGAAGAGGACTTAAAAGAATGTAGAAATTAATCTAAATGCAAGCTTATTCTATAATGCAAGCAAAAATAAACTAATCTTAATCCTATCTTAATTATGCAGATATAGATCTAACTCAACTAAGAGCCAGATAATTAAATGATAAGGATTTAAATATGTCTGGCTTTTAGTTAATGTCAAGCTAACGAAGTAGTTCAATTAACTAACATTTGTAAATACTGAAACACATCCTATGAAAACCTCTTAACTACAATAATAAACCAACAACATTCTGGGAAATTCACAAAAATGATATTGAGTTTCAAATCAATAAATCCATTAATTAAACAATAATATGCCGAAATAGTTCACACATCATTATTTAATAAATCAGTTTTATAAGACAGATTTTTAAGTAAATAGTTACTCAGAAATCATAATTTAATCCATAAGATTAGAGATATATAATAACAACATTGAGACAAATTACCCATATTGACAAAAGTGCACAAACATGAATAAAATGACGCATCCCTGTTATCATAAAAATGAATCTAGTATTTGAAACAACAGTATTAAAAATACCAATTTATTGCATCCATTTCTTTGACCTTGGTCTCCAACAGTCTTTTACATTGCTTGAACTTCTACTTTCAAAGATAGATCCACAATAGCGCAAACTCTAGCAATCATACATAATTCCAGATACAAAAGAAAAATCTTCAACAATCCCAGATCTGAGATTTTCTCTACTCCTTCATACAACTTTAAATTCCTATTACAAAAGTGCTTTTAGAAGTCCAAAATTGCAGAGGAGAACAACCCCTAATTACATTGTGCAATCTTCTATTTATAATATTTCCAAAGGTATTTTGAAAGGAGAGGTTGTTGAAGGTAAATATGCCCAATCCAATTTTATTTGCTTGAAAATTTCAATCTTTAATTGTTGGAGCATCCTCATTGAGTGAGATCTTTCTTTCCATATCTCTTCTACTGTTTTCCCGCAAAAAGAAATCAAAATGAATTAAGATGCAACTATAAAATCAAAATATCATTTCTAGCATTAAAACAAATCCAATTAAATTCAATTTAAATAAATAATTGAAAATAAAATATAAGCTCTCTATTGATGCATGGGATGGTTTAATTGGCCAAGGATATCATTGACGAATGGATCTGCATTGAGAAGAGGCTTGGACAAATGAAAATGCAAAAAATAAAACTCAGAAAATTGATTTTGTATTAGAAATTCGGAGCTTGATCTTCTGCCTGAATTTCGACCCAATAAATGACCAAATGTGTCAGTGAAACTTCCCCTCCTTGATTTTACCTTTCCAATGAGGCATCCTGGGCCTCATTTGGCCAAGTAAAACTCTATCTATGAGCTTCCAAAGTTGATGGATCAAATCTGGCATAAATCTGGAAATTCTGTTGCTGGGCTAAAAAAGATCAGAATTTTAATTAAAAATCCAATCCTAAATTAAACTATAATTATTTAATAAATAATACTATTTAATTGTTAATCATAAACTAAACTAATAATTTAAATAAACTATTTATTAATTAATATTAATCTAACTAACTAATATATAATTAATTATTTATAAACTACTTACTATTAATCTTAAATAATAATTAAATTTTATATATTAATTAATTAAATTAATTTAAAATTTATTATTTAAATATTTAAAACTAATCTTAAACCATAACTATCTTCACCTTACTTATTTCACTTATATGTATAAGTGATGTCTTGAAACTCAAAATTACACATGCTTTGGTTTAATGTTTAAGCCTTTTCGCAATCAGCAATCAGGAGATGAGGGAGTTGTCGAGATTTGTCATATGCGAAAGCTCCGATCCGATTGTGTAATAAAATTTTTTATTTTATTATATATTTTATCACTTTACTTTATCCATTCACGTATGAGTGAGTTTTGGAAATTTCAAACAGAACTTAAGTTAATGTCTTTATGTTTTTTTTTAATCGGGAGATCAGAGATTGGGTGGTGTCGAGGTTTTTTTTTTTTAAATTCGTTGCGATTGAAATCTATGATGTGATTTCCCGATAATGAATTTTATTATTTATATATTTTTTTGTTATATTTTTCTATTTTTTTGTTTTATATTAATGAAGTTTAGTTATAAAATTATCTAAACTACAACCACTTTGAAAATAAAAATAAAAAATAACTACAATTATTTTGACATTTTGATTTTTCAAGATTAGTAATTTATTTGAAATATCAAAGTAAATTACTAAAATCTCGTTTGCTTCATGATTTGACTGTATAAGTAAAAAAAGGAAAAATGTTAGTAATAACTAATTAGGGGTTAATATTTAAAACAAACGCATTATTGAACTAATTTATTTACAAAAATGGGATATTGTACATTTTATGCATTTTTAACCCAAGCGACATAAATGATTAGACTTCAAAGAAGTGTCATTTACGAATTAGTTGACCAAATGAGGCGAAACAAGCATAAATGGGAAGCTTATAGAAAATCGATTTTAATAAAGAAATAAAAAACGAAAGTCTAAAAAATGAAAAATTAACAAAAGCGTAGGATAATTAACTAAATAAAAATCCTAAAAGGTGTTTAGCCAATTTTTTTATATGGAAAGGGTCCCCATTATTTGAAGTGAACAAGTAAAAAATGGGGGGTTGTGTTTTACCACAACAATGCCATAATCAGATTATCTCCTAGACTTTCGTGCCTGACTAGTCTGCTACCATAAGAATTTGTACTCAGGGTCCTTATAGGTAGCTTCCTTAATTTTCTTAGAAAAATGGTTCTATTTGACTGTAAGAAATTTCATACACACAATGTAGTTTCCTGCTTAGTGCATCAGCCACACAATTCTATTTCCCCTTAAGATGTCTTATGTCAAATTCAAATTCACTTAGAAAAGAAGTCCACCTAGCTTGGTGTGCATTTAAGTTAGGTTGTTTAAAGAAACTCGTTAGACTGTTATGATCAGTCATTTGGGGGATTTTTTCCCAATAAATAATGTTTCCATACCTTTAGGGCATGAATCACTACAGTTAGTTGCAAGTCATAAGTGGAATATCATTGTTCATGATATTTCAATTTGCGTGATTCGTATGCTATTACTCTACCTTCCTATGTCAAAGCTCCTCCAACGTTTTCTTTACAAGAATACATGCAAAAGATAAATTCTTTCTCTGGATCTACCACTTTCAACTCTGCTGACATGTTATTTTCCACTCTGCTGACATGTTATTTTCCACTTGAAATCTCTTCGCTTTTTCTACAAAAAAGTTATAGGGTAGCGATTCTAGAAAACCCCTCAATAAAACTATGATAATAACCCGCTAGCCCCATAAAAGACTTAATGCCTACAACATTTTTGGGGATAGGTTGTTCCATGATAGTTTTAATCTTCTTGGGATCCACAACTATGCCTTTAAATGAAATGATATGTCCCAAGTATTGGATTTGGTCTTTTTAGAAATCACATTTGTTATATTTAGCATAGAGTTGGTTTTCTCACAATGTTTGCAGTACTATCCTTAAATGTTTTTCATGCTCCTCTAAGTTCTTTGAGTAAATAATAATATCATCAATAAAAATCAAAAGGAATTTATCTAAGTAGGGATGGACTATTCCATTCATCAAACTCATAAATGTCGTTGGGACATTATTCAGCCCAAAGGGTAGTGCCACAAATTCATAGTGACTATAGTGAGTCCAGAATGTTGTCCTACAAATATATTCTTCCTTTATTTGTATATGATGATATCCTAATCGAAGATATATTTTTGAGAATACATTAGCACCTCACACCTCGTCAAATAGTTCATCAATTCTTGGTAGAGGGTATTTATTTTTTATGGTTAGCTTGTTCAATTGTCTATAGTCAATACATAATTGCAGAGTACCATCTTTTTTCCTTATAAATAATACAGGGGCTCCCCAAGGTGACACACTTGGGTGGATGTAGCCTTTATCAAGGAGCTCTTGTAGTTGCATTTTGAGTTCTATTAACTCATGTATACTCATATGATAAGGATTCCTTGATACAGGGGTTGCTCCCAGGACTAACTCTATGGTAAATTTGATGTCTCATTTAGTTCATAACCCAGGTATCTATTTCGGAAATATATCAATAAATTCTTGAATAATTGACAAGTTTTCCAAGGAAATTGTCTTATCCTTAGAATTAGTATAGCCCACCTACACGGCATAAATTTGACATCCTTTCTGAATGCATTTTCCTAACTGGTTAGCAATAATAGGTTGTAATTTAATAGCTCTTTTAACACCCTAAATCTCTTGTCTAATGCCTCCTTCAGTGAGGAAGCTAACAATTTTATCCTTGCAATTCACCAGGGACCAATGCTTCTCTAACCAATCCATTCCAATCAACACATCGTAGGATCCTAAGGGTAACATGTTTAAATCCACTCTAATTTGATGTCCTGCTATTTCAATAGGACAATTTTCTACCTTAGCAGTCACCCTTCTTTTGGCTCCAGTAGCCAATTTCACTAACCAAGGGTTTTTAATTTAATCATCTGCAAATGACACAATTCTACTATCTTCAGACTGACATAACTCAGGCTTGCACCTGGATCAATTAAAATAGAAATAAAATGATTAGCTACTTTACCTTCAAATTCTATCATTATGGGTTGATATTCATCTTGATTATCATCCAAGGCTGCATTAATTCTTGGTATATTCTTTTCCACCTCTCCAACTATAGAATCTTCTTGTATGTTAGTAGCTTGTTCTGTCCGAACACGATAAGGAAATTTTTTATAATAATGGGTATCCCCACATCCCCAACATTGCAAATGAGGTTTTTTTTGTTGATTGGATTCTGGTTTGCTTGCTACTTCATTTTGTCTGGTTTCAGTTTGTAATCCAATTTTTGTTGATTCTTCCCTAGAAACTTGTTCTACTGTTTTTGGTACATATTTTTCCACCAACGGTTTTGAGTTTTTATTATTTACAACAAAAGTCTATCCCTTTTTGTTTAACCCACTTCTACCACCTTCTCCCTTTTGCTTCATTTGCTGATAGCAAATTTGGGCCTTTCGAATGGCCTCGTCCATTGTTTTTGGGTTATCAAATTCCAACTTCTCCTTCTTGAAGATAGGTAAACTATTGATGAAACACCGTGCATTGGATTTCTCCTCCCAAATATATGGAACATATCTTAGTAAGGACATAAAATTAGTTACAAACTCATCCATAGTCAACTGACCTAGTCTTAAATTGTGAAACTCTTTTTCTTTTTCATCATAAAATCATTCAATCAAGTATTTATCCTTGAAATGTTTTTGGAAGTCACTCCAAGTTATTTCATGTTCCTCAATTCCCTAGACAATCTTGATTTCTTCCCACCACAAAGTGGATTTACCTTGTAATTGGTAAATTTCCAATCTAGCCTTTAAATTATTATCATATTCATAGATATGAAAATACTTATTCATGTTAATCAACCAAGCCTCAGCTTCCTCTTCGGCCTCACCATCAAATGTCGAGGGTTTTATCTTCTTGAACTCTCCTTGAAGTTCAACTTTATGCCTCTTGGTTCCTTTATCACCAGAAATGTTATCAGACCTTCCTTCATCATCATTATTGGGAGCTTTTTTTTAAGGATTAATTTTTTTCATGTTTTGATGTTGACTACATTTTTACTAAAGGTGAATGTTGGAAAGTCGTGGAGAAGACAAAAAAAGAAGGAGAAGGGACCTGCCAAAGACTGGCAGTTGCAGAGGAATGACTAGAGAAATCAGGACACATGCAGTCGTAGCTGAGTTGGAATGTTCGCTAACAGCTGAGGAAGTAGACACAGTTGTAGTAGTGTTTTTGTAGAAATGATGTACCAAAAGACACCTCCTTAGTAGTTGGTTGTTCCCTACAAAGGAATACAGATAGAGTTGGTGCTATTAGTGAACAGACTGAGATAAACAAAGCATTACAATTGGTGAAAACAATGGATCTACAAACATAAACTAAAACAAAGAGATAAATACACAAATAATGCTTAATGAATCAAACAAGTCAACAAAACAATGGAAAAAGGCTCCCTTTATTGACTGCTAGTGGTAGAAGATGAATACGATAGATGGATACTAAACACTTGAAGAGAATTATTTGAGTTATGGTGCTAAAAAATCCTCACCAAGGAGGTTACTTTCCTCAATCTCTTCGCAAGCTTCTCCTCTCTCTCAAAGAAGTATGAAGACTCTCTCAATGGCGAAATCTTCTTCTTTCATTAGGATGATGGATTGCTTAGAAGTAATATTACCAATATACTAATGCACTTACATCTTCTGCTTCAACAATGAAATGTGATGTTGCTCTGATAACAATTTGGCCAACATAAAATTATCTCTTCTTTCGTTTCTCCAATGGCCTATTTATATATAATTTTTTGAATTCATCTTCCCTCTCTTGGTTCATGAATGATAATGACTTATGAGTAGGACAAGGTGATTCCATTGAGGGATGCATATCTTTAGGGCGACTTGTATTCGACTATCATGTAATGGAACATGTCAGGGAATCTTCTTCCAAGTGTGGGAAGTGGTCCCAAATCTACTGAGTCGATCTTTTCTTTGACTGCATAGATTTTGAAGAAAAAGCTGCTTGGTCATATTTTATTCCTTAAAATATTCCACGTGGTCCAATTTTTATATATAAGACCTTAGGAGAAATTAAAATTTTGAACTTTCGTAATGTCTTCAGCTAGAAAATATTCACCTATATGTTCTATTGGACGATTTTGGGCATATTTTAGCTTGTACAAATGCATGTACAATTTTATGGTGTTAACAAATACCCCCTAATGTATGAGGTTAGAAGCAAACGTATAACTGAAATACAACACGCTTTTTCTATTTTGGCTGAGAATCTGATCAATTTATTGAGAGAGAGAATAAATTGTTGCAAAGATAAGTATGGAAACCCCTTGACTAAGGGTAAAGTATAACCATGCTCTGAATAAAACCTATAAAATAAAAAGTGTTTATACGAGGCGGGCATGTCCCATGCTCGTTATGATGGCTAGTGACAAATTATTACAATTCAACAAGAAATAGTTATGTCTAGGAAACACTGTGGCGGTTGAAATGCTAATGGATGATGATGATAATTGTCGACGCTCGCAAGGGTGCTTCTTTACAAATAGATTGAATCTGATGTCCCCATGCATAAAAAAATGTGAATCATTGCTTGGTTGAGGTGCTTATGGATGCATGGGTCATCAAATTTGGGTACCTCCCTCGCATCACGATGTAAGCACTATTGAATGAGGTGCTAAGTGATACATGGGTCTTTGACTAAATGAAAGAGTTGCAACGGTCATTAAGTACAATACCACCATGACATGAAAACTTAAGTTGATGTCGAATGTCAGGGGGAATGATGACATCAATGTGAAATCGTGATTCCCATTGTGCCATCTGAGAATGTCCCTTAAAGGGGGGACTATCCAAGGTACTACCTCTATCCTGGAATATGAGTGTTGAAGTCGACATGAAAGAAGCATCAACCACCTGAAAATGCAGATTCGGGGAATCAAGATATGAGATGAAAGCAGATTGTAATAGGGTGGGTCAACAAGGAATGATAAAGAAATTTGACGATATCAATGGATATGTACGATTAGCCCGAGGTCGAATCTATAATGCAAGTGACGACATCCAAAGTAATATTTTGGACAGGGATGGCCCTCGAGTTAGTAAGACTTTCACGATAGGTTTAAGTATGTTCTGACTAGTGTGAAGAGGGTAAATGGATGTGGATGATGTGTGAGCTCTGACCAAGGGTGACTAGAAACTGCCTCTAGGTATAAGACATGAAAATATGGGTGGGAACCTTTTTCCTAAAAAATATTTGTACACTTGCCAAAAGAATGTAAAGGTGGTTTGGATGTACATACACAGAGACAGGTGCTCGAAACATGGTGACCTACATAATGATGGAGGTATGGTGTAGTTTGTTGAGGGTGGCGTCCCCATTGGTTTTTCTCCATGTGGGGTTGATGAGGCAGATGAAGTGACACGAATGAGCTTGTGTTGTATGGGTGAATGGCAAGCCCAATGTAGAATGTGGAGGTGCATTTGTTTTGATTCATTGCAACTAAATGGGGTGGCCCAACAGGGTGATATGGTTAGCAAGAAGTGAAGAATGAGAAGAAATGAGGCTAATATTCATGGCATGCAAGTGAAATGGCTTTCGGGTCTGACTAAATGTTCATGCATTCCAATAATATGTGGGGTTTTATTACATGTGGTGATCCACGAGTGGGAAGGTTTTATCGACTGACATGGATGATTTAACATGTGAAAGGGGATGTGGTGGTAGGCATGGTCGAGATGATGGACCCTATGGTTTGTTTCAATGAAATGATGCCAGGATATGCAAATATTTTGTAATAAGCCTTCATGTGGAGTGGTGAATGATACATGCTCTATCACTGGCCACCGGGTGGTTGATCTTGGTAGGAAGTTGTTGGGTTTGTGGGATGTGCACGAATAAGCGAAATATGTCTCTTATCTTTCCTAATTCCCGACATTGATTCACCAGGTGGTTGGGTCTATCGCAAAGGGCTCATGTGAGGGGTGATTTTGACTAGGCGGCCTAAGGTCGTTATTTCTTTTTTCTAGATCTCTATTGCTGATGGTGAAAGGAGATTTATTGATGAGTGCCTGACTGAACTATCGACAATAGTTTTTCCTCAAACACACATAAGATGGACCTAGATTCTTCATCCCCTTGTGGTGTGGTGTGATTTGATGATTCGATATTCGATCCGACTAAATTATAGTTTTCAACGATGAATCAACGCATGAAATATAACATAACACAAAATCAAGAAGATATGGGAAATGTTGCACATGATGGTTTCCTGCACAAATCTGGAAAGTATGATGTCTTTGTTTGGGTATGATGCTTTTGGAAATGTGTTTAACCAGATACCATTGGTTGAATGCTCATACCTCAGGACATTGGGTAATCAAATGGTGCAGTTCATCACATAAGGCACATAACGAGGCAGGAGATGTGCACTATGTTCTCTTTCTTGTATTATGAGGAGTTGGGTGGGAGGGGTATGAGCATGACAATGGTTCCTCTTGCACATAAAGGATTGTTTTGGATCCATCATTACCTGGTAGTGTGGCTGGTACTAATGGATCCTTAGTATTGGCTTGTACGAGGCACTTAATGCATCTCGTTATAGAGGGATTTCAGGGTGATGATGAGTGTAATTCATGTATTCCACACATATAGCATTCATGGTTGGTTTGCAATGCCTTGTTACGTATTACTGCAACCTTTTCTCCAAATGATGGAGTTGTGCTCACTAGTGTTTTTGGGGCATGTTGAAGAGATTTTAACTCATCTAACTTAGGGTAGATGTTAGTAGGTTCCCATAGACTTCACACAAAGCACAGGTTGTAGATGTCCTAGAGGACTTTGGGGCGTCCACCCTTTTTCCTTTTTTCTTACCTCTCTTGTTGGCATTAACTGGTGTCGATGTGATACTTGAATTTTCCGATATGGCTTAAGGGGCTAGATACTTAACTGGTATCACAAGAGCCATATTTGGCAATGTGTTACCGAGAAATCTAGTGTCTATGCAAAGCTGCTAGTCCCACTAAGACGGGTAGCTATCTTAGAAACAAATAGATTAAAGTTACTTGATTTTTCCTTTACGAGAGAGAGATGGGAAAGAAGCAGAGAGTACCAACCTCAATCTTTCGCTTGGCTCCTTGCTTGTTTCCTTTCCCCTTTGACAGAATCTCGCCACTACTTCCTTACTTGTCCAGCTTCAAAGAGCACCTGTAGATTTACAGCAGCATAATACCATCAAAGCATAGAGATATTTCACTGTAAACAATATAGGATTAGATGTATATTGACCATACAAATGCATATATCAACATAATATTCAGATATTACACAAGAATATGGAGGAAAACTCAAATAGCTTTATTAGTAAAAGTAGTAGAAGAGAGGATTACAACCACTTGGTCTGACCCAGTACTATCTTCCCAGCTTGAAAGCCCTTTTCACCTCACACAAAGCAAGATCACCCAACAATGTCTTCAAAGAGAAACCAGCAGCACCTCTTTGCAAATTACCAAATTCCAACCTTTGGATCTCTAGGATGAGGGATCCATTTATAGATATTTGCAGCTGGGTGAGTCAGCTTCTGGGATTTTGATTAGTGTCATCTCTCTGATAGTTCTTGGTTCCACTTGGAGATTTTAGATCTCTTACTCATCCCTGGGTGAACTTAGGGAGGCAAGTGTCAAATGAGCAGCTTCTAGAAGATTCTCAGGTTCTCCACTTAGCAAACTGCTTGTGCCATTTGTCTGCTCTCGCTCATCGCACCCTACAGAAGGGATTTCCAGTATGCATCACACTTTTTGCATGTGGCAGGTGAGATGCATTGCACCCTTTGCATTGGGCAGTCTGTATGGTCCTGCTTTGACCAGTTCTGAGTAGATTTTCATGGAAAACTTTTGGGAGATGATGTAATCAGCTGACCTTGCTTCTTTAGGGTATGAAACAATACTTTTAGGGACTTATAAGCCCTTGGTTTATGGATATATGTGATTGGGGTTGCAGTGCCCAAATATGTCTATAAAAGTTGCCCCTTAAAGCATGAGGTCGTAAATCCTTTGATGTCAGGTGAAATGCTTTATAGTGAGGATCCGAGGTTTTTCGCGCTGGAAAGTGACCTATAATAAGATACAATACAATACATTATCTTCATAATATTTTCATGATCTAGCTGAGGCGGGCATTCCTATGCTCAGCTTGATAAATTCATTTTCATGTACATAGGACAGACAACCGTCTATGTGCAGACTGATGATTCTAATAGAGCCATCATCCCTTAGTTTGGATGATTATCTGTGCAGTAATGATGTACATTTGATGTCTTTATTTTCTTGAATATATCGCAGCCCGGATGGATGAAACTAGATCCGAGGTCTTCAAAACTCATTCAATCTTCGCCTAAAAGTACAAGTCGATCCATGTGAAAAGATGTTCTAATGTTAAACATGGAACGACATCGTCTGATTACCAGCCAATGATGTAAGCTGTTAACAGACGCGAGAGGAATCACCGATAATGATGATGACCCTCAAGGTACTACAGTATGGTGTGAATACATGAGTTGATGTCGAACACCACGCAAAATCTTTCGGTCGAAGGCCATTAGTGTAAACCTATCGTCGGAAGTGAGAAACTTGCCATTGAGGCATGCAAGCTTCAAAGTACTGGAAGGGTTGTCCCTAGGTCGGCTTCTTGGATAATGAGCTGATGTCGACAAGAAGTGACCCGTCGTAGGAGGGCATTAATGGATCCCACATCTACGACACGGAACGGAGCAAATGATTTTGTAGAGGTGAAAACGATCTGATGATACAAGGTTTAGGGTGGCGGTCATGAAAGAATGAAGCGTGAAGGTATTGTAGCGGATGAGACACAAGCTGGGTAGGTGAATTCTCTGAGCGACTTCTCTTGAACATATCGGTGACACTGAAATGGATTGGTAGCGTTAACCCCAAAAGTGGATGGTACGGTGGACCAATGGTGATATGACTGGTGAACGGAATAACCCAACCCGACTCAATCATGGTGATGGAGTGAAAGTGTCATGTTCAAGAGCGACCTGCTACCAATAAATTTTCTTTAAGTTTTCTTCCCAATTTTCCCCAATCATTTCTGACCAGTACCTCTTTATTTTTTTCAAGCTTGAGGAGGATAACATATGCTTGTTCTATAATTTTCCCTTTGGGCAAACCCATCGCTATGTATCAACGAGCCTAGCGACAGTGAAACTCGTTCTTATATGAATGGACAAGTTTGTCGCTATTGTTTTAATGAGTTTAACGACAAGGATAACTCGGTCCTTTTCAATTTTAGAGAGTCTGAAAAGAGGCAGAAAGAAGATTCCAATATTCCTTTTTCGTAATATAATCCCTTAAGTCCGAAAAAGTATAAAACAATACGAAAGGGATGACTTGTCGATAGTTTTAACAAGCCGAATAAGACAAACGCTCGATATTTTTGTGTAATAATCCCTCAGGTCCAAAAATACTAAAATCTAAAGGAGGGATAACACTTTCGATCACTTTAACAAGCTGGAGAGGCCAACTACTCAACAATCTTTTCATATTTTACGAGTTAGATGAAAAGAGCTTAAAGGAGACTCGTTTTTTGAGGAACGAGTGATGTTTTCAGATAGTAGCTAGTTCTAGGTAAGGTTTGGAATTTTACAATCATGACAGTGTAAAAAGGTGGCTAATAGGATCACTCGTCGCAGTTTTTACTCAAAAGGGGTAAACAATCAAATGGAGGCGAATGATCGGCAACAACAGAGTGGAGGTGATGGTAAGAACACGACCAAGGCTCAAAAGCTGATGATAATGCATTCACAATGGTTATTTATCAGAGGTGGGTTCATTTTTTAATGAGCTTAAACTCTGGTGGAACATATGCTCATTGCTAGGTTTAATTTTTAACGAGCTTGAACTTTGCGTAAAACTGCTCGTGATAATGGTCATTGATATTTGATTCACCGTTAACACTATGTTCTTTTGACGGTCGTACTACCTATTCAATTGATCCATCAAACTAATTAGAAATGAGGACATAGGCTTGAAAAATGAGTTAAAAAACAATTCCCTATTTAAATTACGTGAAAGGTAAATTAAAAATAGGTTTTTACCCCTCATTTCACCATTTCATTTGGAGTTGTGACTGTTGGAGCTCTGGAAGTATTTTCCCCTTTGATTTTCACCAACTGATTTTGGGAGATTCTGTGGACGATTTTCGGCGCTGTCTGGACCAGGTAGGAGCTAAACCTGAGCTCTTCAATTGCATTCTTTCCTTTTTGGATTCTGAGCATGTTTTCCTGCTTTTCTAGGCCCCTAGGGTTTGAACATTTCGTTCTGCCCCCATCACACTTAGTGTATATCGAAAGGTGCGATGCATCTTAAGCTAGCCACTGGCCAAAATGTATGCATCGCACTGTGTACACATATAGGGTGTGATAGGTGCAAGGAGGAAAACTTTTGCACTGATTTTTCATGGAAATTTTGTTGTTTTTTGCCAAATCAGGACCCTGAATCTTCTCTTGTTTGTTTTTCAGAGATTCATCGGAGAAAAATGGTTGTTACATGGCGTGAACATGAGAATGAAAAAGAGGACATGGTTTCCGTACATGATCTAGGTACGGTAACTGCATTGCAGAACTGTGGCTTGTTGAAGTTCTTCAACATTTCCAGCATGAGGCAACAAATCAACTTGTTGCAATATTTCCTCGATGCATGGGATCCTACCAACCAAGTGTTACAGATAAGGGGCAAATCCATCCCCATGACTATTGAGGACATCTAATTTTTTACCGGTTTATCAAGGCGTGGTGCCCCTCTCTCACTGTCAGGTTTTTCCCGTGGGGGTGAATCCGTGAGGGATTATATTCGCCGATACTGTAGGGAAGGATCTCAACCAAGCAGGGATGGTAAGATTAGTATCCAATATGTCACCAACCGACCTTTGAGGACTATTTTATTCACCTTTTCTAGATTGGCTGGTAGCGCAACCCTTCACTTGGCCAACAGGTCCTATATGCAGTATGCCTTGGAATGTCTTGAACCCAAAGTATTCAACTTGTGTGATGCAGTACTTCCAGTTATCAAAGAACAACTTACCAAGGTGAAAAATGGAAGATCCAAGAACTTTGGCTATGGTTCTATTCTGACCACTTTCACCTTGGAGAAGATACCACTTATGCAACCACAATACATTTCACTTGGCCTACCACTACCGACTAAGCCACAGATGTAAAGATGGGTCGACCTTATGGCCAGACATGCTGGTCAACCGCAGGTTTCATTCTCTGATGCCTTCTTTGAGTGGTTCAACCATTAGCAGATGGTTTATGCTAATTATCCATATGCTGGGATGGATTTCCGGGGTGACCCAGATTTGGTGCTGCCGGCTGGCAAGCAGTGGGGTATCATAGGTGAAAATCTCTGACCATATCTCTGTTTATCGTTTTCATAATGTTCTTGTGCTTTTAAAATGTTTATCAAGACTAATCAGAACTCATGTGATTATGCAGATATTGGGCTAGTGCGACCAGTAGCGCGCCTGAGAGGAGCAGCTATCGTTCCAACAGGAGAGGCTGTAGTGAGGGCCATTCTTCGCAACCTAAATGTATCCGAAACCCTTGCAGTGTTGCAGGAGAAGATCGAGGGTCTCACCCTTGGTATTCCGGATGTGAGGACCGATGAGCTTCCCCTGAGATTACAGCGCCATACCACTGGCGTGCTGAGCCAATGGACCAGGCTCTTATGCATCATTGCACATGCGGTGACTAGTTATCATGAGCACCATTAGATTAGGGTGCCCCCTTTCATTTTGAGTTTTTGGGTCATATGGCTGATTTTGTCCTAGACACAGGACACTATGTACAAACTATAAACAGTTATATATATATTTTTGATTTTCAGAGCTTTATTTTGGTTAAGTTATATTATCCTAATGCAGTTTATTGATAAAATGATTTTCTTTACAAATGTTGCAAATTTCTATCTAACACATAATTTGCTAATGAATCGGTTAATGTGTTTAAGTTTTTGGAAATATGTTGATATTGAATAGAATCAAACTGTCTTTCCAAAATCTTGACCCTTAGGAACATGCGATATATAGCTGGATTCCGAACAGAATAGATGCCTGTAAGCTGTAGAATGACGAGCTATGAGTCTAGCCTGACGACAAGTCGGCGTATGCCATGCGCGATGGCATCAGAGAGGAGTTCTATCAACGCACTATATTCAGCAATGTTGTTCGTTGATTGACCAATACACACCCCTCTGAAACTTACTAACTCGCTGCTTGGATCAAAGATGGCCCAAGCTGCAGAAGATAGGTTCCGCGTACTACGACTCGCCCCGTCGGCATATCCAACAAATGATTCCAATGGGTTCGACATCTGCAAAAAAATGCAAAAGTGGATTACCTAACCAAAATGATCACTCTTAACGAAAACAAAAATGTAACAAAAGCATATGAAGAGGTTACTATGCCGAGTCAAGCATAGTAACGCTTAAGGTACAACCCATTCTTGGGTTGCGACAACGGAATTTCGTCATAATCTACTAGCTCGTAGGCTCCTTTTGCTAATACACACTTAACAATATAGGGACCCATCCACAAAGACTGGAACTTACCTGCTCCCAATTTATCGGATTCCTGATCATAGAGCAAGACCAGGTCACCTTCTGAGAAAACGCGGGGTTTGACATTCTTGTCAAATTGTGCTTTGACTCATTTCTTATGTGCTTCATTAGCCAAGGTGATGTCACGATGAGTTTCATCCAGTTGGATTAATTCTAAGAAACGAGCTTCTTCCTTTGAAGTTCTGGGGAGGAGATCAACTGCAAGACGAAATCTCACACTGAACTGGTCAGATTGCTTCCAAGCCATACACTAGCTAAAAGGGTGTGAACCTGGTTGTATTTCTTACCGACGTCCAGTATACCCACAAGGTTGAGTATAGGATTAGGTGCCAACTCTATTTATGGACTCCAATCATCCTTTGCAGCATGCATTTCAGGAATTTGTTGATCGCTTCAACTTGCCCATTCGCATGCGGATAATACGGAGTAGAGCTGTCGTGGGATAGTCCTAATTTGGTGGCCAATTCAACCATCATGTGATTGCGGAAATGCAATCCATGATCTGTGACTATAGCTTGCGGAATGCCAAACCTAGCGACTACATGATTGAAGAAGAAAAGAGCGGCCGTTTCGCTGCTGTTGTTTAATGTAGGCAGCACCTCGGCCCATTTCGTAAAATAGTCAACCGCGACTATGATATACCCATGCCCCCCGGCCGAGGTGGGGTTACATTGCATGAAATCTATGCCCCATTTTGCGAATGGCCCAACAGCAACTACTGGCTTCAGAGGTGCGGGTGGTATTCTAGTTTTGCGGTCGAAGATTTGACAAGCATGGCAACTTCTGACTATGGTTATGTAATCTTTGAACATTGTTGGCCAGAAGTATCCTGCTCATAAAATATTTTGTGCCATAGCATAACCAGATTGGTGCCCCCCACATGTGCCTGAATGACAATCATTCAAGACTTTTTCGGCGTCCTCATGGGTGAGGCACCTCCGCAGAACAGTTTCGACACCACGACGGTAAAGCGTATCACCAACGATCATGTAGTCTTTTGCTTGGTATTGAGTACGTCGTTGTTCTGAGCAAGAGGTATTAGGCCTATATGTTTGGGTCTGGAGGTAAATGATTATATCTCCATACCACGGATCGCTTGAAGATATCAGAAACAAAGATTCATCCACGATTGTTGCTTTGGATGTTTAATCGTTGGATGATGATGGGAAATCAGATAGTAACTCTGTGAATGCTAGAGCCTTCTTTGATTTGGATTTTATGAATTCCAGATCAAACTCTTGCAAAATTGCTATCCATTTTGAATATTTTCCCCCAAGGAACTGTCACGACAAGATATAAGTCATGGGGTTGCAATCTGACAAAACGGTAGTTTTTTGAAAGAGAACATAGTGTCGAAATCTCTGTATTGCTTGAATGGCAGCGAGAGCTAGCTTTTCAACATATGAGTACTTGCTTTCTGTATCATTTAAGTTTCGAATTAAATAATAAATAGGATGCTCGATTCCATTGTCTTCTTGAACTAAAACCATTGCGATGGTCGTATCTGCTGCAGCTAGATATAGGTTAAAGTCTTTTTGATAATCAAGAGCGTACATTAATGATGCTTTTATTAGGGATTCCTTTAGAGCATCAAAGGAAGCTTGTGCGACCTGATCCCAGCTGAAGGGTACTTCTTTTTTCAAAGACACATATAACCTTTAGCAAGTTCGGCATAATTTGGAATGAACCTCCTCAAAAAGTTTTCTTTCCCTTGAAGTTTCTAAATCTGAGGCAAATTTGAAGGTGGAGGCAAATCGATGATTGCTTGAACATTACATGGGTCGAGACAAATTCTGTCCTTAGAAACTACAAAGCCAAGTAAACGGATAGAACCGATGCAAAACACACATTTGTGCGGATTGAGTCTTCCTTTGTAGTGTCGGCGACGTAGAAATATTGCTCTCAAATGCTGCGGATGATTGGTCCACTTTCGCGAGTGAGCTAGAAGATCGTTGAGGTATGGTTGAACGATGTTCTTGATGTCGTGGAAGGCATAATTCATTGCCCTCTGAAAAGTTTCCCCTGTGTTCTTTAAACCGAAAGGTAGCTTACGGTACACGAATGTGCCCCAAGGAAAAATAAATGCAGTCTTTGACTGTTCCTGTGGGCGGATATTTATTTGATTATACCCGGAAAATCCATCCATAAATGAAAAGATTTTGCATCCAACACATTCATCAATTATCTGGTCAATGAAGGGTGTAGGATAGTTGTCCTTTGGACAAGCTTGGTTTACATCCCTATAATCGACTCACACTCTAATTGTTCCTTGCTTTTTCATCACGGGAACAATGTTCGATACCCAATCAGTTAGAGGAACCGGGTAAATGAAACCATCATGAAGAAGTTTTTCAACTTCTGCCTTGATGGCAACGACTTTCTTTGGGTGAACCTGCCAAAGCCGCTGTCTTACTGGTTTGACATCTGGATACATCTTAATTTCGTGTTCAACTATGCTTGAGTCGATGCCTTGCATTTCTTCGTAGGACCATGCAAAGACATCTCTAAATTCACGAAAGAGAGAGTAATATACATCCAGTTCTAGAGAAGAACAAGATTTCCCGACATGAATATTTTCTACAACATCTAGTTTGGTCAAGATATTTATGGCGATAGTTTCTTCAATATTGGACAAATTTCACTCAAAATCCACCGTGTTTACAGTATTTGATAGAAAATCAAACACTGATAGATGATTAAGGTCATTGGAGTAATCTTCGTTGTAATCCGGAAGATGGGAACGGTGGTGGTAATCTTCCCATGGTGCCCCCTGTACGTTCATTGACTGAACGATTCCTTCGTCTGTAGAATGTACTTGTGACCAAGGATTTGAAGAGGTACCATACTCCTTAGACCTATCTACCCAAACGCTTGACGAGTGTTCATTGGGGTTTGCCTCCCATGCCGAGAACATTGATTGCTACAATATTTCTGTTGGGCTTGGAGGCAACACCTGGTGACGATCCATGCTAATATCATTTTCGTACATCTTCTAAATGGAAGATACCATATTTCAAGTTCCCACCGTTGCTACTTCCGCCATGTCGTTTGGATGCAGTTGGGAAAAATTACGCATCAATGTAGGGTCTTTTAGTAGGCCTACTTCGATATTTTGAAGCGACTGAGAGCTTCCGTGGATCATCGGAATGCTTCCCATAACTTGCAAACTATTGGGGAGGAATGTCTGTTGGTCGACGATTGTAATTCCCCCTTGAAAGGGAAATGCAATCTTTCTGAAGTATGTCGACACAACAACAGCCATAGCATAAATCTAGGGCCTTCCCAGTAGGATGTTGTAATCGAGGTTTCCATCGATAACTTCCACATCAATTTCTACTGTTTTGCCCCCCCAGTTCGACTTGCAAGTTACTTAAAATCCCGTATGGAGTGTATGTTTGTCCATCAAATTCTTTTAACGTCGTCGACGATCGCGACAAGGGTGGTGAGCCTAAATTTTTCCAGCAACTCATGGACATAATACATGTAGATGCCCCCTCATCAATAATTGTTCGATGAACAGTTTTGTTGAGGGCTTTCACTTGAATGAGGAAAGCGAGTTGAGCTGGTAACTGTGGGTAATATCCTTTATGGTTAAAGGCCACAAGATTGGAATCCGTTGGGTCAATCCCAGCTATTACTGATAATAAATTTTGCTTCTGGGAGGGGAAATTTTGCAGTACCTCAAGTGTCGACATAGCGGACGGCGATTGGGCCAGGTCCTCTACTATATTATAATTCTATGTCGCTCTGGCACAAGGATTAAATGTCGATTTGTGTACAACTCCCTTTGGTGGCTTTATCATTAGCTCAGGAATGATGGGTGGCACAACTTCGGTCGAAGTTGTTGTCGAACTACTAGGTTGATCAGTAGCCTTGTTGTTTGACAACTGTGGATTCCCGTAATCTTTATTCCTTGTCGATATCAAAGCATCATTTTGCTGTTTTGAAATGGATAGCATAAGGACTTGGGATGGGGAAGCATTGTCACTAGCAACCAGATTGGTTCCTGGGTTTGGAAATGGATCAGTCAATACTGCTGAGGCTTTTGGATTCTTAAGGAATTTCTTAACTTCAGCTTTATATGGACAATCTCTCGTCCAATGATCCTCATCGCATATGAGGCATGGCTGAGTAGGTTTCTTTTGCCCAGAAGGGTTCGCAGAAGATTTTTCAGGAGACGAATCATCCTGTTTCTTCTTTTTGCTCTTCCCTTTCTTCTTTCCTCGTGGCTGCTTCGGTTCTTTGCCTTTGTTAGTTGACACGACATTAACCTCCAAGGCTAGAATTTCTTCATTTGCATTTTGATCAGAAATATTACGAGCTTTCTTAGATGTAGCCTTTTTCGATTTCTTGCTTGTCGTACCTATCACGCCATTGCTGGCATGAGAGTATTTGTTTGATTTAGGAGGAGGAGGAACAAAAAACTCTGGTCTAGGAGCATCGAGGATTTTGTTGTAGAGCGTTCCAAACTGAGTATAGATCAAGTCTAGATATTGCGCACGAGGAATAACCTGCTCTTCAGTGACGATCCATCCCTTTGCCACATCTTCTGTAATAGAAGGTAATAATGACTTAATAAACCATTCAGCTAGCAGCACATATGTTTTCACCATTTTACGACGACGTCGCCATTCATGAATATGATCGGATATATGAGTGGTTGTCGTTTGTTTGAAATTGGTAAGAAGCTCTGTTCTTATTTCATACCTTATTGGTAATTGAAAATGGGTTAAAAAGGTTGTGGCAAGGGCGCTGAAGTTATCGAATGAAACTCTAGGCAACTCGATATACCATTTTGCTGCCGAACCAGTTAATGTTCGCTGAAAAAGGTGAAGCTAAATCGAATCATCATTGAGAGTGTTGGACGAACACCACAGATGAAAGGTCATCACATGATTCGACAGGTCTTCAACCGGATTTCCATTAAATTTAGGAATATCTAACGGAATTTTATGAGGAATCGCCGACCACCAAGGGGCATAAGCGATCGGATTGTTCGTTAGCCGATTTAGATATGGTAACTCTAGAGTCACCACAAAGGGTAACTGTTGATTCAAGTTCGGCGAAGCGTACCCAGGATAAGATGGGATTTCCTGAGCAGTGGGTCTTTGCATACCAGCATAATGCATTTGATGCTGATAACTTTGATAAGGTGTTTGGGCATAACCAATTTGAGATGATTGGTGATAACCATTTTGAATATACAACTGCCCATTACCTACAAAGTTTTGCTGCTCAGGTCCTTGGTAAGCTTGTTGGAATTGCGGTTGTTGATGTTGCACCAGCCATGGTTGTGAAACCATTTGTTGTTGCCCAATACTGGACATTTGACCAAGATGAGGGGTAATAGTACCTGTTTGAGCCTGAGTCGCTCTAGTTAAGGAGCCACTAACTGGCGATTGTGGTTGTGTCACGGAGACAAGAGGTTGTTGTACAACGACCTGAGAAACTTGTGGTTGGCATACAACAGGCAATGCTTGTACTTGCGACACTGTCACAATAGCTGGTGTAGTGGGGATATTTGACACAGGTAGACTCGGTTGCATTGAGTATACAACTCTTAGTTGTTGAGGCAATATTGGCACCCAACCGTTGGATGTGATTCCAATTTGACCTGAATTCGGTTGTGAACCTTCATATGGTTGTTCTCCCAGAGGGAACAATGAAAGGGTGTAGTGCCCTCCATATGGTGGCAATCCAGTGCTCAAAGGAATGATTGGCCTTTGGAGACCAGACTGCCCAAATTGAATTTGTTGTGAAGGATCAATTTGTTGAGATTCAACATAAGAGATTCCAGATACTATTCCGGATGAACAAACGGGTACAGACCATACTGTCGAAACAGTCCCTGGGTGGACTCCTTCTAGCGGTCAAGGGCTAGTTGGGATAGATGGTATACCAGCGAACATCGTCGGAGTGGTGGTAGGAGGTTCTGCTACCACTGTATCGGATGACACAGTCCTAGATGTCAATGGTTGTCCAGACATATCGAGTCTATCCAAAAGACTTCCCAGTGATTCTACAGGAACTTGCGATGAAGGGGTATTAATTTCTGAAGTAGAAGGATATAGGTGGATCCCAGTCCCAAAATATGATGGAATACTGGATGGGAGATCCTCTGTAATATCTTCTATAGCAATCAATCTGGGTGGAAGAGGCAGACCGTTAGGTCCGTAAAATATTTCTGGTGCCGAAGAAGGTATAGATTTCGCAGCAACAGATGCTGGAGGGGTAACAGCTTCCGAATCAACTCTAGATGGAGCTGGTTCAAGAATCAAAGCGTTTACTGTTACACTAGGATCAGTTCCAATGTCCTCTTGTAACTATGGAACTTCTTCTGTAGAGGCAGGGATACCAGAAATGGTAGGAGTAATCGGAGTCTCAGAGGATGTTGAAACACAAGTTTCAAACAAACCAGTAGACTTTGACCCAGTTAAATGAGTTCGCTTAGCCTGGAATGGTTTCGTTTCCGGAGTCAAAGACGGTTGACTCGTCAGTCTTCGCGAACGACGGGGTTTTGATTGAATTTCTTCCACGATTACGGATTATTCAATCAAATCAAAATAAGAGGGGAAAAATGTTATTCCAAATTAAATGAATTTTAGACGCTTTGACACAACTTGCTTTTCAATTTTTAAGAGTCGAGAAAAAGCTAAAGATGACTCTAGTCACCTTCGATTTTTAATGAGCCTAAAGTGAAAAGTGCTCAGATGGACCTTTTCCTTTAAGGAGTCTGAAAAGGAATGAAAGGGACTACTCTAGAAATATAGACAGAGGGATTACCAAACCAATCAAAAAACTACATAATACTTTTTACGGTACAACAGTCAATCTTCCTGAATGTTGTGCTCAGTGCATTGTGATCGATAGGGCAGCAGACACAGCTTCCTAAGGATTAAGGATATAGCCTATTGTGGTCTCCCAATATATACTCGACGGTACATGGGAGCACAAGTCCGTACTGGCACTTATCGTCTCAAAGAGGAGGAATCACCCAACCTATGATGAAAGCGACAGTTACCAGGCTTTACGACGCCGAAATACATCTCTAGCCTAGACTTATAGATGTTGTGTGTTTGGTTCCAAAGCGTTTTTATGTTCATTGAATTTATTTTATAGTTGATCTTTCTTAAGAAATTTTCCTTTCAGGTTCACCACGTGATGTAGATATACAATTCCTAAAATGCAACCTAAGATGACAAACAGTCATTTAATCTTCTTTTTGCAATGAAAATCCTAGCTACTAAGGAAAGAGAAACAAGATCCTTTCAACATAGAGCAGAGAGCACACACTATATGCACTGTCCTAAATCAAAATCAACAAGAAATCTAAATGCAAATGCACGTACATGTATTTGTTTTCCACTTTCTTAATGTGTGAATGACAAAAAGAATGCTAAATAAAAATCTGAACTATTTCTTCTTTCAAAGCGACAGTACTAACAATTTTGTTTTCAAAAAATGACAAGAAGGCAAGACGACACTTTGCGATTTTGAATTGAAAATTATTTTCGACACTTGAAATACTTATGAATTCAGATCAAATACAAGAGTAACAGTATAATCGACTATCGAGAACAATAGTATTCTTTTCTTTGTTTGAAAACAACACTTGCGACACTTCCAAATCAAAAGACAACAGTTCGATTAAGCTACTTCTTTGTAAAAGAGAACTGTAAATGGTGCACAATACATAAAAACATTCACAATTCTTTGTACAATAGAGGTTGGATGATGCAAAGAAATGGGGTTTCAACATTGGTCTACTAATCACAGACAACAAAACTCCTGAATAAAACTGAAGACAGTGAAAAAAAACCAAAATCTCGAGGCAGATTTAGTCTTGTATAATCATCGCACCTGTAACATAGGGAAACAGGGATGAATCCCACCTGCTGCACGCGGGAGGTGCGATGCATCCAGATTGCCAAGAAAACAGGGTGCGATGGTCTAGGGACGAGACTTTCACTTGGTTTTTGGTCACAATTTGCAGTTTAGTTCAGGGATTTAGGCCGAACAAATGATAGTCAGTAACTACAAAGTGCAGGGGTTGATCTAATGAGGTTACTCAAGCTACCTCTAGGGAACTTAGGATGTTTGAAAGTCAATTGTTTAGTTCATAAACTAACTCGGAGATTGACTAAAGCAGTGTTGATCTACTTTGCACTTGCATAGAAAATGCAGTTCGAAGGCTAGCTGGCTCAACTTCAGGCTCCGTCTGTGGTTTATGAATCAAACAAATAGAGACACGCAATCAAACTAATCACTCCCCAGTGGAGTTTCCATCTTTTTATCGGGAAATCTAGTGTCTATGCAGAGATGCTAGTCCCACTAAGACGGGTAGATATCTTAGAAACAAACAGATTAAAGTTACTTGCTTTTTCCCTTACGAGAGAGAGATGGGAAAGAAGCAGAGAGTACCAACCTCAGTCTTCCCCTTGGCTCCTTGCTTGTTTCCTTTCCCCTTTGACAGAATCTCGCCACTACTTCCTTACTTGTCCAGCTTCAAAGAGCACCTGTAGATTTACAGCAGCATAATACCATCAAAGCATAGAGATCTTTCACTGTAAACAATATAGGATCATATGTATATTGACCATACAAATGCATATATCAACACAATATTTAGAGATTACACAAGAATATGGAGGAAAACTCAAATAACTTTATTAGTAAAAGTAGTAGAAGAGAGGATTACAACCACTTGGTCTGACCCAGCGCCATCCTCCCAGCTTGAAATCCCTTTTCACCTCACACAAAGCAAGATCACCCAACAATGTCTTCAAAGAGAAACCAGCAGCACCTCTTTGCAAATTACCCAATTCCAACCTTTGGATCTCTAGGATGAGGGATCCATTTATAGATATTTGCAGCTGGGTGAGTCAGCTTTTGGGATTTTGATTAGTGTCATCTCTCTGATAGTTCTTGGTTCCACTTGGAGATTTTAGATCTCTTACTCATCCCTGGGCGAATTCAGGGAGGCAAGTGTCAAATGAGCAGCTTCTAGAAGATTCTCAGGTTCTCCACTTAGCAAACTACTTGTGCCATTTGTCTACTCTCGCTCATCGCACCCTACAGAAGTGCTTTCCAGTATGCATCACACTTTTTGCATGTGGCAGGTGAAATGCATCGTACCCTTTGCACTCGGCAGTCTGTATGGTCCTGCTTTGACCAGTTCTGAGTATATTTTCATGGAAAACTTCTGGGAGATGATGTAATCAGCTGACCTTTCTTCTTTAGGGTATGAAACAATACTTTTAGGGACTTAGAAGCCCTTGGTTTATGGACATATGTGATTGGGGTTGCAGTGCCCAAATATGTCTATAACACAATGCAAGTGCTTCCATGAATTGGTGTGAGACAAAACTAGGTGGAGGGTATAAGATGGGTGTTTGGGTGATGGCATATGGTAGGAATGTAAAGTCAATAGTGGAAACACTCATGGTGTCTGGCACTAGTTCTTGACTTGGTTGGGTGTTTGATGAACTCATCATGCACACTAGAGCTCCTATGGTTGCTGGAAGATCTTCCAACAATAAAGGAGTTTCTCTAGGGTATGTACCAAGGAGGGTTAATGGTTTAAATTGTTCAGGCCAAAATTCAGTGTAAGTTCTAATCAATTTAGAAGAATATCCTACAAAAGGTATGACACTATCTGGGGCAGTTAATGTCTTCTTCTTGTAATATGTGAGTTGGTCAATTGTAACGATTTTTCCTTCATGGGAGAATCATTACCCTGAACACGGAGGACGCTACTACAGTGATTGCATACATATAAATTTAGCTAAGGTGGATGTTGTAATCCAACTGTGCATCTAATACTTCGATGTCAATGAGCATAATTTTTCCAGGGAGATGTATTGACACGTCTTGGTATAGGATTACGCCAGCTGAAGGGCACTCATCATATGCTCTAAGCATGATGTCATAGGGTTTGATTTCAAGAGATCCAAGTTTCTGCCAAACTGTTTTGGACATAATACATGTGGATGGTCCTTCTTATAAAATGCAACAATGAATGGTGATGTTATGAATTGAGACTAGGATTTGGAAGGCAACTGGCGATGGAAGACACAGGCCAAATTTATCCAAATAAAAATACGTTAAGCGAGAATCGAAAGGGTCAATTGTGCCTAATGTGGAAATTAAAGATTTCCATTGGGTTGGGCATGCTTGCAGGACTTCTAATGCTGACATAGGTTAAGGAGATTGAGCCTTTGAGTTATTTTGTGCGCGTCGTAAAGACCATTTGACCTTTTTGGAATGGGTTCTATAGGAAGTTGAGGAATGGTCAATGATTCTATAGGTGATGCCGTGGTAGAGGTAGATAGATTGGTTTCTGGGGGAGTTTCATAATTTCTATTTCACGTATGTAGGAGATTGTCTTCCCCTGCCATGTAAATGTCGCAATTAGAGTTATTATGGGGGTTCTGTCTAGGGGCATTCAACTAGGATGGTTTTTGTTGAGTATTAACCACTCCCTAATGGGGGAAGGGATTATGCATTACTACAAGTTGTTGGTTTTTCTCTCCCTTACCCCTATTAACCTTTATCCTTTTCAACTCATTGAGTTGAGGACAATGATGGCTATAATAACCGTATTCCCCACATATGGCACAAGCATGATTATTCCATTAACTCGTGTTCTTGGTTTGCCTATGTGGGTTATTATTGGTCTGATCCTTGTTTTGATTCTGGTTGGGATTTCCCCCAGTCAGTGTCCACTGGGGGGGGGTTGTTGATGGTTGCCTCCCTAGCCAGGCTCTCCCTTTGATTTTCTCTTTACTTTTTTCTTATCATCATTAGGTGGGTTAGATGTATTCATCTATTCAAATGATAGTTGTTGTTGAGTGCAAGAGGGTTGCACTAGATTAACCCCTGCATTATTTTTGCTGGTGAGTTATTTGTTTGTTGTGCAGGGAAAGGAGAATATTAATTTCCTTGTCCCTCATAGGAATATGAATTATGGGAAGAAGAAATTTCTTCCAAATTCCTAAAGGGGTATTGGTTTCCCTATGGGGGAGGACGTGCGCTTCCATGCATGGGCTGGTATTGGTTAACCCAACTAACCACGTTCTACATCGGCATGGGTTTACCAGAGTAATATCTTGTATGTTGTAGTGGCGATGTTGTTTGTGTAGCATCAAATGCTTGGCCATTGAACGATTATCTAGGATATGGATAAGTGATGTTGGTTTTGTTTTGGGTTATGGACATGATTAATCCATTAGCAACATTAGATGTGCCTGGTGTCTCTTGTTTAAATGTTTGCAAACGAGGGGTGTCTGGAAGGACATGATAGAGGTATCTAAACAGAGTGTAGATAATATCTAGTTGTTGAGCCTTACTCATGGCCTCTTCCTCATTTTTTGGGTTTGAATTAGCCACATATTTAGAGATTTCTGACATGAAAGATCTCAGAAAAAGGTTGAGGAGGAGTTTTTCTTCTAGATTAGCTTTACACAAGCTCTAATGTTTTCACCATTTGTGGATATGGTCTAATGTGTGTATAACAGGTGTTTGTTTGAAATGAGTAAGGAGTGCCAGGCCCGAGTCCTGTCAGACTAGGAGATGGAAGAATGTGAGGAAAACGGTGGCTATTGAACCAAAGTTTCCATGTGTCCCAAATGGTTGACCTACGTACCACTTTGTTGCGGGCCATGTAAGGGTGTGTTGAAACAAACATAGAGGAATAATGTCTTTTGTGATACTATTAGAGGAACACCATAGGTGGAAGGTCATGACATGATTTCCAGGATCTTCTCATTTTTTACCTTCAAATTTTGGAACATCCGAAGGTAATTTGGTAGGAATGGGTGGAAAATTATTACCATGTGCTATCGGGTCATTAGTTAACTAGCTTAAATCAAATATATTTAAGGAAGTTAAAAATGGGACCTAAAAGTTGTTCGCCATTGTGAAACGATTTTGAACAACAATGTGTAAAGGGTTCCCTTGTGGGGAAGTATCAGGAGAACTACCCTGATGGGTGTCTCGTGGAATTTATGGAGGGGTTGTGTATGGGCTTCCCAAAGGGGTAGTGTGTGGGAACCCTTACAAGGTCGTGAAGGGTGTGTTATGACAGGGAGGGATCCTGAGCAAAGTTGCAACGACAAAGGAATATCCTATAATGGTGGTTGCATGACGTCTGGCACACCTCCCGGTAATGGGGAGAGGTTTAGAAAATCTCTACATCGACGAGGAGCCATGGGGTCCCCTATGGTGTCAAGTAGAATGTGCGTTACTTTGTGTGATTGAGGGAAGGAGATAAATATCAAATCAATAAAATCACATACATAAAACAAAGCAAAAATAAAATGATTACTTTCCTTTAAAATCAGGTTATGTGATCATTCAAACAAAAAATGGTTTCATTTACTTTTGCATATGATGAAAAATCCTATGAAGACCTAATTGTCCTTACCACTCTCAAAGTAACTGGGCCTTGCGAATATATCTTCTGATCGGTACTGGGGAAACGTCCCGAAATAACTAGAAACACTTTCCATTAGCCGAAGGATTGACCAAGGTAATGGATGAGGCCTTAGTGCTTCCCACACTTGCACCTATAGGGAAGGTATTCCCTAGATTTTGGCTACTAAAGTACCTTCGTCCCACGTGAGAATTAAAGTCTTTAGCTTATTGGTTGTTAGTTACCAGTATCGTGCACTAGATGGGTCGAGTAGCCCCAAATAGTACTGCACGCATTGGACCAGAGTCAAACCCCCTTTGAATCAGGTCTCTAATATGCTCAGGTATTCATTTATGTGGGATGATTGAAGGATTTTAAGCACCCTAAAGGTCAACTTCTATGTTTGAAAGATGTAACATGATCATGACGGCTTATGGGATGCCTACCCTGATTGTCCTAACCTGAGCTATAATTTCTCTTGTGGCCCATGTGGGAAGATTTAGTTGGTTCAAGTTACAATTTCTTTTAGGTGTCTTAATTTTATTAGGGTGTGAGATGGTAAGAAAAAATAAGCTAAGTACAAAAAGCTCCATAAATTGGATGCCTTCTTATACAAAGATTACAGACACTTAGTGTGTGGCAACGTGAACATAAAAAGTGTGATAAGATGTGGATATTCGGTGATACATTATAATATCCACTATTTACACTAAATTTCAATTGTTCCCTTCATGAAAAAGAAACTATGCACGAATAATGGGTCACTTATCTTATCCTATTACACTATGTGTGCCTAAAGGGAGATGAGATACTCAAGTGCTTTAAGAAATATTTCGTATGCAACCCCAAGTTCTCCTAAAAGACACAAGGGAAACAAATATTACTTAGTTTCTGTAATGAAACTTGGCCCTAGTCCCAAAATTAGTGAAATGGAAAAAATGCTTTGTGTAGTAAGAATATTTTTGGAGGATGGGATAATTACTCCTTTACTACTTAAGCTATGTGATTTGAAAAAACTAGAAAAATATTTTGAAAAACATATGTGGAATTTGGCCACTTACTTTTCCCCTTAATTAAGCTATGTGTGAATTACAAATAAAAATGAAAAATAATCCAATTTCTCCACTAGTAGTGATTCATAAAGAAACCAAGCAATCTAAACTGACTGGAAAAAAATGCAGAGGTGAAGGAAGTCACTAAAGGCTGCCAATCACCTGAGAAAAGTGAAATTACAAGGTATTTTTTACTTACTGGAAAATGCGAGGGTTTCACTACGCACAAACGTGGTTGCACGCCTGTCTAAGAAAAAGTCACGGCTTGCGCGTCTGTCTGAGAAAAAGTTGCACAGTCGACAAGACACTGTGAACAAGCAAGTTTTCTCGACTAACAAAAAGTCGTGTAAAAATTACATAGAGATGTTGAACGCCTTGTGAGGTGATGATGTAGAGAGAGGGTATTGTAAATACAACCGTTAGATTAAAGAAAATACAACAATATGGTTGTCCATTCTGTAGTAGTGTTTTTGTACCAATGGTGACCAAAATACACCTCCTTAGCAGTTGGTTGTTCCCGACAAAGGAATACAAATAGATTTGGTGTTGTTAGTAAACAAAATGAGATAAACAAAGCATTGCAAATGGTGAAAACAATGCATCTACAAACATAAACTAAAACAAAGATTTAAATACACAAATAATTCTTAATGAAGCAAACATGTCAACAAAACAATGGGAAAAGGCTCCCTTTATTGACTACAAGTGGAAGAAGATGAATACAATAGAAGAATACTAAACACTTGAAGATAATTCTTTGAGCTATGGTGCTAAAAAACCCTTAGCAAGGAGGTTCCTTTCCTCAATCGATTTGTAAGCTTCTCCTCTCTCTCAAAGAAGTATGAAGACTCTCTCAATGGTGGAATCTTGTTCTTTCACTAAGATGATGGATTTCTTAGAAGAAATATGGCCAATATACTAATGCTCTTACTTCTTTTGCTTCAACAATGAAATGTGGTGTTGCTCTGATAGCAATTTGGCTAGCATAACATTGTCTCTTCTTTGGTTTCTCCAATGGCTTGTTTATATAGAATTTTTTGAATCCATCCTCCCTCTCTTGGTTCATGAATGATAATGACTTATGAGTAGGACAAGGTGATTCCATTGAGGGTTGTGTATCTTCAGGGCGACTTGAATTCAACTATCCATGAATGAAACATGTTGGGGAGTCTTCTTCCAAGTGTGGGAAGTGGACCTGAATTCGTTGAGTTGAGCTTTTCTTCAATTGCGGAGCTTGTGAAGAAAACATCCCGTGGTCATATTTTATTCCTTAAAATATGACGCACAGTTCAATTTTTATATATAATACCTTAGAAGAAATTAAATTTTTGAACTTTCATAGTGTCTTCAACTGGAAAATATTCACCTGTACATTCTGTTGGACGATTTTGGGCGTGTTTTAGCTTGTACAAATGCATGTATGATTTTCTGGTGTTAACAATAATTGAGCAACGGAGGTAGATGGAAAGGGAAAGGCAGAGAATTTGAGGGAGAGGCAACAGTCCAAGCGATTGAAGTGTTTCAAAAGGAAGAAGGAAAATCCAGAGAGAAGAGAGGAGAGAAGTACACTGAAATGTTGTCGCGGAGCCTATTAAGCCTGCACTATTCTGTAATATCCTAGTCAAGTATTGTCTTGTATTGCTATTCTTTGCCCTGTCGATTGGGCCTTTAAGCTGAATTTATTGATGTAGTGTTGTCGAACTAATGAAAGAGGAAGTTGCAGGGATATAGGAAAGTATTATTGTGTGACTTTATGTGCCCTTTTAAATTTTTTGTTATGAACACATATGCATGGAACATGTTCCTTTTGAAGGATTAAGATGTTATGATTGTATCTTTGCCATCTTGATTATGGGTCTAATGAGTATTAATAGTTCTATATGGTTTCTCCTTACACTTAGTTCCAGCCCCTTAACTAAGTAAGCTCGTGGCATGCCTCGCGTGAGACGCCTTACTCTTTCTAAGTAAGGTGAAAATGTTGGTGCCACGTTAGACTACGATGAAGCCTTTGTTTTACCCTATGATTGAACTCAAGGTCTTAACCTATTCGTAATTTTTCCACCAACAAATGGTTCTACTTTTGTGACCTGAAAATTTTCAAATGGGTTTGGAATATGGTGTCAAGGATATTTAATAAGGATCTGCAAGATTGGTGGCATGAACAAGTAGAGCAGTTTTCTTCTCAACATGATCAACTCCATTACTATAGTGTGAAGAGGTTGAAGGAAGAGATTCAATACATGAAACCTGCAAGTGATCAATCTGAAATATTTTGGTGCAAGTTCCCAAAGGAGATCTACAACTGGTTACAGAGGTTGTAGATAAAATAAAAGACCAGTGGTCAGAGTCAATATTCGTGTATGTAGACTCAAGATGATCTTGTTGAATTACATTTTCTTGACACAGATCTGACCTGAGATATCGACTTCTGGGTGCGGACCACTCTATTAGGGTATATTATCGAGTTTGTTGCAGAGGGCACTGTTACACAGTAATTTGTCACCGTTGGTCACCGTCCCTATCGCCCCGATTTCAGTACATTGGAGGATGCATTCTGGGACCGGTGAGTAGTGACATAGCCTAAAAACACTTGCAGTATGTTCCCCTGAGTATGTACTTCATGTTCCCTCAAGACACCTTCTGCAAATTATCCCTGAAAAGTGCCCTTTTCCCATTGGCGCAGGTACCCAATGTCTGACCCGCGCCAATAACTCAGATCATCAAAAAGGGGCGCACCCATTGGCGCTCTGTCTTAGAACAATGCCCGCGCCAGTCAAGTTTAGTAATGTTTTTTGCCAAAAGCACGACTGTATGATTTTTCCTCCCAGATCATGAAGTCCTTTGAGGGAAAAATCCATCTGATAAAGCTCGAGAGTCATCATATCTATCCGCAGTAGCTTTTCATGGATGTTGCCATTCCACAATGGGTGTCCTGGTGCATTGAATCTTTCTCCCTTCTTCATCTATAAAAGCCTGTCCTCATGCATTAGACAAGCTAGTTCCAAGTTTATGAGTTCCAAGTTTATGAGTTCCAAGTTTATGAGTTCCGAAGTGCTGTAGTTTTGAGTTCTTGAGTTGTTGGAGTAATGCTAGAGAGGTTATGCTGCTGGGAGTCCGAGAGAGAGGAAGTCTACTGCAAGGCATATAGCTGCTCGCCCAGCCAGAGGAAAGGTTCAACGTCAGAACCTTGGTTGTAACTTTTCCTGTCTATTATTAATTAATGAACGACTGTTATTATAGTTCCAATCTCATTGTCTATTATAGTGATGTTGATTTATTTCCTTTCTGACTGAAATATAGTTGTGCCTTGGTGGATTTTATGCTTGTATCTGTTTCTTCCTTTGCATGTGCAGGTGTCCGTTTGCAAGGATCGCAAGGATTGTGACCTGCCGGAGCGAGGGAGTGGGAACACCAACTCTGCTTCGACTATAGCATTGGATTCCAAGTTGGTCTTCTTAATTCACCTTTAATGTACAACTAGGAACTTGCGTGGCAGCGTGGATTGATTGTGGCTAGTTCTGTTTTAAGCTAGTGGGATCACCTCTGTCCGCAGAGGGGATTTACCTCACCAACAGGCACCATTCCTTTTCTAAGTCTGAGGCCGTATTCAAATCAGGGTTTTGAGGGAGACTACTGAAGGAAATTCCATTGTGGATTAAAGTTCTAATGGTAGAGTAGAACTTGTTGGTGTTCCAAAAGCCCCATTACCAAGGGAAGGGCCTAAGGGGAGGAATACTACATAGATGGGAGCTATGAGACTTAGATAAATGGATGTGGATGATTTCCGAAGGATAGAGATTTGAGAGCACAAAGGAAGGAAAAAATAGTTAAATGATGGTCGGGGAAATATTTGAAGGAGATTCATAGATGACAAAAGGAACTACACCAAGAAGGAATGGTGTTGAGAAGTCCGAGGGTGAAAGAAGGAGAAAGAAGTCAGTTGAAGGTGTAGAGCGATGGGGATGACGCTAAAGTGAGATTAGGTCCAATAAGAGAGTTTGATACTGTCACAGTGACAAAGGTTCAGAGGAGAAATAGAGAGTTTATCCTACTAGCAAAGATGGGAAAGCCAGATAGATTGGGTCCTACAGGCATTTGAGGGAAGCCCAGAAAATGATATGAATTTTAATATGAGAAGGTTATTTTCTGAGAATTATGTGTCTCTTGCAAGTTGCGATTCATTTCCCAACATCTCAGGTAGTACCTCCCCCAACCTTCCCCTGTTACTTTATAACAACCCTGGTCAATTTGTATCTAAGCTAGTTAAATTTATTAAGGTCCACAATGTACACATTGCCTACAAGGTAGGTTCCCCTACTGGTAGAAATAGTAATTACAATTTGGGTCCCCAAGGATCATCACAACCGGGTTCCCAAGGATTTTTACTTGTTCCATCAACTAAACCACATATGGCTAGTAACATGGAGGGATCCTTTACTAGATATCCCGAATTCTCTGGGAAAGGGAATGAAGATGTCGAGAAACATTGGTATTAGTGCGAGGCCATTTAGAGAGATTGCCAGACTCCGATGCCACAAAGCTTATTAAATTCCAGACCACTCTTCGTGACAAATCTCTAAGATGATTAATGAAGTGGTCTACACTACAATAGAACCTGACGATAGATGAGGTCCGACGAGAGTTTGTCCAAGAGTTTAAACTCCCTTAGACTAACCAACAAGGGCTATTAGAACTATGGGAAATTAAGTAGAGGGAGGGTGAAATTGATTAGGATATGATGCGAATATTTAAGGATTCCATTGGAAAGTGAAGCTACCCTAGTGACCCCATTCATTAGCTAGATTGGTTCATCAAGCCACTATTTCCACTCACTCGCATAGCATTGACTCAAAAGAAGATTTATACTCTGCAAGATGCCCTAGAATAGGTGCCACAGATCAATGACATGGAAGGATACCCACATGAACATCAAGGAGGAATGGTCTCCCACAATCCCACTCTCATAGGACTACAACATCAGATCGTTGATTTGACAGAGAATTTAAGGGACATGCAGTCTTTGTGATTGTCATGACCGCACATATGGTGCACCAAATTCCATGTCAAGGGGCATCATGCCATGGAGTGCCCATGAATAAAAGGCCTGAGAAATCCCTCTGCGTGGGCGGGGCCCTCCACATATTTACTTGCCTCCAGAGTTGTGCAGGTTGTTACACAAGGTTTATATGCAAGCCGCACACAGTTCCACACATTTCCTAATCAACAAGGTGCAATTCCAACCGAATATTGTTAACTTTTTAGGACCTATGGGCATCTCCCTCACCTCTTTCCACTTTTATAGAACCATTCAAATTTCCCAAACAATGTTTTCTATGAGTTATGTGGATCACCTACTCACAACACTTATCATTGTAGGGCATTAGATGCCTTAGCTGATCGGATAGACTGTTATGCTTACAGGATCAATGAAGCTCCTTGAAGGCGAAGAGGTGGAGAAACAATGGGGGGAAGAACAAGAAATATAGGTTCAATCTGTTGTTACAATTGTGATCAAGAAGGGCATGTTGCAAGGGACTATCTGCTGCCCAAAAGACCCTGGTGCTCTCAATGCAGGGTCAACACACACACAATGGAAGATTTTCCAAAGCTAATTGTGATATGGGAAGATCACAATCGCCAAAGGGGAGCAAATATAATTAACATGGAACCAAGGGAACCCGAGATGACTCTCCTTTCCAACATTAATATAGTCACTCAGGGAGGGAAGAAGACCAAAGATGATTTGGGACCTGTTAAACAACCAATAATTATAAAGTCAACCTCACCAAACCATTTATATGATTCCATCCAATAGAAGAAATATTACAAATAGGCCACGAAGATTTATAACAAATTGACTCCAATTGTTGAGCTTCAAGGAGAACAACCAGACCTCCAAAAGCCAAGAGTCTAAACTTCCTACAACATAATCCCCAACCCATAGCTGAATGGTTCAGGTTGTTTTTGTAGGTTGTGAATGAGGATAAAATGATTGGACGATTGTGGGAAAATATTAAAGTGGTTTTCAAAGAGGGGGTGACCAAAGAAGCGCTCATTTCTGCCATCAAATTTTATTCAACTGGTTGCATGCCAAGAAGAGACATTGCACAACACTCTCACAGATGAACATGAGTAGCAACAATAGTAGATTCTTTCCATTGTAGCAGAAAGAAATCACATTCTTCAGGAGAAGCAAACTCTATAGAACTAGGTCAACGAAATAACTGCCAAGTTCTAAGATCTTTGGCCCTTGGTTGTTGAGATAGTCATAGATGCGCCGAAAGCCTTTTCGTCCTGCACTCTATTAAAATGTTGTGATCACATCAAAGCATCTAGCACCGACATCGTCTCAAAAGATAGAGAGCTTAAACAAACTATTCTCGCCACTTAAAGGGCACTAGCAGATCTAGCATCAGAATATACTAGTGAGAATGAGCAAAAACTCACATAATTGGCTTATGTGAAAGCCTCTATCATTCAAGCTACGGGAGAAGCTAAGGGACTCTTAGCACAAGTTCGAGATTGGTCAAGTTTCCTTGCCAAGAAAAATCAATTGGTTTAACCCCTATGCCAATAGGCTAATTAGTTCTTCAACCAAGCCATGGCTACCGAGGACACTACCATTGAAAGGAGCTCCTAGCATAGGCAGATGCCCTTGAAAGCCAAATCCAACAAATCAAGGATGAATCGAGCAAGACTAAGGGCCTTCTCTGTGATCTTAAGCCATCAACACAGTATCACTTCTAGATGAAAAAATAGATCAACGAGGATATAGAAACTCAATATAGTACCCTCTTCATGACCTACCTTGCCCAACCAACAGTCAAACTCGCTACACACAATTCCTTGACATGCAATCATTTTCACAGTCTCGTGGTAGGTGGCACTCATTGAGTACACACGGTTCAAGAATGCAACCATTGAATCCATTCCAGAGTTGGGTCCTTCATTTTAAGGAAAAAGCCATGGAGGAGAAACACATGAAGAAGCATTGCAACAACAGGAAGCACCAGAAACACCAATAACACAACCAAATGATTGAATCGAGGATGAGTTAATGGACTGTGGTCGAGGCCTATTGGGTCCTTCATTTTGAGGATTAATTTTTGACATGTTTTGACGTTGACCACATTTTGACTAAATATGATTGTTGGGAAGTCACATAAAAGGCAACTGAAGAAGGAGAAGGGACTTTCCAAAGATTGGTAGTTGCAGAGGATTGGCCAGAGAAATCAAGGCACACACAGTCGTAGCCGGTTGGAATATTCGGTGACAGCTGAGGAAGTAGACACAGGGAAGCAACGGAGGCATTTAAAAAGGGAAAGGTGGAGCATCTGAGGGAGAAGTAATAGTCCAAGCGAATGAAGTGTTTAAAAAGGATGAAGGAAAATCCAGAGATAAGAGAAGAGAGAAGTACACCTAAATGTTGTCATTGAGCCTGTTGAACCTGCATTATTATGTAATATCCTGGTTATGTATTGCCTTGTATTTCTAGTCTCTGCCTTGTTGATGGCACCTTTGAGCCAAATGCATTGATGCAGTGTTGTGAAACTAATGAAACAGGAAGTTGCAAGCATATAGGAAAGCCTTCTTGTGTGACTTTATGTGCCATTTTAAAAAAAATGTATGAATGCATATGCATGGTACATGTTCCTTTTGAATGCTTAAGTTGTTATGATTGTATCTTCGCCATCTTGGTTCTAGGTCTAATGAGTATAAATAGTTCTATGTGATTTCTCCTTATGCTTGGTTTCATCCCCTTAACTAAGTAAGGTCACAAAGCACCTTGGGTGAGACGTGTTTAAAATGCAACAAGAAAGTCTGAATTTCGATTTTCATTAATTGAAATTGAGGTAGTTTGAAATTCCACATTAACAGACAACTTGGAGGAGTTAACTGAGGTGATATGGCTCTTGTCACTCAGTTAAGAACATTGAATTAGAGTTAATGAGTTCAATTTCAGCTTACTTGAGTTGATTCATAAAAAAAATGGTCTAGCTTAGTTAATTCGAATTAGGGGCTTGAAGTTCAGTTGTGTGCAGTAGGTTCCTAAATTTTAGGAGCCTAGGTTGAGTATATTTCAGTTGTAGCAATGTATTCAGTTAAATTGAGTTATGATCATTTAAACTAGTTCCAACTATTGGAGAAACTAAAGGAAGTTCAAGTTGTGCATTGTAACTTCAATCACACTTGGTGATCATCCAGATAACTAATTAATCAACCTAAATTAGCTCATGCATGCAAATAATTCGAGTTACCCAGTTGAGATGGAGATTTCAAGGTAGTGTACTATCAGTTGTAGCATATTCTAATGTGTACATATGGTGCATGCAGTCAAGGAAGGACCTAAAGGAATTGCGCAATATAAATGACGAAACTTCCTAATTAATAGAGGCCTAATTCCTCAAGGAACAGTGCAAGGAAGGAGCTTGGAGGCATGAAAATTTGGCTACGTTTTGGCTAGGTTGAATCAGTCAGGCACAAAGATAAACTATATACTTGCAGGGTGTGCTTAGGCTTGAGCAAGCATTGTATTTCATCTCTATTCTTTGATTAATGCAATATAGATAGTAAGGGGTTTTGAGCAGTTGATTTCCCCTAGATAAATCTTTGTGCATGTGTGATGTTTCCTTTTACATGTTAATGTTATGTGTTCTCAATCATGAATTACCTTCCACAAATTAGTAGAGTGGCTTCTAGTCTTATGATTTAGTAAATTTCATCGGCAATTTAGAATCTACAAATTATTTTCTACATGATATCATATCTAAATTCACAGTGGAGAAGAGATTTCGAAGTTTTGATTGCAGAAGGTTCGAATTTGGAGATCATTGTTGCAAGTTTCTTCAAAACTGAGAAGATGGCTTTCAATGGACTAAGGCTAGAGTATGCCTTGCAAGGCACCTCTAATTTCGTTGAATGGAAGGTTCACATGGAGGAAGTATTGGATGGAAATGGGCGACTAGAATACATCAAGACACATGTAGAAAAACCACAAACATCTAATGCCCAAAATCTTACTTAGTGGAAGAAATATGTGGCCAAAGCAAGGAGAGTTATATTGGAGGGAGTACAGGATCATATTGTCTCAAATATCCACAAAAAAGAGACTTTGTTCATGATGTGGAAAACACTAACATATTTTTTCGAGAATAATAGTGACCATAAGAAGCTGGCACTCAAGGAAAAGCTTCGAAGTATTAAGATGAAAAATAATGACAAAAATCTGCAGTATTTGAGCAGGTTTACACAATGTTGTGATCAACTTGGTGGGGTCAGTGTTAATGTCCCTGAAGAAGACTTGGTAGCTCGATGATATGAAAATGGAATGTACTTGTTTAAGGGTGCAAGGTATCCATTTCCCATAATTTCAAATGTGAGCTATACACTCCATTTGAACTCTGAAAATGTGAAAACTTCTTATTTCTTATACAGAGATAGACTGTAGGGGCATTCACCGGACATGTCACCTCTAAAGAGAGGATGAGTTCCAGAGGCTACCTGGCCCTCTACAGGCTCTGCCTAAAGAAATAACAAAGTAAACACTTAGAAGTCTTTGACATACACATACTTGAAGTTTGATGTCTTTCGGAATAAGAAATAACTTTCTGCAACTGAATAGGTGATTATGTGTGTATGCAAGTTATGTATATTTATTGTTTAACACTTTATATCAGTTTTGTTTAGCATATCATCCTCAACAAATAAAGACATCAAAATGATAAAGCAATTCACCCCTTCTGGGCTACATCTGCTGGACCAAGCCTCTCAAACTAGGCTTGTCCTCTTGTATTAAAAATGCTACAAAGGCTAATACAAGAATATGAGTGTCTCGAAAGATAGATCTGACTGTAAATACAGAATCAAAAGATAGGATTTAGCTAAACATGCTCTTTCTCAAACACTAAACAGTGAAATTGTACCTTATACAGTACTTTCCCCAATTGGCCCTAGTGGCCCTTTAAACTTGCATGGAGAATTCCGAGGTGAAGATGACCTCAATTGGTTCTGAAACCTCTTCCATTAGACTCACAAGGTTGAAAATAATAGACATAGGTTTTTGAATCACCAAAAATGGATGAACACAGCCCCAAACAGCTCAAGCACTGAAATGGCCCTAATGGCCCTGAAAGCTTCCCTGAAGCTAAACAGTGAGAAGAATGCCTCAACAGGAAAAACGAGCTGTAGAAATGGATTCAAAATGCTAAAAACCTTCAGGAATGACCTTCGTTCCACATTCATTGGCTACACAATTCCTAATGCAGCTCCCAAACTGATTTGGCCCTAGTGGCTCCTGGAACTTCCACGAAGAAAAAACACCTACAAACGACCTCAGATGGCTATGAAACCTATGCCAATGGCTTCAGAAGGTCGAAGAGACCCAAAATAAAATAAAAATTCGTCCAAAACGGACTTTCCTAGCCAAAGTTATGGCCATTTACTCCCAACTGCCAGTTGCCCTTGAAAAACTCCAGTTAGACTTTTAGTTAAGGCCAGATAGGGCCGCCAAATATGGCGGGCCTGCCCATTTTGGCGCTCTCCGCCAAACATGCCACCAATTTAAACCGCACATTAAGCTGGTTGTTTAACTGTTGCTTGAGATCGGGCGGGATTGATGGGAAGTTTGCATCGGATTGCGCACAAACTCCGGTGGGACTAACGGTTGACTCTGCATTTAACACTTGAATGTGAACACATATATCGCATGACCGTTTGGGTTATATGTGCTGGCAGGTTAGGTTGGTGCTTGGTTCTTGGCACCACGGTCGTATTATATGGGGGTTGGCCCTTAGGGGCTAGCCCCCTTCAGGCCCCGCCCTAAACAACGATAAACTTCATAAACGATTCCCATCGTATTCATATCATGACTCGCTCATCTGGTGGAATGGTAAAGCGTTGTAATGATACAAGGGAAGTCCCGGGTTTAAACCACAATTCGATGTAAATTTTAAACATGCGCCCAAAATTGTTGATGTCACCTTGGCCACGTGGCGGATTCCAGGGCTACCATGTGGCATTCAGCCATTCGTTGTCCAAAAGGAATATTCCTTGGAATATTCCAGGAATATTCTATTTTAAATTTTTTTTGAAAAGAATTCAAAATTTCAATGTTATTGGGCAATTCTTCTTTTTGGCATAACTTTCTAATACGGCGACCGTTTTCCCAACCGTTTGTGGTGCCGGAATCAGGAGGACGAGCTCTATTCGATCATTTAGGTTCAAACTAGTTCTGAGCACTTTCATTTTTGACCATTTTACGACACTTGGTCCTGAGCTCCTGATCACACCTCCCAAATGAGAAGGCTTTTGGTCCCCAAAAGCTTACTGAATCTCTGAACTGAACTGTACAACACTTGAGGAACATAAATATCCTCTTCCGTTCAGCCACAAGAGCATACTGATGCCAAAATGTCCTGCCTTATCAACTGTCACGATGCCCATCCATGGCACCTCCGCTCCAAAAGAAGAGCTGCCTCCCAAATGAGAAGGCTTTTACCGGCTGTAGCATGCTGAATGTACTGCAAATTCTCATCCCAAACTCTTGGGATACTTGCTGCAAAAACTTCTCAAAAGAAGTAGAGACCCATGCTGAAATTTGAGCCCTCTTTGCTTGCATGCTTTTCCAGCTCATAGAATTGTGCACAGCTTTGCACCAAATTCTTTCCCTGCACCAAATGACACCAAAGGTATCTTGTGCAACAAGACAATCATCAACAACAATTTGTCCTGAAATATGCTGAACAATGGACTCAACCATCAACATAACAAGTGTGTACACAACCGACACAAGTCGACAAAACATGTGCACCACAATCGACACAAGTCGATAATCAATGTGTGACACAATCGACAATGTAAAAGTGTGCTCACAAGCGACACTAGTCGACTGTCAACAAGATACATTTACAAACACATGTATGTATCAAAAACAATGAACTATATACAGTTCGATAAACACACCTACAACATCTATGTACAGGTGCAACTTCAACTCTTCTTTTCTAAGACCAACAGGTACATCAACCCAATAAAAACACATGTGGGTGACAAGAGCTGAAATAGAGTGAGTCTCATACTCAGCTTTTTCCATCTTGCAACTTGCATTCCCTTAACAAAGAAATGCATTCAATCAAAAGACATGCAACTTTAATTGGATAAGAATTCTAACCATTTCTTACCAATCCATTTCAAAGGCGCTTCCTTTAACTGCACATCAATATCAACATGTGTATCATCCTGACACATATCAATGATGGAAACTTCCTTCCCATTCTTGCCATACTCTTTCTCCAATTTCTTCAATTTTCGTGGAAGCATTGTTGGATTCAGAGTCCAACACCTTTCAGCAGTGTGTCCATGCTTACGACAATAAGTGCAACACATGTTCATCTTCTTGACAACATGATTTGCATTTTTCAATGGAACTTTGGCTTCTTGCCTCCTTTCCTTCAAAAGTTTCTTGTATGTTGCCATTCTTTTCCAACATCTAGAAACACTATGGTCAACCAAACCACAAAAAGAACATGTGATTCTTTTCCAATTCTTATGTGGAAATTTACCATGCTTTACATGATCAAAGGAAATATGATTGAAATCAGATTTATACCTTTCTCTTTCACCTTCATTACCTTCATGAGGAGGTGAATCAAATGAAGAAGAAGCTCCTTTTGGAACACCATCAATCCCTTCAATGGTTTTAGAGCTTTCACAATTCTCTTGTTCAAGTGCATGCTTATGCACACCTTCTTCTTGCAAGGTATGTTTCAAACTATTGCATTCCCCAAGAATACAATCTTTACCAACTTGAGGTAGGGAACTTGAAATGAAACTCCTTCTAGGAACTGTTTCAATTACCTTCATGGCTGCTTTGGAACTTTCTCCATAAGATTGTCCATAGCCAAGACCCAAATTCTTAGGCCTCACCTCAACCATTATTGGCTCAACTATACCCTATGCATGTTTGCCCAATCCTTTTCCTTCATATCCCATTTTGGACATCAACTTGGACCCTATGCCTCTGGTATGTTTCTCAAAAGAACCAACATAAACATTCTTAAAAGAATTTGAAGACAAACTAGAATTGTTTACCTCTTCTTCAAGCTAATACTTGGCTAAGGCTTCTTTGGCAACAAGGAGTTGTGTCTCCAACTCATGCATCCTTTCCAGATTCATGTTTGCAATATGAATTTGGCCTTCCATTTCCTGCAATTGGTCAGAAAGCAACTGCTTCTCTTCCCTCATGGAATTCAACTGCTCTTGAAGTCTAGAGCTCTTTCTTTCATCTTCATACATTTCCCTCACCATATTCATCATGATGAAAAATTCTTGCTTCAAGCCTTCATCAAAAAATCTTGTGAAGGAGGACGATTTTGAGACCTCACTTATGGAAGTTGTCATTATAAAAATGAACAAAAGAGCTTCAACAAACTCAAACAACAAGTAGTTTGCAGAATAATAAAGCAGTCAATCTTCAACACTGCTTTAGACACCTTTCAAGCTACACAATCAAGCTAGTGATGTCAGTCAAGCAAACCTAGTGCTATAATAAAATGGAATGTACTTGTTTAAGGGTGCAAGGTATCCATTTCCCATAATTTCAAATGTGAGCTATACACTCCAATTGACCTCTGAAAATGTGAAAACTTCTTATTTCTTATACGGAGATAGACTGTAGGGGCATTCACCGGACATGTCACCTCTAAAGAGAGGATGAGTTCCAAAGGCTACCTGGCCCTCTACATGCTCTGTCTAAATAAATAACGAAGTAAACACTTAGAAGTCTTTGACATACACATACTTGAAGTTTGATGTCTTGCGGAATAAGACAAATAACTTTCTGCAGCTGAATAGGTGATTATGTGTGTATGCAAGTTATGTATATTTATTGTTTAACACTTTATATCAGTTTTGTTTATCATATCATCTTCAGAAAATAAAGACATCAAAATGATAAAGCAGTTCACCCCTTCTGGGCTACATCTGCTGGACCAAGCCTCTCAAACTAGGCTTGTCCTCTTGTATTAAAAATGCTAACAAGGCTAATACAAGAATATGAGTGTCTCGAAAGATAGATCTGACTGTAAATACAGAATCAGAAGATAGGATTTAGCTAAACATGCTCTTTCCCAAACACTAAATAGTGAAATTGTACCTTATACAGTACTTTCCCCAATTGGCCCTAGTGGCCCTTTAAACTTTCATGGAGAATTTCAAGGTGAAGATGACCTCAATTGATTCTGAAACCTCTGCCATTAGACTCAGAAGGTCGAAAATAGTAGACATAGGCTTTTGAATCACCAAAAATGGATGAACACAGCCCCAAACAGCTCTAGCACTGAAATGGCCTTGATGGCCCTGAAAGCTTCCCTGAAGCTAAACAGTGAGAAGAATGCCTCAATAGTAAAAATGAGCTGTAGAAATGGATTCAGAAAAACCTTCAGGAATGACCTTCGTTCCACATTCGTTGGTTGCACAATTCCCAATGCAGCTCCCAAACTGATTTGGCCCTGGTGGCTCCTGGAACTTCCACGAAGCAAAAACACCTGCAAACGACCTCGGATGGCTATGAAACCTATTCCAATGGCTTCAGAAGGTCGAAGAGACCCAAAATCAAAAAAAAAATTGTCCAAAACGAACTTTCCTAGCCAAAGTTATGGTCATTTACTCCCAACTTCCAGTTGCCCTTGAAAAACTCCAGTTAGACTTTTAGTTAAGGCCAGATAGGGCCGCCAAATATGGCGGGCCCGCCCATTTTGGCGCTCTCCTCCAAACATGCTGCCAATTTAAACCGCGCATTAAGCTGGTTGTTTAACTGTTGCTTGAGATCGGGCGGGATTGATGGGTGGTTTGCATCGGATTGCGCACAAACTCCGGTGAGACTAACGGTTGACTCCGCGTTTAACACTTGAATGTGAACACATATATCGCATGACCGTTTGGGTTATATGCGCTGGCGGGTTAGGTTGGCCCTTGTTTCTTGGCGCCAGGGTCGTATTATATGGGGGTTGGCCCTTAGGGGCTGGCCCCCTTCGGGCCCCACCCTAAACAACGATAAACTTCATAAATGATTCCCGCCGTATTCATATCATGACTCGCCCATCTGGTGGAATGGTAAAGTGTTGTAATAATACAAGGGAAGTCTCAGGTTCAAACCACAATTCGACCTAAATTTTAAACATGCGCCCAAAATTGCTGATGTCACCTTGGCCACGTGGTGGCTTCCAGGCCTGCCACGTGGCATCCATCCATTTGTTGTCCAAAAGGAATATTCTTTAGAATATTCTGGGAATATTCCCTAGAATATTCTGGGAATATTCTATTTTAAATTTTTTGAAAAAAATTCAAAATTTCAATGTTATTGGGCAATTCTTCTTTTTGGCATAACTTTCTCATACGGCGACCGTTTTCTGAACCGTTTGCGGTGCCAGAATCAGGAGGACAAGCTCTATCTGGTCATTTAGGTTCAAACTAGTTCTGAGCACTTTCATTTTTGACCATTTTATGACACTTGGTCGTGAGCTCCTAATCACTCGAGCCCTTTTGGGCCTTCCCAAGAGCTGTAATAACTATCAAGATTTAGTAAATTGTAGGGAGAAAGTACCAAGTTGGGAGTGCTTATGGTCCGACCTGGTACATGAGGAAATAAGGTGGAATACCAGAGATGGGACCTCATCCAAAGAAGAGGAAGAGGAATTTGCATTAGTCAACAAAGGAAGGAAGTCCAAGGGGAAGAAGTCCCAAGATGAGGCTAATTCCATCCAAGAGGGAAAGAAGAAACACTTGTCCAAAATCAAGTGCTCTCATTGTCATGAATTCAAGCACTATGCCACGAAGTTTCCACACAGGAAGGCAAGAAAGAAGGAACTTGCAGTAGTTGCATTAGGTGAAGCTTTGGCTTCACAGTTCGAGCTTGAATTCACTCCCATTTCATGCATGGAAAGAAGAATGATGGGGAGCATGTGGTGCTTGGATAGTGGTGCCTCGTTCTACATGACAGGGAATAGAGGTTTTTTCAATGACTTGTAGGAGAAAGATATTCATATGAACATTGAGTTTGGAGATGATAGAAGGTACAATGTGACTGTGATTGGTACAATCACCTTTCAAAGGGAGTCAAGATCCCCTCTCAGAGTCAAGGATGTGATGTTTGTTCCAAGTCTAAAGAAGAATCTTGTCTCTGTTGTTGTTTTGGAAGACCGTGGATACGATGTGATCTTCAGCAAAGGAAAGCCATTCCTGATACACATAGACATCGGGCAGGTGAAGCATATTAGTGCTTGAGTTAAGAACATGTATGCAATTGAGTTAGAAGATGCATTCAAAGCCTTGAGAGTAAGGCAGAGACTAGAGATTTGTTGGTTGAGAGGGAGCATATAAGAGCTGTCAACATGTAGCCTCAAAAGAAGCCTCAAGAAGTAGTGGAGCAACCACAAATGAAGAAGAGGAGAGGAGGAAGAGTTAAGACATCAACTCAAGTAGATACCTCTAGTAGGGGGATATTTCAAACCAAGTGGGTAGAGGGCACATGCATCTATACTTCCTGGAGCAATGTATATCTGTAGTCCAAGAGTTGCAGAGATTTGGGCAGGATCCATTGAGGTGTTATCCTCATGGATCATTACCTTTCTATAAGGGCACACAATATTCAGTAGCAGGAGGATCATTATCAGTGAGATACTGAGGAGTGTAGAGGAGTGTAGAGGAGTGTTGACAGTAGAGCAAGAGGCTCAGTAGCAAAGTCAGTAGCAACACAGTTTTCCCAGTAGACAGAGTTGATTAATTTTTTTTTTGGATGCTTCCCAGTTGCATATGTTGTAGTAGTAGCAACAATAGTGAGAGGTTTTTCATGCAGTACATTCCATAGGTTCAGGATAGGGGTGGTTGATAAGCCATTTCTTGCTGAGAGGGAGTGTTGAAAATGCAGCAAGAAAGTATCAATTTTGATTTTTCCTTAATTAAAATTAAGGAAATCCGAAAATCCACATCAACAGACAACTTGGAGGAGTTAACTGAGGTAACATGGCTCTTGTCACTCGGTTAAGGACAATGAATTTGAGTTAACAAGTTCAGGTTCAGTTTTCTTAAGTTGATTCCTAAAAAATAGGAGTGTAGCTCATTTAATTCAAATTAGGGGAGTGAAGTTCAGTTGTGTGCAGTAGGTTCCTAAATTTTAAGAGCCTATGTTGATTTAATTTAAGTTGTATCAATTTAATTCAGTTAAATTGAGTTATGATCAGTTAAACTAGTTCCTACTGTTGGAGAAACTAGTGGAAGATCAAGTTGTGCAGTGTAACTTCAATCACACTCAGTGATCATCCAAATAACTAATCAATTAGCCTAAATTAGATCATGCATGCAGAGAATTTGAGTTACCTAGTTGATATGGACATTTCAAGGCAGTGTAATATCAGTTATAGAATATTCTAATGTGTACAGATGGTGCATGCAATCAGAGGAAGCAAATAAAGGATTTACACAATCTAGATGAGGGAATTTCCTAATTAATAGGGGCCTAATTCCTCAAGGAATGGTGCAAGGAAACAGGAACTTGGAGGCTTGAAAATTTGGCTAAGTGTTTGTTATAGCTCCAAATCTCACTCTTATGGTTTGTGATGTTGCACTCATGGCCTAGGGCAACCCTTCCTTCCAGACCTGGTCCAAAATATAAAAAACAATGTTTTATTCCCTATACGCGACATTTCCCTGAGCTAAATGCGTGTATACGCGGGTCTGTGTATACCCAACCCGCGTATATGTCTTAAAACACTTTAAAAAAAATAAATCTCCTTAATTTCGGGCGAAGATCACGGGTTTTACCTGCTGATCACCTATTATTGCCCGTGGCCCGACTATTCCCAATGAATTCCCAACTAAAAAACTACTTTGGGAGAAGTATAAAAAGGCTTCAATGAGAAGGCCTAAGGGAGGAGAGAAGAGACAGAAAAGTTATTATGCTGAGATTTCCCTGACCAGGTCTGAAGATCCTTGTGCCTCCTGCACTTCCCCCATTTTTACAGGAAACCTTTGTTTCCTTGTGTGATGATGTCCATTTTCTACTTGTGATATCATAGAGTAATTCATGGAAGGAGTTTTTTAAAGGCTTGAGGCTGGACGAATCCGGAGGAAGGTTCCGCTTGGAGCCTGCGAAAGGATGACTCAAGTGAAATTGTTCCTTTCTGTACTTTATTTGTCTATAATAAAAGAAACACATGTCTTTGTTCCTGATATAAATCTTCTTCATGTTTATGATATTCATGTTAGAATTCATATGTGAATGGTTGTTTAATTGCATAACTAACTACCTTTCTTTATAATATGAATATGGTTTCTTTATGATTTTAGTCCATATACCGCTGTACTTTCTTGAATTGGTTGTTTTGCAGGTCAAAGGAGAAAAAGGAACTCCAAGAAGGTTTTGGACCCTGGAAGGACCTTCTCAAACGTAGGACCTCAGGTACGCTCCTTATCATAGAGTTTGCTTAAATTATCATTATCGTTGTGTGGAATGTGTGTTTCTCTGTATAGACAACTTTCAGTCTGTTAGGGTTTCAACCCAAAGACCCTAGGGGAACTTTTCCCTTAACAGAATTGGCGACTCCACTGGGGACAACACTGTTGTGGTTCCTAGTTTGGGTGTGTTCAAGCCAATGAGGGCTCAGCTGTCTGTTTACTTGCTGTTGCTGTGTAGTCTATTCCTGTAGGAACTTGAGCTGTAAGTTTGGTCAGTTTCTTCAGACTGTTTTTTATTTTTTCTTGAAATCTTTATATACGTTGTTTTTTTTTTTGTTTACAGAGGTGTATATACACATGTTTCCTTAAGTGAACCCACGTATACGCAGGTTTCCTTAGGCACAGTCGTGTATACACGCAATCTGTACATCAGTAAAGTTGCGTATATCTTGCAATTTTCAAGATCTTTTAAATCTTTTTGTCTCTGAAGGTCTGTCTGCTGGTTTGAGTCAGTCCTGAACAGTTACTTTCCAGTGTCAATTGTTAGTTTTACAACAAGTATCTGATTTCGAATTCTCTCTGATTGTGAGAAGTGTTGGTCTTTTTTTGTTTTTGCAAGTGTCATCATTTGCTTAAGCACGCAAGATTCTTGCTGGGAATCTTGGCTGCTCTTATTCATCAGGGCAGGAAGATTGATCTCAATCTTTGCGTTAAATATTGTTTTTGGTGACTTTTTGTTTGCTTGAAAAAACTGCTTTTTGTGACCATCTACTTTTCTTGTTTCATGAAAGTTGTTGATTGACACTTTCTTGAAAATTGTCTTTTTGATCTTTTGGTCTTTGTTGCCAAAGCTTTCATTGCTGCTTTTGATTGTTAAGAGCATCTTTAAACACATTTATTTTTGTTGAGTTTTCATCCATTGTGTGTTGTCAACTTGCAAAAGTGTTTGTTGCCTATTCTTCAATCATAAAGTTTCAGTCTTGTTGAGAGCATTTTTGAAAAGACATTTTTGTTTTTGCTTTTGAAGAAAACTTTTTGAAAAACTTGGTTTTGCTTTCTTGAACTTTGTTTTGATTTGGTTTTCTTTTAGTGAATGAAAGTGCTTTTTGTTTGTCTTGAAACTTGTTTTTAGTGTTTAGACGAAATGAATGGTAGCATCTCATATTCCATCTAAACATTTTAAGTGGCAAAATAACAATTGATAAGCAAGCAACTTTCATTTCTTGATTTAGAGTAGTTTTGAGTCTTGCATCAGCATGTACTTGCATTAGGATAGATTTGCACATCTTTTTAGGCATCCATAGTTTTGTTAACTTTTGTGAGTGTGAAGCTTGAATTAAAGAAAAGAAAAGAAAAATTTGTTGTTTTTCTTGAAGTTCCTTCGAACCCTGTAGAAATTGTTTTTCATCGAAAAACGAAAACAAGTGCATTTGCATGTAGTTTGGTTTTTATTAATTTCTTTTGCGTCAAAACACCACTAGTTTCACTTCCGCTTATCCCGTGACTTAAAGAACATCCTATTTTAAAATAAAGTGCTAATTAAAATTCACTAAAACTTTTTTTATCAAGTTAGATACACCAACAAGTTTTAGGATTTTAGGGCCTTGGATTAGGCGAGTAGAGAGATAACTCTCCAAGGCCATTTAAACTGTCAAACATAGGAGTCTAAATAGTGAGTGAAATCCAATAGCGTTAGAAAGACCAGGAAAGCTCCAGATCTGGGAGTTAAGCACGAGGGTTTTTGAAGACAGGGAAGAGAGATACCCCCTCTCCTACTTGTCTGATCTTACCTCACGACTGTTCCGCCTGGCTTCTGCAACGAGTTGGTATCCATAGTTGCTACTCCTAGGGATCTACACATGTGGCTGCGGAGGGGAGTCCCGTGGCACCTGAGGTCGACGTTGTGTCACTCTCAACGGTACTACTGGAGGGCACCTTTGCGAAGCTTGAGGGCTTGCACTGGCGCAGGCTGTTGTTAGGAGGTCAGCATAACTTCCTCTATTACCTTCGCTGATAGGACTGGGCCGTCATTATCCTAGAATATCTTTGGAAGGCCCCTTACTTCACTTTCTTGTATTTTGGTGTCCGGTCCTCATCACTCGGAGTGGAAATACTTGAAATTTGTTTGACTCGCTAACGTCTTTTAGGGACTTTATAGTTGAGTGCTCTTTGCTCCTTGTATATAGTTGGCTTTAGGTATTTTTGTATAGTCACGTTTGGACTTTGTGTTATGAGTGACTGGCTTGCCACTCTTCCAATCTTGAAAGGCTTGTGGTCGTTCTTTCAGAATTTTTGGAGTTGCCTCCTCAAGGGCAAAGGTTTTGATTGCTTATCCATATTCCTTGAAAAGTTATTTCTACATTCCCGTAAGGGAAGGCTCTGCGGATCAGTTTGATATGGCCAATATTCCTGTGGAAGCCAACCAAGGTACCCTTCCAAAAGGAGATCCTTGTGCTTTTCCTTTCTTTGGAAACATTGGTACTCCCTTGATGGCCACTTTGAATATTCATGGGTTGAATGTTGGACTACCCGTTTGGCTGTGGTCCACTTTGAATATTCCAAATGCTCTTGAAGCTTCTCAGTTGAATGCTTTATTTCAAGGGCATCACATGGGTGCTAATTGTTCATCTTCTTTCAAAGAGAAATCTGGGATTCCTTCTTCTCCTCCTTCTTGTAACAAGAAATCTAAAAAAAGGAGAAAGAGGAAGTCAAAGAAGAAGAATAATTCTAGCACTTCATCCTCAACCTCTGCCAGTCATGTTGGAGATGAGCCTTCAGCCTCTGCAATTCATGCTGGGGGCACAAGTCTAGTCACTACAAGTCATACTAGCACTTCATCCTCAACCTCTGCCAGTCATGTTGGAGATGAGCCTTCAGCTGCTGCAAGTCATGTTGGGGGCACAAGTCTAGTCACACTAGCACTTCATCCTCAAACTCTGCCAGTCATGTTGGAGATGAGTCTTCAGCCGCTGCAAGTCATGCTAGGGGCATGAGTCTAGTCACTGCGAGTCATACTAGCAAAGAGTCACCGACCTCTGCAAGTCATGTTCAGGACTCTCCGAAAACCACTGCTAGTCATGTTGGCGGAATGGAGGTTGATAAGAAACCTGGACGTAGAAGTTTTAAACCTAAGTTTTCTTGTAAGATATGCAAGGGAGACCACCTTACTCATTTATTCCCTGGTACTCCAGAGGTTCAAAGGATATGGTCTGAGTCTGAAAGTACTTCTACTCCTAAATCTGATATGGTTTCTCATCAATCCCATCAACCATTGGTTGATAATGTGGTAGAGCCAGTGCAATCGCTGGCCGATTACACTCCTCTTTTGGGGGGTGAAGTGCCTAACAAAAGAGTTTGTTTGATCTCTAGTAGAGAGTCTTCTGGTATAGGGGGCATTCCGGTTTCTTCGGATGTTCCCCCTCCAAGTTCTAAGAGTGTTTCCTTTGATTGGGATAGTCTTGTTGAGCCTCGTCTTCCTTCCGCTGCACCTTTCCAAATAAAGGTCAGAGTTAATTCCACAAATGTCTATCGATGTATGGTGGATGAAGGATCCTCTGCAAGTATTATATCCTCTTTGACTTGGAAAGCTTTGGGTTCCCCAAAGTTGTTGACAGCTCAGAGTCAGTTGTTGGCCTATGATAGAAGACCTGATGAATCTATGGGTGTTCTTCCGCAATTTCCTATCACTTTAGGTGGGAAGACTGTCTTAATCGATATGATGGTGGTTGATAGCCCTTTAGAATTTAATATGCTACTTGGGCGTGATTATGTCTATGCTATGAATGATGTGGTGTCTTCACTCTTTCGAGTAATGTGCTTTCCTCATAACGGGAATATTGTCACTATTGATCAGCTTGCATCTGATAATTACCACCCTAATTCGACTTTACTGCAGAATACCCCTTGGTTTGTTCCAAGTGTTCAAATAGACTCTACCCCGCCACGGGTCAATTATGTGGCATTAAATCCTCAATGTTCAATCACTTCTAAGAAGGATCCTTTGACCTATTATTCTCCTTCTTGGGACTTGGTCCCGACAGTTGATCGAGAGATTCTTCCTATAGGGACATGGGACCCCTTAATTCCCTCTTTTGATCCTTGTAGTTCTCATGATTTCTTAGAACTTGTTTTTCCTTCACAGGAGGAACTCTTTGAAGCCATGAGTCTTGACTACCAAAGGAGTCCTTGGTCCGATCCCTGCAAGGGGTTTGTCCAGAAGAGCTATTATACGTAAGCCGCAAGGTTGCGTGGTTCCCTGTACCATATTGTATATATAAGGTACGCGTTTTCAAGTTTTTTATTCTATAACACAAGATTTTATATGAAGTTTATATGTGGGAAGTATTAACTTCTTGTCTAGTGTTCCTATTTATGTTTACAGAACTCGGAAGATTTCTCCTTTGGAAGTTTATGGTTGGTCCGTTCTGACAGGTATTGGTTCTCGAGACTGGCATATAGGTTAGGTTTTTCTGCCTGCATTGTGCACTTATTAGTTTCCTTTCCCATTTTGGCCTTAGGACCGATCCCACCAAGTTATGGTGCGGAACCTTCTCATTGCTTAGAAGTATCATGACTTGTGTGGTAGAGCCTACCTTATCATGGGTGCCCTAGTTAGTACCTTGTTTTCACTTGGCACTCATGCGGATTTTTTGTCCCTAGGCTCGGGAGTCCTCTTGAGTCCCGCCATGACTTATGCAATGAAACCTCATTCCTCTTTGCTTCTTCGCTTCGTTCTGGCCTTATACCCTAGAGGCTCCTTTGTGTTGAGTTGTACTACTGCATTTCATTTTGACCATTTGCACCTTTTGGCCTAGAGCCGGCTTCACTTGGACTCGTGTTTAAGCCAACTTTTAACCATGACGACTACAAAATAAACCTCGCATACCTTTGACTTCTGCAGCTTGACACACCTTGACCCATGGAAGGAACACACCTTTGAGTGTTATTGACCAATTTTCACCTCCCTGCATTGAGCATAGGAACGTTCCATTCCCAAGAACTAGATCATTTGTTTCACCGACACTCGTTCTTTCCACTGTACCATATCATTCTTTTATTCTTTTTCCAGCTTAACAGAAAAAGACAAAAAAAATTATATATTCCAAAAAAGAGCGGGAACGGGACAATATTTCCATTTATTGTTGGCAGCTAGAGTCAGTCGTGTCGCCCTTGAACAAAGCACTCAAAGCAAAGTCTCCTCCGTCTGGGCGGGATTTAGCTTGACTTAGGTATGCCTTAACCTTGTTATTGAGTCAGTTCTCCCCCAATTGGTTATCTCTCCCAATCATATGGAGGGTTCGTTCGTGCCTCCTGCATGACGAACTTATACAGAGTCATCATATGTTACCATATAGTCACATTGAGTCGTGCTTTTGTTCAAGGGAAGTTAGCCTAAGTCGGCCTCTCTGCGGTGTCTCTTAACTCATTTTTCAGTCGGCCATCCCTGGTTGTCAGTGTCTTGTCTATCATCACATCAGTTATATTGGTCCTTTACTCGTGCTGGTTTGAGAAGGTCTCCGTTGACTTCTTGCTGGCGGGTCTTGTCCTTATCGACGACAACATCTTGCTCTGAGGACAGGCCTAGAGCTACACCCTGGCCCTATTTTCATTATTGATAGGTCACCTTGTGCTCAACATCGACCAGTATCATGGGTCTTTGACTGAGTGGTTTCCCTTGTGTTCAACATCAGCTTACATTATCACACATTTGGATTCGTGCAGTACCTTGGTTTCCATTTGACGCTATTGGTGGATACCTCGCCTCTGTGTCAGCTTCCATTATTGGTTGGTTCAGAGGGTTTCTATCATGCGCTAGCCACATCTTGTGTACGCCGGAAACATACTTCGGTTGGGTTACTACATCTCTTTCGTTCGATTCCTTCCACATTATTGGCCTAAGGGTTACACTCGCGCTAGATTGATGAAGGATGCCTTAATTCCTTCCTTCTAGCGGATCTTTCCCTATCGATTCTGACTCATTGCTCTGGGGCAAAGATCTAGAGTCCATTTGGCAGTACCTTGGGGTTTGTAGTCATTAGTGGCAGATCCTTCGCTATCGACAGTGGGAAACCATCATTGTCTCCTGATTGATAGATTCTTACAGGTGTTTGACTCCAGCTCATCTATTCACACTTGTTAGATTGTATTGGGTACCTTAACGCTCATTATCATTATTGGTGAGTAGTCTCGCGTTTGTTAACAATATACATCAATGACCGGTAATCATACGATTTCTCACATGGTCGACTTCAGATCATTTATTCCCATGGTGTAGAAATGTACCACGGTGGTTGGTGAAGACCTCAGGTTGTATCAGCATTCATTGGTTCACTTGACAGTTGCTCCTGTTGTTGCTAGTTGATACCATTCCACCTTATACGTTGCAGTCAATCGTGGCGACATTCTATATGCTGACACCTGAGTTTGCAATGTAGTACCATCCTATTCCATCATGTTCAGTTGGTACCTTTTGTGATCAGTTCTCGATATCAGTGATCCGGTTCATCCTTCAGCATCATTGACATTCTTATATGTGATATTCAGACATGTGCTTGTTCAATCATGATCATATGATCCATTATGTATTTTCCAATTCTTTATACTTGTATACTTGGTGGATCTGCTTGTACTTGATATGCGGACGTGCTTTATTTTCTCTGAGCATGGGTATGCCCACCTCAGACAGTGTTTCTTTCTGATCTCCTTTTGTGGCTTGGCAGGCTAAACTATGTTGAAGTCCTTCTCGGTTTTTGACAAATTTCCTTTCCATGTACTTTCTTAATACATTTCGGCCATCATTTACCCCTTCTGACCTCAGATATTAGGGGGCATCTGTTATAGCTCGAAATCTCACTCTTATGGTTTGTGATGATGCACTCATGGCCTAAGGCAACCCTTCCTTCCAGACCTGGTCCAAAATCTAAAAAACAGTGTTTTATTCCCTATACACGACATTTCCCTGAGCTAAACGCATGTATACACGGGTCTGTGTATACCCAACCCGCGTATATGTCTTAAAACACTTAAAAAAAATTAAATCTCCTTAATTTCAGGTGGAGATCACGGGTTTTACCTGCTGATCACCTGTTAGTGCCCGTGGCCCAACTGTTCCCAACGAATTCCCAACTAAAAAACTACTTTGGGAGAAGTATAAAAAGGCTTCAATGGGAAGGCCTAAGGGAGGAGAGAAGAGAGAGAAAGGTTATTATGCTGAGATTTCCCTGACCAGGTCTGAAGATCCTTGTGCCTCCTGCACTTCCCCCATTTTTACAGGAAACCTTTGTTTCCTTGTGTGATGATGTCCATTTGCTACTTGTGATATCATGGAGTAATTCATGGAAGGAGTTTGTTAAAGGCTTGAGACTGGACGAATCTAGAGGATGGTTCCACTTGGAGCCTGCGAAAGGACGACTCAGGTGAAATTGTTCCTTTCTGTACTTTATTTTTCTATAATAAAAGAAACACATGTCTTTGTTCCTGATATAAATCTTCTTCATGTTTATGATATTCATGTTAGAATTCATATGTGAATGGTTGTTTAATTGCATAACTAACTACCTTTCTTTATAATATGAAGATGGTTTCTTTATGATGTTTAGTCCATATACTGTTGTACTTTCTTGAATTGGTTGTTTTGCAGGTCAAAGGAGCAAAAGGAACTCCAAGAAGGGTTTGGACCTTGGAAGGACCTCAGGTACGCCCCTTATCATAGAGTTTGCTTAAATTAGCATTATGGCTGTGTGGAATGTGTGTTTCTCTATATAGACAACTTTCAGTCTGCTAGGGTTTCAACCCAAAGACCCTAGGGGAACTTTTCCCTTAACGGTGTTGGCTAGGTTCAGTTAGTCAGGCATAGAAATAGACTATACACTTGTAGGGTGTGATTAGGCTTGGGAAAGCATTGCATTTCATCTCTATTTTTTTATTAATGCAATACAAATAGTAAGGGGTTTTGAGTAGTTTCTTTCCCCTAGATAAATATATGTGCATGTGTGATGTTTCCTTTTTCATGTTAATGTTATGTGTTCTCGATCATGAATTACCTTCCACGGATCAGTAGAGTAGCCTCTAGTCTTGTAATTTAGTAAATTTCATGAGCAATTTAGAATCTACACATTAATTTGTACAAAATGCTTAACTATTTCTCAGTAAGGTGAAAATGTCAGCGCTATGTTAGACTATGGCAAAGCCTTTGTTGGCCCATCTTCCTGAACCCAAGATCTCAACCTATTCATCATTTTTCCTTTGTTGGGACTCGGGTTTGGCTCCCATTGATTCTGCCTGTCTAATGAACTCTTCAAAATTCTCTCGTTTTCTATCCTCCGTCTTCCATTTTCAGCTCATAAACTAGTCATTTCAACTCCCAACTGCTGAATTGTTTCCAGGAGTACTGCATTAGCTTGATGAGACTCCTTTCCCAATTTCATGCACATATCAGGATTAGCTTCGACATAGGGTGGATCTGGTCTCATCGAAAGTTAAATTACTCTTTGCGTCTTATCTCTTACTCTATGCACATTAACATATTTTTTACTCCTTAGTTTCCCAAATTGGCCACAGTGTTGAAACCATGTCTCGAATACCACTTGTAACATGTACAATGACTACACTAAAAAAAAACTTTTTTTACTAAGTTACCACACTTATAATGGAAATACTATGGGTGGAATATAGTTGGAAATAAATTCACTATACAAACTTGGACTATAATTTCCATTCCTAGAAATAGGTAATAATGTGAATCGACTTATGTATTGGTTGGTTATTAAACTAGTGGTGAAATTAACCACTAGTCACACACACAACACACCTCATATGAATCTATTTAACTATGGAATTATATATGAGTGTTTGATCATGAAAATCTAATTACCGGGTACAATTTTTTTGGTTTATGGCTGTACTGCTTATTAAATATGACACCTGCCCCATGGCACCTAGTTTCCCATCCACCATCCATATATTCACTACTTGATCTTACGATGGAGAGACGAGGGTTTGGTTGAGGTAACCAACTCACCCCCGGTCTTCGAGGGCAATCAATCATTCTGTCGTTCTTTGCTAGGGTTTTGGATTTGCAGCCTACCTCCATGGCACCGAGTATTCTTGCCCCTCCAATGACTTCCGATTTGCAGGTAACCATACAGTTACTCAATTATATAATTTTCCTATCTGAGCACACTCCTTTTGCTTCCTTCCATGATAGTTTTCCTTGTCATTCTCCCAACCTTCACAGGTATTCACAACAACCACATAAATGTGCTACCACTAGCAAGGAGCGAAAGGGAATTTGAGATGTCTCTGAAGGAACTGTATTGACTACTACGTTATTGGAACGATATTATTCTTGTTTGCAAAGCTTTCTTTAATATGTTGCATGAACACTATAATTCTAACACTAGTATATTTGTTAGAGTTTTTAGTTATCATTTTATTTAGTTATTGTGCAATACACAAATACCCTCGAGCTACACATGACCGTATTTAAGTTTTTCTGCATTTATATTGACATTTTGAGTCAATATTACTTCAATTTCCTTTTATCAACACCTTTCCGCGAGCGAGACCTAAGTTACTTGGAACCTGCTCGACACCCGTAGGGTGTTTAATTATAATTTTTCTTTTCTGGATCTACACTGCTTTCGACAAACCCTAGGTTTGTTGCTCCAAGCTTAACTAAAACCCATAATTTTTTAGTTCTACATAAGTTTTATTTCAGGGCTCCTACTTTGTGTCGACCTTCCAAAGAATATGGCTCTAACTTGCTCATATTATATATGTCTATCTTTTATATATGCATGTTCAAGATCCATATCCTCCAGTAATTGTTGTATTTTGTTCAAGATACAACAATTACTGGAGGATATGTATCTTGAACATGCATATATAAAAGATAGACATATATAATATGAGCAAGTTAGATCCATAGTCTTTGGAAGGTCGACACAAAGTAGGAGCCCTGAAATAAAACTTATGTAGAACTAAAAAATCATGGGTATATATATATATATATATATATATATATATATATATATATATATATATATATATATATATATATATATATATATATATAGATATATATATATCCGGGAATTATTTTATTTAAGGTTATCGTCCTTTCCATCTGAAGTAAATAAGAACAAATACTTTACTTCAGACTCATGGATTTTTCTGATTTCTAACATAAATTCAATTATTGACAAATTCCCAACTATGTTTGTACTACATTTTGGGAAAGATATCTTTGTTCAGTAAAATACTAAACTCCACAGAAAAAATTCCATTACCATTATAACATAGAGAATTAAACAAATAAGTAAAATGTCTCAGGGATACTTATCTTTCTCTTTCTGTACTATTAGAAAGTCAAGCAGGGGACACCACACCACCCAACCATGAGACTGGAAATTACGTCCAGCCTCCTCCCAATCTTTCTCCCTTCCAAACAATTTAGAAAACAACCATTGAGGTAACATGTTCTTGAACCCCGGGACTATACTCAAGGATTCTTCCCAAGGGTTCCACTGGCTCTGTGTCCAACTCAAGAACACCTTAGCCTAGCAGTGTCTTGCCAACCTTCACAACATCCTATGCAAGGTACCAAATTTCCATTCTTCTTCTCTCTTCATCCTCTAGCTTGCATCTTCCATCCTTGGATATTTTTCCCATTGAGATGTGGTTTTTCCATCTCTAGGGAGAGAGAAAAAAAAAAGATAATTGTCTCTAGCTGTCTCGAGGTTTGAAAATTCAATTGTTTTTAAATCCTTTCTTATGACTTCCAAAACATATCATAATTTATTTCCAAATTAAAATTGTCTTTTAACATAAAGTTTTACTAGGCCTCTTTCACTAAGCCATGAGTCATTAAGTCTTGTAAAGTAAAAGTAAACAATAAATAACAAAAAATTATTATTATTATTATTTCATAATCTTAAAAAAATAACTAATTTATTAATATTATTTCTAAAGTTGCAAATATCTGTAACATATTATCTTTACAATAGAAATATGCCTCACTTCTTGGTGACTCATCTTTGAAATATAATATCAAAAATTACATAATCCAAAATATTCACTATCTTATTTTATTAACTTAGAGTTATTTTGTTTTATTTTATAATTATTATTTATATGATATATTATAATATGCTTATCATTGTATTAAGAGGTGTTTTACCATTTCTTATGTGGGAGATGTTGTAGTGTCCATAAATGATTGTAAACATTTTAATGTCAGCTCAATAAAAATTTAATATAGGAGAGATTTTATTGTGTTCGTAAATGAGTGTAAGCATTTGAATATCCATATAATAAAAATTTCTCTCAAAGATTATGTATGTCCATATTAGGTTTAAAATTTCATATGATAATTTTTATAAGGTGGATTAATATAAACAAATAAACATATACTCATGTAAATAAATATATTTACTTAGAGTTACTATCTACCATAATTTAAGCAAGTGTTTCCACCAAAATAGGTAAGATTCTTATGTAATGAAACATACTTACCACGACTTACTACCCAACATTATTTATGTATTTCTTAGCACCAAAATAGATAAAAGCAAAAAAGTGATGGTTATGTCACTTAAGAACTATTTTAACAATAAAAAAATCATATATAAAATTATAGATATATCTGAAGTCTGCCTAAGATTAATTAATTAAAATGTCTATGATTAATTATTTATTAGTTTATAAAATTAAAATGCCAAAAAAAATGATGATTCACACTTATAGTAATGATTATATTTTATAATGATTATTTTATAACTATTATCATATTATAATTATTTATGATATTAGATTCAATATAACTTACATATCTTATATGATATTAAATTATATATTTTATATTATATTAAGTTATTTAAGTGAGATAAAATTGTTGTAGCCCTTGCTACAAAAGGTGGATGGGATGCTTTTTGAAAACATCTTGTGGAGCTCAGTCATGAGGTTAAAATACCTAAAGGATAAGTCTATGGAGGTATGGCCAAGACAACACTTTAAATGGATTGCGGGTGGGTTAATGATTTGGACAAATGTGGTTCAAGCGACATAGGTTATGGAAAAATGAATCACATGAAAAACTGTTAATGGTAGAAATATATTAATTTGATGAGATCTGTGCAATGGGTTTGATGGCAGGTGTTACAAGGAAAAGTGTCTATACAGAACTGCTCTATCCCACTAAGGTGTGACAGCTACCTTATAAACAAACAGAGTAAAGCTAATTTCGTTTTTCCTTTATGAATTATAGATAGAGAGGAACAAAAGACCAACCTCTGTCTTGCGCTAATCTCCTGATTTGATTCCTCTCTTCCTTGATAGTCTTTTGCTACTTGTTCCCTTGCACGCCCAGCTTCACAAAGTACCTGTAAGATCACAGTAGCATAGCACTATACAAAGACATGGATCTATAATCATAAATAATCTAGGATCAGATGTAAATTGACCATACAAATGCAGCAAATATTAATGACACAAGAGCATGGAGGAAAACTTGAATAACTTTTATTGATAAACAAGAAAGAGCCAAGAGGAGTTACAACCAGTTGTTCTGACCCAGCATCAACCTCTCAGCAAGGAAGCCCCTCTTCACCTCATACAAAGCTTAGATCACCCAACAATCTGATGTTTGTCTCAAGAAACCAACAACAATTCCTTACAATATGCAAAATTCTAGCCTCTGGATCTCTGAGATGAGGGATCCATATATAGATATCTGTAATGGAGATGAGTCAGCTTATGATTTGATTAGTGTCTTCTCTCTGATAGTTCTTGCTTCCACTTGGAGATTGATGATCTCTTACTCATCCTTGGTCAAATTCAGAGAGGCAAGTGTCACAGGAGAAGTTTCTGGAAGCTTCCATTGCCTCTCCACCTCGCGAAATGACACTGCCATTTGTCATTTCTCGCCCATCGCACCCCATAGAAGGGCTTTTTGAAATGCAACGCACCCACACAATGTACTTAGGTGAGATGCAACGCACTTGGCCAGTGGAGCAGCTGAAATGATCCTGTTTTGACCAATTCTGAGCAGTTTTTCATGGAGAACTTCTGGGAGAAGTTGTAATCTGTTGACCTTCTTCCTTTAGGGGTTAGAACAACACTTTTAGCGACTTAGGAGCCCTTGGTTTATGGAAATTTCATGCTTGGGGTTGTAGGGCCCAAAAATGTCTATAACAGTTGCCCCCTAAAGCATGAGGTCGTTAATCTTTTGATGTCGGGTGAAATGCTTTATTATGAGGATCCGAAGTTCTTTCAAGCTGGGAGGAGACCTGTAATAAGATACAATACAATACATTATCTTCATAATATTTTCATGATCTAGCTGAGGCGGGCATTCCCATGCTCAGTTTTATAAATTCATTTTCATGTACATAGGACAGACAATCGTCTGAGTGTAGACTGATGATTCTGGTAGAGCCATCATCCCTTTGATTGGATGATTATCTGTGCAGCAATGATGTACATTTGATGTCTTTATTTCCCTGAATATATATCGCAGCCCGGATGGATGAAACTAGATCCGGGGTCTTCAATCTCATTCAATCTTCAATCGAAGTACAAGTCGATCCATGTGAAAGATGTTCTGGAGTCGAACATGGAAAGACATCGCCTGATTACCAGCCAATGATGTAAGTTGTTAATAGGCGCGAGAGGAATCACTGATAATGATAATGACCCTCAAGGTACTGCAGTACAATTCACGTGGTCTGAATAAAGGACTTGGCATCGAACACCACGCAAAATCTTTCAGTCGAAGGCCATTGATGTAAACCTGTCGCCGGAAGTGAGAAACTTTCCATTGAGGCATGCAAGCTTCAAAGTACTGAATGGGGTGTTCCTAGATCGACTTCTTGGATAATGAGCTGATGTCGACAAGAAGCGATCCATCACAGGAGGGCCTTAATGAATCCCACATAAATGACACGTAATGGAGCAAATGATTTTAATGGAGGTGAAAACGATCTGGTGATATAAGGTTCAGGGCGGCGGTCATGAAAGAATGGAGTATAAATGTATGGTAGTGGGTGAGACACAAGTAAATTCTCTGAATGACTTCTCTTGAACATATCGGCGACACTGACGTGATGGATTGGTAGCATTAACCCCAAATGTGGATGGTATGATGGGACCATGGTGATGTGACCGGTGAATGAAACAACCCAACCCGACTTGGATGCGGTGTGAGAGTGTCATGTTCAAGAGCGACTTGCTACCAACAAAGTTTCTTCAAGTTTTCTTCCCAATTTTTCCCCAGTCATTGCTGACCAGTACCTCTTTATTTTTATCAGGCTTGAGGAGGATAACATATGCTTGTTCTATAATTTTCCCTTCGGGCAAACCCATCGCTATGTTTTAACGAGCCTAGCGATAGTGAAACTCGTTCTCATCTATAGACAAGTTTGTTGCTATTAAAATTTTAACGAGTTTAACGACAAAGATAACTCAGTCCTTTTCAATTTTAGAGAGTCTGAAAAGGAACGTAAAGGAAACTCCAAAATTCCTTTTTCGTCATCTAATCCCTTAAGTCCGAAAAAGTATAAAACAATACAGAAGGGATGAATTTTCGATACTTTTAACGAGCCAAACAAAAAAAGCACTCGATCTTTTTGTGTAATAATCTCTCAGGTCCAAAAAGATTAAAATTTAGAGGAGAGATAGCACTTCCGGTCCCTTTAACGAGCTGGAGAGGCCAATGGCTCGGCAATCTTTTCATATTTTACGAGTCAGTTGAAAAGAGCTTAAAGGAGACTCGTCTTTTGAGGAACGAGTGATAAAATGGGTAGTAAATGATTCCAGGTAAGGTTTGGAATTTTCCAATCACGGCAGTGTTACAAGGATGGCTAGTGAGATCACTCTTCGTAGCTGTTCCTCAAAATGGGTATACAATCAAATGGAGGTGAATGATCGGCCAATGTAAAAGTGGAGGTGACGGTGCAAACACGACCAAGGCTTTAATTGCTGAATTACTACATTCACGATGGTTATTTACAGGGGAATAGTTCATTTTTTAATGAGCTTAAACGCGGGGGAAAACATTTGCTCATGGCTTATGTTTATTTTTTAATGAGCTTGAACTATGTGCTAAAACTGCTCGATTAAATGGTCTCTTTTTGACTTTACCATAAATAGCTTTGTTCTTTCAAAAATTGTACTGTATTCTCACTTGCTTCATCAAATTAGTCAGAAATGAACAATATATGCTTGAAAAATGAGTTAGAACACTAACATTTTACTTTGAACTACGTAAAAAGTAATGAAAAATTGCTTTTACCTCTCATTTTACTATTTCATTTGAACTTTGGTTTGTTGGAGCTTTGGAGGTGCTTTCCCCCTTTGATTTTCATCAGCTGATTTCGGGAGATTCTGTGGACGATTCTCGGCGCCGTCTGGACCAGGTAGGAGCTAAACTTGAGCTCTTTCATTTCATGCTTTCCATTTTGCATTCTGAGCTTGATTCCTGGTTTTTCTGAGCCTCTGGGGTTTGAAAAACTCGTTCTGCCTTCAGCGCACCCTCTGTGTATCGAAAGGTGCGTTGGATGTTGGCCTGTCCAATGGCCATCTGACATGCAATGCACCCAGAGCACTACTGTAGGTGCGATGGGCGCAGAGAAGGAATTTTATGCACAGTTTTTGATGGAAATTTTGCCTGTTTCTTACCAAAATCAGGATCTAACTCTTCTCTTGTTTGTTTTTCAGAGATCTTTGGAGTAAGATGACTATTACATGGCGAGAACGTGAGCATGAAGAAGAGGACATGCTTGCCCTTCATGATCCGGTTACAGTAAACGCACTGCGGAACTGTGGCTTGCTGAAGTTTTTCCACATTTCTAGCATGAGACAACAAATCAATTTACTGCAGTATTTGCTCGATGCTTGGGATCCTATCAACTAGGTGTTCCAGATCAGGGGAAAATCTATCCCCTTGACTGTAGTAGACATCTATTTCTTGACTGGCTTGTTGAGGCGGGGTGCCCCCATCTCTTTATCAGGTTCGGCCCGAGGAGGTGAATCTGTGAGAGATTATGTTCGCCGGTATTGCAGAGAGGGATCTCAGCCGAGTAAAGACGGCAAGATCATCATCCGTGATGTCACTGACAGGTCCCTCAGGACTATTTTGTTTACTTTTGGTAGGATGGCTGGTGGTGTGGCTCTTCATGTAGCAAATCGATCTTATATGCAGTATGCCTTGGAATGCCTCCAACCAAAGGTGTTCAACTGGTGTGATGCAGTACTTCTTATGATGAAAGAACAGTTGTCCAAGGTAAAGCGCGGGAGGTTGAAGAACTTTGGGTATGGTTCTATTTTGACCGCCTTTTCCTTAGAAAAGATACCACTGATGCAGCCGCAGTATATTGCACTCGATTTACCTTCACCTACTGAACCACGTATGCAGAGATGGGTTGACCATATGTCTAGGCACGCTGGTCAGTCTCAGATTTCATTTTCTAATACCTTCTTCAGGTGGTTTGATCGTTAGGAGATGGTTTATTCCGAGTATCCATATGCTGGCATGGACTTCCGGGGTGATCCAGATTTAGTACTGCCGTATGGCGAACAGTGGGGCGCCATTGGTAAATTCTTTGACCATATTCCTGTTTATCATTTTTCATTTATAATGTCCTTGTGCTTTATTTTATCAAGACTTTAATCAAACTCATTTGTTCATGCAGATGTTGGTCCTGTTCGACCAGTAGCATGCCTGAGAGTGCCAGCTGCCACCCCAGCAGGAGAGGTTGTTGGAAGGGCTATCCTTCGTGACCTCGATGTGGCCGAGACTCTCACAACATTACAAGAGCAGGTTGAGGGCCTCACTCTTGGTATTCCAGATGTGAGGACTGACGAGCTGCCCTTGAGGTTGCAGCGGCATACTACTGGTGTGCCAAGACGATGGACTCATCTCTTACGCATGATCGCACAGGCTGTGACTTGCTATCACGAGCATCATTAGACTAGGGTGCCCCCTAGCATTTTGAGTTTTTTGGTCATTTGACCAATTTTGTCTTGGTTACAGAACATTATGTGTAAACCATAAACAGTTATATATATTTTTGATTTTCGGAGTTTTATTTTGGTTAAGTTACATGATCCAAGTGCAAACATTGATGGTATGCTTATTTTTATAAATGTTGCAAATGTCTATCTAAAACATAATTTGCTAATGAGTCAGTTAATGTGTTTAAGTTTCTGGAAATATGTTGATATTGAATAAAATCAAATTGTCTTTCCAAAATCTTAACCCTTAGGAACATGCGATAAATAGCTAGATTTCAGACAGAATAGATACCAGTGAGTTGTAGTATGACGAGTTGTGAGTCTAGCCTGACAATCAGTCTGCGTATACCATGTGTGATGGCATTAGAGAGAATTTTTATCAACGCGCTATATTCAGCGATGTTATTTGTTGATCAACCAATACATACCCCTCTGAAACTTACTAACTCACCGCTTGGATAAAAAATGGCCCAGGCCGCGGAAGATAGGTTCTGCGAACTACGACTCGCTCCATCGACATATCAAACACATGACTCCAATAGGTTTGACATCTGCAATAAATGTAAAAAGTGGATAACTTGACCAAAATAAACACTTTAGTGAAAACAAAAACATAACAAAAGCATACAGGTTACCATTACGCATAGTAACGCTTGAGGTACAACCCGTTACGAGGTTGCGCCAGTGGAATTCCGTCATAATCCATTAACTCGTAGGCTCCTTTTGCTAACACTCGCTTAACAATATAGGGGCCCATCCATAAAGACTTAAATTTACCTGCTCCCAATTTATCGGATTCTTGGTCGTAAAGTAAGACCAAGTCACCTTCTGAGAAGACACGGGGTTTGACATTTTTGTCGAACTGCGCTTTGACTCGTTTCTTATGGGCTTCGTTAGCCAAAGTGGCATCACAACGGGTTTCATCCAATTGGATTAGTTCCAAGAAACGAGCTTCTTCTTCTGAAGTTCCAGGGAGGAGATCAATTGCGAGTTTGAGAGACGAGATTTCGCACTGGATTGGTAAGACTGCTTCCAGGCCATATACCAGTTGGAAAGGTGTAAACCCAGTTGCATTCCTTACCGATGTTCGGTAAGCCCACAAAGCTGAGTACAGGATTAGGTGCCATCTTCTTTTGTGAACTCCAATCATCCTTTGCAGCATCCATTTCAAGACCTTGTTGATTGCTTCAACTTGTCCATTGGCTTGCGGATAATATGGAGTAGAGCTATCGTGAGACAACCCTAGTTTGGCAGCTAATTCGACCATCATGTGATGGAGAAAATGCGATCCATGATCTGTGACTATAGCTTGTGGTATGCCGAATCTGGCGACTACATGATTGAAAAAGAAGAGGGCAGTGATTTCACCAGTATTATCTAATGTAGGCATCGCCTCGGCCCATTTGGTAAAATAGTCAACTGCGACTATGATATACCCATGCCCCCCGGTCGAGGTAGGGTTACATGTCATGAAATCGATGCCCCATTTGGCGAATGGCCCGACAGCAACTATTGACTGCAGAGGTGCGGGTGGTCTTCTGGTTTTGCTATCGAAAATTTGACAAGCATGGCAACTTCTGACTGCGTTTATGCAATCTTTAAACATTGTTGGCAAAAAGTATCTTGCTCGTAAGATTTTTTGCGCTGTAGCATAACCGGATTGATGCCCCCCACACGTGCCTGAATGGAAATCATTCAGGACTTTTTTGGCCTCCTCATGCGTGAGGCACCTTCTCAAAACTGTATCGATACCGCGACGGTAAAGTGTATCATCGACGATCATGTAGTCTTTTGCTTGGTATCGAATACGTTTTTGTTTGAAGCGGGAGGTGTTTGGCCTATATTTTTGGGTTTGGAGATAAATTATTATATCTCCATACCACTCATTGCTTGAAGATATCAGAAACAAACTTTCGTCCACAATTGTTTCTTCGGATGTTTCATCGTTGGATGACGATGGGAGATCGCATAATAATTTTGCGAAAACCAGAGCTTTCTTTGACTTGGATTTTACAAATTCCATATCAAACTCTTGTAGGATTGCTATCCATTTTGAATATTTTCCCCCCAGCAACTGTCGCGACAATATATAAGTCATGGGGTTGCAATCTGACAGAATGGTAGTTTTTCGAAAGAGGACATAGTGTCGAAATCTCTGTATCGCTTGAACAGCTGCGAGCGCTAGCTTTTCAACATAAGAATATTTGCTTTCTGTATCATTTAATTTTTTACTTAAATAATATATAGGATGTTCGATTCCATTGTCTTCTTGAACTAAAACCATTGGGATGGTCGTATCCGCTGCAGCCACATACAAGTTAAAATCTTTTTGATAATCAGGAGCGTACATTAATGATGCTTTCATTAGGGATTCTTTTAAAGCATCAAAGGAAGCTTGCGCAACCTGATCCCAGACAAAGGATACTTCCTTTTTCAAAAGACGCGTATAATCTTTAGCAAGTTCGGCGTAATTTGGAATGAACCTCCTCAGAAAGTTTGCTTTCCCTTGGAGTTTCTGAATCTGAAGCAAATTCGAAGGTGGAGGCAAATTAATGATTGCCTGAACCTTACATGGGTCGAGACGAATCCCATCCCTTGAGACTACAAAGCCAAGTAAACGACCAGAACTGACGCAAAATACACATTTGTGTGGATTGACTCGTATCTTGTAGTGTCGGCAATGTAGAAATATCGCTCTTAAATGTTGCGGATGATCAGTCCGCTTTCGCGAATGAGCCAGAAGGTCGTCGAGGTATGGTTGAACGATGTTTTTGATGTCATGGAAAGCATAATTCATTGCCCTCTGAAACATCGCCCCTGCATTCTTTAAACCAAAGGGTAATTTTCGATATGCGAATGTGCCCCACGGAAAAATAAATGCAGTCTTTGACTGGTCCTGTGGGCAGATATTTATTTGATTATACCCGGAGAATCCATCCATGAATGAAAAGATTTCGCATCCGGCGCATTCATCAATTATCTGGTCGATGAAGGGTGTAGGGTAGTTGTCTTTTGGACAAGCTTGATTTACATCCCTATAATCAACGCACACTCTAATTGTTCCTTGTTTTTTCATAACAGGGACAATATTCGATACCCAATCGGTTAGAGGAACCGGGTAAATGAAACCAGCATGGAGAAGTTTCTCAACTTCTGCCTTAATGGCAGTGGCTTTCTTGGGGTGCACCTGCCGTAGCCGTTGTCGTACTGGTTTGACATCTGGATACATCTTAATTTCGTGTTCAACGATACTCGAGTCAATGCCTGGCATTTCACTATATGACCAAGCAAAGACATCTTTGAATTCGCGAAAAAGAGCGTCATATATTTCCAGTTCTGAAGGAGAACAACATTTGCCAACATAAATATTCTCTACAACATCTGTTTTGGTCGAGATATTTATGGTGATAGTCTCTTCAATGTTGGACAAGTTTCGCTCGGAATCCATCGTGTTTACAGTATTTGATAGAAAATCAAAAACTAAAGGATGATAAAGGTCATCAAGAGTATCTTCTCCACAATGCGGAAGAAGGGAAAGATGGTGGGAATCATTCCATGGTGCCCCTTCAACTACCATTGATTGAACAATTCCTTCGTCAGTGACATGCACTCGCGACCAAGGATCTAAAGGGGTACCATATTCCTCAGACCTATCTATCCAAACGCTTGATGAGCGTTGATTTGGATTTTCCATCCAGGCTAGGAACATTGATTGCTACAATATTTCCATCGGGCTTGGAGGCAAAACCATTGCATGATCCATGTCGATATCGTTTTCTGAGATCTTTTTAGAAGATATCATATTGCAGGTTCCTACCGACGCTACTTCCGCCAGATTGATTGGAGGTGGAAGAGTGAAAGTTCCCATTAATATAGGATCTTTTAGTAGGCCTACTCCAATATTTTGAAGCGAATGGGGGCTTCCATGGATCATAGGAATGCTTCCTGTAACTTGAGAACCATTGGGGAGGAAGTTTTGTTGATCGACGATTGTAATCCCTCCTTGGAAGGGAAATGCAATCTTCCTAAAATAGGTCGACACAACGGCAGCCATAGCATATATCCATGGTCTTCCTAGTAGGATGTTGTAATCGAGATTTCCATCGATTACTTCAACATCTATTTCTATTGTTTTCCCTCCTAATTCAACCTTCAAGTTACTTAGAATACCATATGGGGTATATGTCCTTCCATCGAATGCTTTTAATGTCGTCGAAGATCACGACAAGGTTGGAGATCCTAAATTTTTCCAGCAACTCATCGACATAATGCATGTAGATGCCCCCTCATCAATAATTGTTCGATGAACAGTTTTATTGAGGGCTTTCACTTAAACAAGGAAAGCTAGTTGAGCTGGTCACTGAGGATCGTATCCTTTATGCTTGAAGGATACAAGATTGGAATCCTTTGGGTCTATCCCACCAATGGCTGATAATAAAGCCTGCTTTTTGGATGGGTAATTTTGTAGTACTTCAAGAGTCGACATAGCGGATGGCGATTGGGCAAAATCTTCCACTATATTATAATGTTGTGCCGCTCTAGCACGGGGATTAAACGTCGACCTGTGTACTACTCCCTTTGGCGGTTTTATTGTCAATTCAGGAATGATGGGCGGTGGAACTTTTGTCGAAGTTGTTGTCAAACTACTAGGCTGATCTTTATCCTTGTTGTTCGACAGCTGTGGATTACCATAATCTTTGTTCCTTGTCGATATCAAAGCATCAATTTGCTGTTTTGAAACCGACAACATTAGCACTTAAGACGGGGAAGAATTTCCACTTTCAACCAGATTTGTTCCTGGATTTGGAAACGGATCAGTTAACACTGCGGAGGTTTTTGAATTCTTGAAGAATTTTTTAAGCTCAGCTCTGTGTGGACAATCTACGGTTCGATGATCCTCATCGCATATCATGCATGGACTTTTTGGTTTCCTATTTCCAGGAGGGTTTGCAGAAGATTTTTCAGGTGATGACTCTTCCTATTTCTTCTTCTTCCCTTTGCCTTTCTTCTTGCCCCCTGGTTGATTGGTTTCTTTGCCTTTATCTGTCGATACAACATTTACTTCCGAGGCAAGAAGTTCATCTTTTGCATTTTGACCTAAAATATTACGGGCATTTCTGGATGTAGCCTTTGTCGATTTCATGTCTGTTGCGCCAATCACGCCATCGCCGGCATGAGAGTCATTATTTGATTTAGGAGGAGGAGGAACTGAGAATTCCGGTCTAGGGGCGTCAGGTATATTATCGTAGAGCGTGCCAGACTGAGTGTAAATCAAGTCCAAATATTGCGCACGAGCGATAACTTGCTCTTCTGTTATGACCCCCCCCCCCTTTGCCACATCTTCCATAATGGAAGGTAGTAATGACTTGATAAACCATTCAGCTAAGAGCTGATCGGGAACATACGTTTTTACCATTCTACGACGACGTCGCCACTCATGTATATGATCAGATATGTGAGTGGCTGTCGTCTATTTGAAGTTGGTAAGGAGTTTCGTTCCTGTTTCGTACCTTATTGGTAACTGAAAATGGGTTAAAAAGGTTGTGGCTAAGGTACTGAAGTTGTCGAATGAAGCTCTAGGCAATTCGATGTACCATTTTGCCGCCGGACCAGTTAACGTCCTCTGAAAAAGGCGAAGCCTTATCGAATCATCATTTAGGGTGTTTGATGAACACCACAGATGAAAGGTCATCACATGATTCGACGGATCTTCACCCGGATTTCCATTAAATTTAGGAATATCTGATGGAAGTTTATGCGGAATCGCTGGCCACCAAGGGGCGTAAGCGATTGGATCGTTTGTTAACCGATTTAAATCAGGTAACTCTAAAGTTGCCACAAAGGGTAACTGTTGATTCAGGTTAGGTGAAGCATACCCAGGATAAGATGGGATTGCCTGAGCAGTTGGTCTTTGCATACCGGCATAATGCATTTGATGCTGGTAACTTTGGTAAGGTTGGTGGGCATGACCATTGTAAAATGGTTGATTTTGACCGTTTTGAATATACGGCTGTCCACTATTTGCAAAGATTTGTTGCTCAGAACCTTGGTATACTTGTTGGAATTGCGGTTGTTGGTATTGTACTAGCCATGGTTGTGAAGCCATGTGTTGTTGCCCGATACTAACAGTTTGACCAAGATGAGGGGTAATTGTACCCGTCTGAACCTGTGTCATTCCACCAGTCGGCGATTGTGGTTGAGTCGCAGGGTCAAGGGGTTGTTGCATTACAACCTGAGAAACCTGAGGTTGGCATACAACAGGCAGCGCTTGAACTTGCGACACCGTCACAATAGCTGGCGTAGTTGGTATATTTGACATAGGTAAGCATTGTTGCATCGAGTATACAACTCTTGGTTGTTGAGGTAGTATTGGTACCCAACTGCTAGAAGTAATTCCAACATAACCCGAATTTTGTTGTGAACTCCCATATGGTTGTCCCCCCGGAGGGGATAACGAAAGGGTATACTTCCCCCCATACGGTGGTAATGCAGAACTCAAGGGAATGGTTTGCCCTTGAGGGCTGGACTGCCCAAATTGACCTCCAAATGGATCAATTTGTTGAGACTCAACATAAGAGTTCCCGGATATTATTCCGGATGAACAAACAGGAGCAGACCATACCGTCGAAATGGTCCCTGAGTGCGCTCCTTCTAGCGATTGAGTGCTAGTTGGGACAGATGGTATATCAGCGAACATTGTTGGAGTGATAGCAAGGGGTTATGTCGTCGCTGTGTCAGACGACACAGTCCTAGATGTTGACTGTTGTTCAGACATTTCTAGTCTATCCAAAAGATTACCTAGCAATTCTACAGGAGCTTCCGCTGGCGGTAGACTAACTTCTAATGAAGAAGGATACAAAGTGATCCCGACTCCAAATTGCGATGGAGTACTAGTTGGAGGATCTTCCACAATCTCTTCTATGGCAATCAAACCAGGTGGAAGGGGTAGACTGTCAGGTCCGTAGAATATTTCTGGTGCTGAAGAAGGTATGGAATCGGCAGCGACAGATGTTTGAGGAGCAAGACTCTCCGAACTGGTTGTAAATGGAACTGGTTCGGTAACACAAGTGTTTACCCTCAGACTAGGATCAGTACTACTGTCCTTCTGTGGCTGCTGAACTTCTTCTATAGAGGCAGGGATTCCAGAAATGTTTGGAGTAACCGGAGTCTCTGATGTTGTTGGAACACTTGTTCTAACTTTAACAAGAGATTTGGAACCGGTTAAACGAGTTCGCTTTGTCCGTACTAGCTTCGATTCCGGAGACAAAGACGGTTGACTCGTAAGCCTCCGCGAATGACGGGGTTTCAATTGACTTTCTTCCACAATTGCAGATTACTCGATCAACTAAAATAAAGGGGAAGTATGTTTCCGAATTAAATGAATTTTAGACGCTTTGACACAACTTGTTTTTTCAATTTTTAAGAGTCGAGAAAAAACAAAAGATGACTCTAGTCTCCTTCGATTTTTAATGAGCCTGAAGTGACAAGTGCTCAGATGGACCTTTTCTGTTAAAGAATCTGAAAAGGAATGAAAGGGACTGCTCTGGAAATCTAGGTAGAGGGATTACCAAACCAATCGCAAAACTACAGAATATTTTTTACAGTACGGCAGTCAATCTTCCCGAATGCTATGTTCAGTGCATTGCGATCGATAGGGCGGCAGACATGGCTTCTTATGGATAAAGGATTAAGCCTATTGGGGTCTCCCAAAATATACTCGACGGTACGTGGGAGCACAAGTCCGTACTGGCACTTATCGTCTCAAAGTGGAGGAATCACCCAACCATCAGTGAGAACAACAGTTACCAAGCTTTACGACGTCGGAATACATCTCTAGCCTAGACTTCTAAATGTTGTGCGTTATGTTCCAAAGCGTTGTTAGATTCATTGAATTTATTTTATAGTTGATCTTGTTTATGAAGTTTGCCTTTCAGGTTCACCGCGAGATGTAGATGTAATTCCTAAAATGCAATCTAAGATGATAAACAATCTTTTTATCTTCTTTTTATGCAATGAAAATCCTAGCTACTAAGGAAAGAAAGACAGAATCTTTTCACAAAGAGCAAAGAGCACACTCTAAATGCACTTTCCTAAATCAAACCAATTAGACTGTCTATATGCAAATGCACATGCATGTATTTGTTTTCAACTTTCTTAGTATATGAATGATAAGAAGAAAGTTGATGCACAAATCTGAATTTCTTTTCAAGCGACAAATATCAACAAGTTTCTTTTCGAAATCAAAAATGGAGACGATCACAACACCTTACGATTTTGAAATGAATACTTGTTTTCGACACTAGAAAATTTACAAATTCAGACCAAAAACAATAGTAACAGGATAATCGACCATCAACAGCAATCAAACTCTTTCCTATGATCGAAATCGACACTTGCGACAGTTTCAAATCAAAGGACGACAGTACGATTACGCTACTTTTGCAAAGGAGAACTGAAAATGACTCAAAAAACACACAAAAACATTTACAGTTCTTTTGTACAAAGGAGGCGGAATAACAGCAAGGAAAAGGGGTTTCAAACAGACATATACTGATCACAGGCAGCAAAATTCAGGAATATAACTGGAAAGAATGAATCACAGAAACCAAAACTACACAAAGCCTAGTCTCATCAGTGCACCTGTAACACAGGGAATTTGAAATGCAGCGCACCTTCTCCACTCGGGAAGTGCGCTGAAGTTCAGATTCTCTGAACAGTACCTACACTGGGCCAGAAATGAGACTCTGTTTGGGTTCCGGGTCACAGTTTGCAATTCAGTTCATGGGTTTTGGTCGAGCAAAAGGTAATCAGTAATGCAACAATCAGGGGTAGATCTAAGGAGGATCTAAGAGCTATCACAAGGGCAATCAGAGAGTTTGTGAATCAGTTGTTTAAATCGTAAACAGATCCCATAGATGGACTGAAGTAGCATTTATCTACTTTGCATTTGCTATGGCAAATGCAGTTCAAATGCTACCTGTAAGTTTATGAAATAGACAACAAAGAAGATAAACAAACAAACTAATTCGTCCCCAGTGGAGTCGCCATTTTGTTACAGGGAAAAGTGTCTATATAGAACTACTCTATCCCACTAAGGTGTGACAGCTTCCTTAGAAACAAACAGAGTAAAGCTACTTTCGTTTTTCCTTTATGAATTATAGATAGAGAGGAACAAAAGACCAACCTCTATCTTGCGCTAATCTCCTGATTTGATTCCTCTCTTCCTTGATAGTCTTTTGCTACTTGTTCCCTTGCACGCCCAACTTCACAAAGTACCTGTAAGATCACAGTAGCATAGCACTATACAAAGACATGGATCTATAATCATAAATAATCTAGGATCAGATGTAAATTGACCATACAAATGTAGCAAATATCAATGACACAAGAGCATGGAGGAAAACTTGAATAGCTTTTATTAATAAACAAGAAAGAGCCAAGAGGAGTTACAACCAGTTGTTCTGACCCAACATCAACCTCTCAGCAATGAAGCCCCTCTTCACCTCATACAAACCTTAGATCACCCAACAATCTGATGTTTGTCTCAAGAAACCAACAACAATTCCTTACAATATGCAAAATTTCAGCCTCTGGATCTCTGAGATGAGGGATCCATATATAGATATCTGTAATGGAGATGAGTCAGCTTATGATTTGATTAGTGTCTTCCCTATGATAGTTCTTGCTTCCACTTGGAGATTGATGATCTCTTACTCATCCTTGGTCGAATTCAGAGAGGCAAGTGTCACAAGAAAAGTTTCTAGAAGCTTCCATTGCCTCTCCACCTCGCTGAATGACACTACCATTTGTCATTTCTCGCCCATTGCACCGCATAGAAGGGATTTTTGAAATGCAACACACCCACACATTGTACTTAGGTGAGATGCAACGCACTTGGCCAGTGGAGTAGCTGAAATGATCCTGTTTTGACCAATTCTGAGCAGTTTTTCATGGAGAACTTCTGGGAGAAGCTGTAATCTGTTGACCTTGTTCCTTTAGGGGTTAGAAAAACACTTTTAGGGACTTAGGAGTCCTTGGTTTATGGACATTTCATGCTTGGGGTTGTAGGGCCCAAAAATGTCTATAACAGCAGGAACAATCTGTCTGCAAATCTGGTAGAATTTCTAAATTCTCATGGTATTTATTATATTGTAGATGTGTCTGGAGATGATCCCACACCTGTAGATTATCAAGTTCGGGCTTTTGCTCAAGATTTACAAAATCCCACTTGTTTTAATAGGTGAATGGAATATTTTTTTAATGAATTTGGAGAAAGCAGTTTTTTTTTTTAATAGGGATGAAGATGATAGTCTTTCTTGGTCTGAAAATAATCAATGTGATGTTATTTCAGCGAAACATGGATATAATGCTTTGATTTAGAAAAATATGATATGTGAATCAAAATAGTGGTCTAATTTAGTTTAGAAGGGTCAAGGACCCGGAAAATGTCATCTATTTCTATGGCTTATTCTTGAAAGTAAAATTCTCACTTGGGATGTTTTAGCAGAAAAAGGGTGGGCATGTCCTAGATTCTTTGTTTTATTTCATCAAAACAATGAATATATTAACCATTTATTTGTTTTTTCCCCTTTCGTGAAGACTGTCTAGAAATAGGTTCCGTAAGTTCTAAAAATAAAATTTTGGTTGTTTGGGAACTTTGTTGAAGAAATTTTGTGGCTTTACGTTCAAAGATTTAGTTTTCCTTCTTTTAAATTTCTCCCATCGATTGTGATGTGGCATATTTAGTTAGGGAGAAACATATTTAATTGCTTTTCTAGAATAGGTCAAGCCCTTGAAATCAAAGAAGACATGAATTATGAGGGATTTGGTGCTATCTGAAGGAAATGTATGGAGTTTCTTTGATGGTTCTTATCAAAGGGAGAATTGCGGGGCTGGTGATGTCATTCTATTCACTTAGAATGTGGTTCTAAAATGTAAGTTGAGTATTGGAAATGGTAAAAACTTTTCTACTGAGGTGATTGCTCAGTGGTGCACTTTGAGGTTAGATTTGTGGAAGCAAGTGAAGGTTTTTAAATTGAATAGTGATTCCAAAATAATAATGGATTGGTTCAATGGAAAGGTGGATCTTATAATCCTTCAATTGGAATCATGGAAAAAGAAGATTCAACAACTACAACAACAATTTGATGATCTTCAAATCCTTCACTATTATAGGGAGCATAATGTTCTAGCAGATTTTCTCTCAAAGAAAGTTTTACTTTTGATGTTGACATTTTTACTTGTTCATAATTCCACAATACTGTTTTATCAACAATTTTTCCTTTATTTTGTTTAATATTTATTTTCGAGTGAAAAGTTAGTATTTTTTCTTTATGTATGAATGAAGCATATTTTAGATGTTATGATAAAATGTTTGTTAAGAAATCAAGCGAGCTGCTATGCAACCAAGAGATTGTACCTTTTTATTTTTATTCTAGAAATACCAAAAGTATGTTTTTTCTTTTGAAAAAGAAATGTATTATGTCTTGATAACGAGGATGATGCTTCTTTCATGGAATTCATGACGAGTTTGTTGGGAATAAACTTCAAAATGAAAGAAAAAAGGTGAAGACTACTATAGAGGATTAGTTTGGACATTTCTATCCAATTTTCCCTTATTTTAACTTAAGAGATGGCTATAAGTTTAGGTATTTGAATAATACCAACCTATCTATCAAGCGGTGAGAGGGATAAGATCTCTCTCTCGAGGTGCAAACCTCTCTTTTAAGTGCAAAAGTTGAGGAAAGGTTTGCACCTCGAGAGATTTGATCCCTATAGGAGCTTGATAGATCCTCAGTTAAGATGGATCTAGGTTGGTTTAATTTTTTTTTTTGTAAGCTGCGGTAGTTCTATTATTTACATCCAATATAAAAGTACATAGCTTAGGGCCTCAGTCTGCCCCGAAGGGAAAACAGAGCTGAGGGACCTATACTTCCAAGAGACAAGAGGTGATCCAGCTGGACTACAGGGATCAAGAAAGAGACGACTGCCCACCACGCAGGGTGACAAGAACCAAAGGACTGACAGGGCAGCCGGAAAGGAAAAAATCCACCTCGGCTCCCAAGAGAAGAAGAGACAAAAACAGAGCTGAACATACAGAACCAGAAGAAGAAGGGAGTCCGGTCGAAGCCAAAGAACCTATCCACCGAGGGTGGAATCACTTGGTCGACTTTTTTTCCCTTTCTTTTTGCCGACTTTGACCCAACCATTTGGGTCTTGATGTTTCAGAACAATTTGTAAACTGTGATGGACTGGAGACGAAAGCTCCTTGTCTGACTCCGAGGGAGAAGACTCATGAGTTCGTTTCTGAGAGCTGGGAGGAACTGATGCTTCCTCGAGACGCACTGTGGGAGAAACCTGATCTGACATTTCTTCTACGACTTCCACATCTTCCTCCACGTCCTCATCATCTGAGCTGGAACCAACCTCATCATCTGAACTGGGAACAACGTGCACTGGAGGACGATCATGAGGTTTCCAGCTTTTAGATTTTGGCTTGGCTTTGGCTTTCTTTTTTTGGAAGGGCAATGAAGGACACGAACTTTGAAGGTGCCCTGTGAGATGACAATTTCGGCATCGAAATGCTGTATTCTCGAAATCCAGGGGTTGAGACCAATGGAAATCACCTATTTTGAGAATGATCTGATCAGGAAGTCCTTTGCTTATGTCTATTTCTGCACAGATTCTGGCGTAGGTATACAATCCTTTACTCCCTCTTGAGATATCTGTTTCAAGGAAACGACCTAAGGAGTTGCCGATGGCTTCAAATACAACATAACTCCATAAATGCGCCGGAAGGTTAGGGAGTCTAACCCAGATCGGGAGTTTGGTGATGACTGCTGTGGAAGGATCAAACTCTGGGAACCACGGAGTGAGGAACAGACCCGCAGAATTCCAAAACCAAGGGCCTTTAGTTAAGACTTTTTGGTAATCCTTACTTTCCATAAACACTGTTATAAAGAAGCCTTTAGAGCAGAAAAAAACCTTGCAATTGTTGGTCCAATTTGCATGAATCCAATGGTACAGATCTGCTGTATTGGGCCAAAGACCGTTGAACCTGCAAATGATGCCACGCTCTGCAAACCCCTGTTGCTGCTCATCCAACACAGGATGTTCTAATTCAATGGAAGGAATATCATCCGACTTATCTACTATGAAGGGTTTGGGAGCTTGCGTGGGAGGGGCTCTTTCCTTGGGCTTCTGAGAATGGACTGCATCTTTGTAGGAAAAGGCTGCAGCAGAAGAGGACTGTCCACCAGTACCCCCACGCAGGCGCATGGACAGGGTAATGGAGTCATTTCTTTGAATATTATAGCAGGACAGGGGGCAGGTATCTTCCAATTGTTTACCTGCACACAGGAGACGCAGATAAAATGCTGGAATCCCCGTCTTTTTTTCCAGGAGAAGCTTAATGTCCTGCACCAGGTCTGTAGATCGCACCCAATGCAGCATTGACTTTCCAGAGATGAGTACAATCAGAATCTGGAATGGATCTGGAGATTTTGTTCTCTGCTGGTTGCCGAAACCCTTTGCAGCGCTTGTCGATTGAGCTGAAACAGAGACTAAGTCCTTATTTGGGGTAGAATCTCGTAAGGGCGTTTTGTCAAACATATGTCGTGTATCCTCTTTGTATCCTTCAGCACAGGGAAGCCGACGCTGGTGCAAGGCAGCCGAGCTCCTGTTAGGATCAGAGCCCGCATTGAGGGCCATTCTCAACTCGTTTCCACTGGCTCTGAGCATGGAACAAATCCGGTCCCATAAATCCATGAAATCACGACCAGAAGCAAACTTGGAATACCCTTTTTCTCTGCCATTTAAACTGATGAGATGCCCGAACCCAATCGAGTGGAGCATGCCGTGCAGCAAATGGGTTTGCATATCCAGAACGCACAGTTTAAATTCTCCCTGAGCAGCAGCAGCAGGAGGTATTATAAAGTGGTAGCGAGACTTGGAAACCAAATGATGGCTCCAACCTAACCCTCGGCATTGATCGCAGTGAGGATTGACATGGGACGCATTCTGCACTTTCTCAACGGCATAATCGCAGAAAGAATTTCTACTGAACTCAAGCCCCCATCGAATCTGGACAAGCTCGCCCTTCCCAACGAAGTAATCAAGGCAAGGACTCAGGGTTTCCAAGACGGGGAACGCCATGGCAATTGCTCCGGGTCAAAATCAATTCTCGATCTAGGTTGGTTTAATTATTAATAATTAATAAGTATAATTAATAATTAATAATTTAATTTATTTTTATTTTTTGATTTTAATTTTATATAATTTCATTCAGTTAAAATAAGTCAAAATGTTTAGATAACATAACATAATAGCACATTACAACATCTCTTTCATATTGGGTAGGAGAGTGTCTCTCAACACAAAAATGTAATAAAACTATATATATATATATATATATATATATATATATATATATATATATATATATATATATATATATATATATATATATATATATATATATATATATATATATATATATATAATTTTGGGGTATGTGGTATTGATGAGCCATGATATTGTAATAAAGCCTATTTATAAGTTAATAATATCCATGGTAAAATGGGGGTGAATATCAATGGTTAAAAATCTTGTTATATTGTAAGTATTAAGTTTTTATGTGCTTATTAAAGAAAGTTAAATATGGTTACAAAATTGCTATTTTAATTTATATGGTAAAATAAATCTTAATGTATAACTACTATTTATATCTTATATATTTTAATGTAATAGATGGTTTAAATATATCTCAAAAATAATTATAATATTTTTGTTTTTAGATTTAATTAAAAAATGCTATAAAATTAAATCCAAATAAGATATTTATGAAATATTTTGGTTGGGAAATGAAAGGTGGTTTTTGGGCATGTGGTATTGGTAAGATGGTATTGACCTATGGTATTGTAACAAATCATATTTACAAGTTAATAATATGTATTGTAAAATGGGTGTGAATATCCATGGCTAAAAATATTGTTATATTGTAAATTTATTGTAAGTATTAAAGTTTTTACGTACTTATAAATTAAATTTAAATATGGTTACATAATCATTATTTTAATTTATAAGGTAAAATGAATTTCAACTTATAGCTACTACTTATATGTTATATATTTTGATGTGATATGTATATTATGATTTATTATTATTATCTAAAACGTTACTCATAATTTTATTAATAAAAACAAAATTAGAATATATCAAATTGAATTTTATTATTTTTATTGCTTTTAACTTTTTATCCTCCCCTATACTAGGCTCTATATTAGGTTTAGCCTTCAATTATTATTTAATTTATCTTATATGTAAATGTTTAGAAATCCTTGAAGTCTTATAAATTGAACATATTAAACCCACATGTAAAAATGTTTACATACTTTCTTACATTACACCTACACATCTCCCCTACACTGAACTATAGAGCGAGTCTTGGCCCAATAAAGAGTTTTAATAATTGGATTTAATATCAAATGTTTAATATCAATATATTGTTATATTAATATTATTAGGTTTTATGTCAAAGGAACTTAGTTCAAGTGGTATGGTTTAATGAGATTTCACTAAATTAAAGGGGTAAAAGCATATGAAAGGTCCAAATTTGAGTTTAAATTATTTTGACGTTAACATTTTACTATTTTTAATGAAATATATGCATTTGATTTCAATGTAGATTTTTATTTCTAATCTTATTTGATTGATTGTACTTGATGCATTGGTTTCAACGTAGATGTTGATTTCTAATCCTATTTGATTGATTGCATTTGATGCATTGATTTCAATGTAGATGTTAATTTATGATATGATGTAACTAGATTAATAACATGCATTACTTTCAAAGTAATTAGATTAATAGTGGGCATTGATTTTAGTATATCCATAAAATAATAACATTGTCTATATGTGAAACTTTTTGAAAAGTTTTCCAGTTTATTTTCCAATCTAATTTGTCTAGAATCCGACAATGATTCATTGAAATCACAAGTGTGATGGGTGAACTCTTCAAAAATGAAGTTCCTTAGGATTTTTTTAGGGTGTTGAATCCATATATGCAGTCAAAAAGCCAATTTAAACAACACAACTCAAGATTTCACCACAAATACTTTTGCTGGATTTTGGCCAAAAATTTGTCAGAAACTCCAAAATGTCTCACATATAGAGAACTCCTAAAATAATTATTATTGACGTGCATTAATTTCTATGTTTAATCGTCAGTCTAGATCCGTATTAAATAGAAATGAACAACAAAGGGCCTAGATCTATATTAATCATTAGGCTAGATCAATCTTAAATATTAATGAACAACAACAAGCAAGTCGAAAAAGAAAGATATAAGAAATGACAACTAAGGATGCATTGATTTCAATGCACATGTCAATTTATGACATGATGTAAATAGATCACTGATGTACATTATTTTCAAATTAATTAAATTCAAAGTGTGCATTGGTTTCAATGTATGCATAAAATAATTATTGACGTTGAGAATTTATTCTCATGCTACAATAATCATCAGCCTAAATCCATATTAAATATAAATGAACAACAAAGAGTTGAGATCCATCTTATTCACAGAGAAATTTTACAGAGAAAGGAATAACAAATAAAATTTATTGAAGAGTGTCAACAACAAAGGGAGAAGCAAAGAACAAATCAACAAAGATAGTCACAACAAATGACAATTGAACAACGAAAAAACAGATGAAGGAAAAAGTGAATGACAAAAAGCATAACAAAGAGAATATTAAGGAGCATATCGACAAAGAAGGGCACACTAACTAACAATTGAATAGTGTCAATAGTAAACAATATAAGAAAATGCATAATGAAGAGGAAATCAACAAAGAAAAAGCAGAGGGAATGACAATTGAAGAGCATGAAGAATAGAGAGGAAAAAATATGAATAACAAAAAGCATGTTGTTGTTTAGATCTTCTAGAATAATGTGTGGCATCGCTGAGGTGTTTGAAGTTTTGAGTGAACACTTACTCATATTTAGGGATATAAAGCTATATCACTGATATGAAGAGCGATAGACCAGAAATAAATAGATAAAGAATTTGACCGTTAGAAGACATGATGATATTTTGCAAAAGTTATTGAAAACTAAAAATGATTAATTATTAATTATAAAGAAAGAGGTCAAATAAGATCAATGCTAATAATGTCATGAAATTAAATTATCAAATAATTAGCTTAAGAATAAATTTAAATGATCGGTTAAATTGACCACAAATAAGACATAAAAGGGGTAAAGGAATTGATAGCAATAATAAATATTAAACCATCAAGTTAGAATCCATGATATTAGACAGAGATATAGTTAGAGTAACTAGAAATAATTATAAAAAGAATATTAATCAATATAAATAAATTTAAATGATTGGTCAAATTGACCAAAAATATGACATAAAAGGGGTAAAGGAATTGAGGACAATAATAAATATTAAACCATCAAGTTATAATCCATAATATTAGAGAGAGGTATAGTTAGAATAATTAGTAATAATTATAAAAGAATACTAATAAATAATGTTGGTCAAGGTGCCAATAAGTTACTAATATTTTATTTAATGTAGGTCAAATTAATAAATAAAATAATAGAATAAATGATTGAAATTAATACTAATAAAGATAATAATAAATTACTGGAGATGAATAAAGCATGTTCGAAAAAGTAAAAGGTAAAGAATTGAAATAAATTATTCCAAAATGAAATACCAGATAGAGATAGAGATAAGGGTTAATTAAAAGGGATGTTATAATAATAAATTAAATTATTAGAGTAGAGATGGAAATTAGATTAAAATGATTAAAAAGCTAAAAATAAGGTAATAAAATAAGGAAATTATTAGGTTAGATTGATTAACAGTTTTAATAGTTTAGGTTGTGAAGACTTAAAACATTAATTTAGGAAAATTAATATATAAGAAACTAGATTAAATTAGGACAAAAGGGAATAAAAAGAAGGAAAAGAAGAAAAAGAGGGTTAGGTGAAAGGAGCTAGAGGAGGGTGGGGTTTATTGAAATCAGGGTTTAGGAAATTAGAATTTGAAGACAAAAAATGGATAGTAGGTTTCAATTTCTAGACCCTCTCTAATGATGTGTTTCGAGTGGAATGTTAAAAATGTTGCAAGAAAGGCTCAATTTTAATTTAACCTTAGTCAATTGGAGTAAATCTATTAAATTGGCAACTAGGGCCAAACTCCATAAGGGACATCTCATTCATGGCTGATAATATTTTTATTATATTCCTCTCGTCGAGAGGTGTAGGATTGATCTAAAGATCATCCGATTTCGATAAGTATTTATGGAGATATGAATTTATTTTGATTATGGAGTAATTATCTAGCCGACCTACAACTCATGTAGGCTCAGAAGCCCAACAGTTGCATCTATTCAAACATCACAATTGTGTATAAATATAGGAGGAATTTTCCTCATTTGATCCATCTCATCTCCTCACATCTCTCTCTCTCTCCTGCGCAGAAAAGAGGCTCTTCTCTACTGCGCAGAAAAGAGACCTTTCTCACACATGTGGAGGAGCAGTTGCAGATTTTAGGGCAGCAACTGCAGAAGTGAAGTTTGACCTGCGTGGACCAGAAGATCTCCTCATCAGAACTGCGTTGTAGGTCCATCTAGATCTCCTCTGAAGGCCGTACATTTTGGTGGTGGAATCGAGTCAATCCGACGGTCGGTTTGTGAGATATCAACTGCCCTAGTTTTGATGATGAAGTCGCTAATGTTGATGTTGCTGATATAGGGTTTGCTACTGCTGATATAAATAAGATTTATTGTATTATTTCTCTCTGTTGAATTATTGAAGATAAAAGAAGATTTGATCAAAGGGTTTCCCCACATATTGTGGGGTTTGTCCCTGGCTAGCCACCACATCTTGTGTATCTTGTCTTGGGTTGATCGTTTAATGTTCTATCTGCACTTTACTTTATGCATATGTGATTGCTAATCTGTGGATAATAATAATAAAAAGAAGTAAACTGCTATAAGAATAGAACATACCATAACTTAACATGGTCTCGAAGCTGAGGTGAAGACAAAGCCCGAGCAAGAGCAAGAGCAATCATCGAAGAGAAGATTGGTAAGGCTATCCTAAAAGAACTATGGGGTCCTCATCACTCTTTCCTACTGAGGAAAAGCTCCGTGAGAAAGCTGACTATCATGGATGGAAGATGTTTATCGATCTAACCCTTGAGGATCAAGGTGTGTTGGATCATGTGAGAGGAAATATTGTTGAGCCTCCATCAAATGCACCTCCTGCTGCCAGGAACAAATGGAAGAACGGAGAAGTTAAAGTGAAGAAGATCATCAGGGACTCTATTGACAAATGCTTGGTGGCCTACATCTCCGATCTGAACACCTCCAAGGAGATCTACGATAGACTGGTGAGTTTATTTAAAGTAAATGATGCAAATCAAGTTTTATTTCTCAGAAATAAGCTGAAGGAATTAAAGAAGGGTAAAGATGAGAGTATGCAAGCATACTTCTTACGAATCACCGAGATCAGGAACGATCTCCTATCTATCGGAGAAACTCTTACTGATAGGGAAATGGCACTCACGACTCTTGGAGGATTACCATCTGAATGGTACGTGTTTAGGACCACTCTTCTGAACAACAATGTAATTCTTGGTTTCGAGGAATTAATGGCTAGATGCATCCAAGAAGAAACAAGGATAGAAGAGCAAGAAATGCCCATAACTAAAGGACCTCCTGCTGCTTTTTCTTCTCATACTAAGAAGAGAAATAATTCCGGGACTAAATCTAAAAGAAAGGCCAGACCTAAGGGTGGAAGAAAAGGACGATGCTACATTTGCGACAAAGCAGGTCACTATGCAAGGGAATGTCCTGATAGAAAGGACTCACACAAGGATGATGATCAAAATCCCTCTCATAGAAATCGAAGGTATGGAAAATCTAATAGCAGAGGTAAAAGGAGTGCCGGAAATCAAGGAAGAGGTCAATCATTCAAGAGGGCAAGAAATTCCAGGTATGAATCTAATACTGTAGATAATAAGCAGGATAAATATTATCTACCAGCAGCTCTATCTACCTCTGCTCCTACAGACTCAATGGGAATTTGGCTCATTGATAGTGGTGCCTCAAGGCACTTCACTGGTTACAAATAAGTTCTCTATAATCTGATAGAGAAAGAAACGAACCTGGAAATTATCCTTGGAGACAATATGAAATATCCCGTAAGAGGTGTAGGAAATGTCTCTCTCAAATTGAATCAAGGAAATACAATCCACTTACAGGATGTATTATATGTACCTGACCTCAAAAAGAACTTGGTGTCCATCTCGGCAATGGAAGACAAAGGCTACAAGGTAACCTTTAGCAATGGCAAGGTACGTATATGGAAAAATAATGTTAAAGATGCCTTCACTCTTGGGTTTCGAGTTGATTCATTATATCAGGTCGGTGGAAGTCCACTAGGTGTCATGTCTTGTGACACAACTCTTCAGTCCGAACTTTGGCATCGGAAGTTTGCTAACCTTCATTAGAAAGCTCTACCCAATGTAAGGAAAATGGTAACAGGGATGCCCGAATTCCGGGTAGAGAAAGAAGGTGTATGTCCAGGATGTGCCGAAGGAAAGCTCAAAAGGGGACCATTCCTTTCAAGCCAAAGCAAAACCTCTGATATATTACAACTATTCCACTTCGACATATCTGGTATGATTCCTGTGAACTCCTTGGGAGGATATTCATATTACCTCACCTTCATAGATGAATATTCCCGGAAGACTTAGATATATTTCTTGAAAAAGAAGGATGAAGTGTTCTCTTGGTTTCGACACTTCAAAGCCTTGATTGAGAATCAAATTGAAAAGAAGATCAAGATCTTAAGGACTGATAATGGGATGGAATATGAATCTAACAAGTTTCATGATTTTTGTAAAGAGGCTGGCATTAAGAGGGAGACTACTACACCATATACTCCTGAATAGAATGGTGTCGCAGAAAGGAAGAATCACACGATTGTGGAAGCCGTCCGTGCCATGCTCCATGATCAAAGTCTTCCAAAGTTTCTATGGGCCGAAGCTGCAAACACCGTTGTATATGTACAAAACTGATGCCCTCATCAAGCATTGGGTTCTAAGACTCCTAAAGAAGTGTTCGCCAGTAAGAAACCTGATGTATCTCATTTCAGAATTTTTGGAAGCCCTGTATATTTTCATGTGCCTAAAGAGAAAAGGAATAAATTGGGTGCATTCGGGAAGAAAGGAATCTTCGTGGGCTATGGTGAAAATACTAAGGGCTATAGAGTCTACGTAGCCGGTCAAAGAGAAGTCGTAATTAGTCGTGATGTCACCTTTGACGAAGACATGGCTCTCAGAAAGGTGAACAATATTCCTACTTTAAAGAGCTCTCAAGGAGATGGCACCAGGGGACCAAAAGAAAATGGTGATGAAGCAATGTGGGAAATAGTTCCCAGACCCCAGGACAAATTAGTTGTCACCTATAAATGGCTTTACAAGATAAATCATGCCACTGATGGAAGTACAGAAAAGTATAAGGCTCGTTTTGTCCCTCGTGGCTTCTACTAGAAGGAAGGTATAGACTATGACGAGATATTTGCACCTGTAGCCAAATATACCTCCAACCGCTCGATAATAGCCCCTGCAGCTTCTCAAGGATGGAATCTACATCAGATGGATGTCAATACCACGTTCTTGCATGGCTTGATCAAAGAAGAGGTCTATGTGGAGCAACCCGAAGGATTTGAGATTTATGATCGAAAATCTCATGTATGCAGGTTGAAGAAAGCTCTCTATGGGCTGAAGCAAGCACCCCAAGCTTGGTATGAGAGGATCGATAGCTATTTGAAGAAGCTAGGATTCACTAGGAGTGAAGCCGATCCTAACCTTTACTTTAAGGTTGAGGATGACAAACCTCTCAAACTGGTGCTATATGTGGATGACCTATTCCTAATAGGTGCAGACCCTCTCATTCACAAATGTAAGAGGGAGTTGGCTTTTGAATTTGAAATGAAGGACCTAGGACTAATGCATTATTTCCTAGGACTTGAAGTGTGGCAGAAGCCAGGGAAAATTTTCCTATCTCAAGGAAAATATGTGGTGAAGATATTGGAAAGATTCAGTATGGTGGACTGCAAGCCTATAACTACCCCGATGGAGCTTGACTTTAAAAGGTTAAGTGGTAGCGTTGCTGGACCCATTCTACGAAATGACACTCAGTATCATCAACTCATCGGAGCATTGATGTTCTTAGTGAACTCCCGTTCAGACATATGCTTTGCAGTCAATACATTGAGTCAACAAATGGTTGAACCTCACCAGATACATTGTATTGGTGCTAAGAATCTGTTGAGATATCTTCGTGGCACAATCACTTATGGGCTCAAATACACTTCTGGGAATGTGAGACTATTTGGATACACAAATGCTGATTGGGCAGGCAATGTGGAGGACCGTAAGAGCACATCAGGGTGTTGCTTCTCCCTGGGATCTGCTTCAATATCCTGGATGAGCAGGAAGCATAAATCGGTGGCTTTAAGCACTGCCAAAGCAGAATACATTGCTGCTAGCATGGCCTCCTATGAGGCAGTATGGTTGCGAAAGCTCTTCAGTGAGTTGTTTGGATTTACTTTGGATACCACCATGATCCTTTGTGACAACCAGAGTGGAATTCGTTTGTTGGAGAATCCTGTATTTCATGATCGCTCCAAGCATATCGATATCAAGTACCACTATATTCGAGATATGTTACAACGGGGAGCTATAAGGCTCCAACATATCGGTACAGATGAAAAGGTCGCCGACATTCTGACAAAGCCCCTAGGGAAAGTAAAATTCCTGACTTTCCGAGAACAACCTGGTGTTGTTCAAAGACCCTCTGATGAGGGACCTGTATGATGCATTGAGCTCTAGGAGCTCCGGGGGGGTGCGGGGTACTTCTTGGAGCGACATATGATCATAGGGTGATTCACCACCCCTGGTGGTATACATGTACACCCCATGGCGACTGTGTAGTAGGATTGATGTGTTCTCCTGTGAGGCCTAGATTGATGTGTTCTCCATGGCAATTGTAGCAAGATTGATGTGTTCTCCTGTGAGGCCTAGATTGATGTGTTCTCCATGGCAATTATAGCAGGATTAATGTGTTTTCCTGTGAGGCCTAGATTGATGTGTTCTCCATGGCGATTGTAGCAGGATTGATGTGTTCTCCTGTGAGGCCTGGATTGATGTGTTCTCCATGGCAATTGTAGCAGGATTGATGTGTTCTCCTGTGAGGACGGGATTGATTAAGTTCTCCTGTCGAGGCATCATACCCATGCAGTATGGGACTCATGGGAAGTACCTCTCACCTGATCAATGAGCAGGGAAATGAAGTTAGGGACCATAGTAGTACCAATGGATGCATCGATGTATCTACCATACTCCCTACGCTAGGATGACCTCCATTGATCTGGGATCAATGATACTAGTCTGGGACCAGTGAGAGTGGTACATACGATGATGTTCACTTCGAGTCGGTTAAGACTGGTCTGGGACCAGTGGTACACTCTCTGAGCCTACGATACTGGTCTGGGACCAGTGGTAGGAGTGGTACCTACTATGACGCTGACTTCGGGTCGGTTGACACTAGTCTGGGACCAGTGGTATGCACTCTGAGACTGACTTTGAGTCAATGGAGGATGATACTGGTCTGGGACCAGTGGTAGGAGTTGTACTCACTATGACGGTGATTTTGGGTTGGTTGAGACTGGTCTGGGACTAGTGATACATACTCTGAGACTGACTTTGAGTACGTATGATACATCCTCGACCATTTCTTCTTCTTCATAATTCGGACAAAAGCAGAGCAGAACAAAACAAAGCATAGCAAAGCAGAACAGAGAAGAACAGTGCAGATCAGTATAGGGGAGAACAAGACAAAGCAGAATAGGAAGAATAGAGAAGAGTAGGGCAAGGATCAGGTTGTACAGGGCAGTGCATTTGATGGATGAATAGTAGCGAACGATAGACAGATTGTAAATGAATTTCTCCCTAGTTGAGAGGGAGTGTTAAATTGGCAACTAGGGCCAAACTCCATAAGGGACATCTCATTCATGGTTGATAATATTTTTATTAGATTCCTCTCATCGAGAGGTGTAGGATTGATCTAAAGATCATCCGATTCCGATAAGTATTTATGGAGATATGAATTTATTTTGATTATGGAGTAATTATCTAGCCGACCTACAACTCATGTAGGCTCAGAAGCCCAACAGTCGCATCTATTCAAACATCACAGTTGTGTATAAATATAGGAGGACTTTTCCTCATTTGATCCATCTCATCTCCTCACATCTCTCTCTCTCTCCTGCGCAGAAAAGAGGCTCTTCTCTACTGCGCAGAAAAGAGACCTTTCTCACACATGTGTAGGAGCAGTTGCAGATTTTAGGGCAGCAACTGTTGAAGTGAAGTTAGACCTGCGTAGACCAGAAGATCTCCTCATCAGGACTACGATGTAGGTCCATCTGGATCTCCTCTGAAGGTCGTACATTTTGGTGGTGGACTCGAGTCAATCCAACGGTCGGTTTGTGAGATATCGACAGCCCTAGTTTTGATGGTGAAGCCGCTAATGCTGATGTTGTTGATCTAGGGTTTGCTACTACTGATATAAATCAGATTTATTTTATTATTTATCTCTGTTGAATTATTGAACATAAAAGAAGATTTGATCAAAGGGTTTCCCCACACATTGTTGGGTTTGTCCCTGGCTAGCCACCACATCTTGTGTCTCTTGTCTTGGCTTGTTTTCTATCGATCGTTTAATGTTCTATCTGCACTTTAATTCATGCATATGTGATTTCTAATCTGTGGATAATAATAATAAAAAGAAGTAAACTGCTATAAGCATAGAACATACCATAACTTAACAAAATCGAATTTCCACATCAGCATGACAACTTGGAGGCAGTTAAGTAGTGTGACATGACTGTTGTCACTCATTTAGATCAACAAATTCGAGTTAGTGGACTTGGAGTTCAATCATGCATGTGTTGATTGCTAAATTATAGCAATTTATTTTGGTTATTTTCAGTTGTACTAAGTTAACTGACCTCTAACAATCAATAGAGTCAGCTGAAGGTCAGTTGAATAGTGAGACAATAGTCTAACTCAAAGATTTGTCGGTTAACTAATCAATCAACCCAAAATAGCCCATGAATGCATGGAATTTGAATTGCTTAGTTGGAGTGGAGGAGACAAAGGCTAGTGTAGCATGAGTTGTATACTAGTTGAGTGTACAATTGTTGCATGCAGTCATGAGATCAATTCCTTGGGAATTGCGCAAGGAAACAAGGACTTCCCTATTGCTTAGGATCTCGAATTAGATCATATTTGTGCAAGGAAATAGGAGGCTCAAGGAGGCATAAAGTGGCTAAGTGTTGGCCATAGTTCCTTAATCAGTAGAGAGAACAATTTTGCTTTTGCAAGTTGTGCTCAGAGTTGAAGCAAGCAACTGTAATAGTTTCTATATTCAACTGATTAATGAAAAGAGGCTTGAGGGGTTTTTCGTAGTTGGGTTCCCCTGGAAATCATTGTGTACTTGTGGTTTTTCTTGTTGCGTGTCTATGCATTTTGTTTTAAATTGTAATTTTCATTATGCGGATTATTAGAGTATAATTTGTGTCTCCTGATTTCATTTTGATTTCTTGAGCAGTTGAAATTTCTATCAAATTTCTACATGGAAAGGGGAAAGGCCAAAATTTTAGTATTGTCAAAATGAATTAAATGTAAGATCTTATGGGAGTGCTCAATGATGACAAATTTAGAGGTTCAAATATGGAGTGTGTCAGTTACGTGTTCTTTAAGGTGAGCTTTGAAAGATCTCCCGGTTAGTGCAATGTAAGACAGCCCATAGGAACAAGGGATCTCATAAAAACCAAGGCTTAACATAGTGTCATTCTTGTCTTTGGGTGATCAAAAGAGTTTTCTAAGGATTGTCTAGGGTTTGAATAAGGTTTTGATGTTCTTTCTTGAAAGGATTTTGGAAATATGATCAATAATTCCTTGAATATAGGGAAGGGTGATTTTGGTTAAGGGAGGATTGATGGCTGAATTTTTAGGGTGAGGGTGGAGAGAGGAATGGAACCCTACTATCAATTTTCTATCTTAAAAGTATATTCCCTAAACTATGATTTTAGTTGATCTCAATCTTTTCACTTCAAAGATGCATACATAATTGCATATAAAAGAGCATGTAACCATGAAAGCATATCACATAAAAGGAGTGGAAATAAAATGCAACCATCAGAAAACAAAGACACAAAACAACTTGATAATAGATTTCACCCAGTGTGGGTTACGTCTTCGAGCCCTGCTCAAAGTGGGGAGGCCTCGTTAATTAATCTTTAGAAAAAATAAAATTACATACATGTACAAAATGCACATCTTTGCTAAAGAAATTGTTTGCACCATTGAATTCTTGGTGAAAAATTGTGAAAAATGACTGTAAACTCGAGCCCTTTTCGCTTAGGTCAAAATATGGACCCTTGGGAATCTCGAAGATTCCTTCTCACTGTTTGATGGGAATTTTGTCGTTCATATGAAAAATCTAACTTCACCACTGCACTCCTTATAAAAAACTAAGTAAAATGAGTATAAATTCGACCTGGTTTTAAAACTGCCAAACTTTGGCCCTCATGAAATCTTTTAGATTCCTTATGATTCCACTAAGATTCCTCTCTGGAGGTTGACTGAATATATACTTCTTAGATGACAAATCTGATCTCACCACCATGCTCCTTGCGAAATTCTAAGAAAAATGAGTATGAATTCGGCATCATTCCGGCGCTGTGAAAAATTGGCTCCAAGGGAATCTCAAAGATTCCTAAGTCATTTTGCATGAAAGAATATTCTCCATAATATTCTGCCTTGAGAACTGTGCCTGGGCGGGGTTCCACTCGACCTCTGTGCTCCTGGTTTTGTTTTGTCGGGCACTCTCCATTGGTTCCCATTGGGCAAAAGAACAAGGTTTAAATATCATGGAGCCGACAAATTTTACAAGGTAAGGCCCATGGGTCGTTGGCAACGGTGATTAAATTTGGTGTGAGAGGCCTAAGTTCCAACTTCGCAGCCTCCCGACTTTGTATTTTTTGTTTGGTGTTATGTGTTTTTGGGGCATGTTATATTTTGGATAATGGAGCCGCCACAACAGGCAGGCCGACCACCCGAATGGCGCGAGTTCGAGCTTCGCCGGCTCCATCATATGTGGTGACTGTTGGTTAATAGTTGGCATGGTATATATATATGGTGTTGCAGTTATGTGGGGATACTGGCGGGTGGGCCGGTCACCGACAGGTGTGGGTCTGACTCCTGTCGATCCCGTATATATATATGTGTGTGTGTGTGTGTCTGTGAGGTATGCGAAGGGTTGGGTGGTTGGCGGAGTCCGCGGGCCTTGTCACCACATTAATTAATATGTGCGACCAAGGGTTGGTCGGGTTTGGCCACCCGCCAACCCAAATTTAATATATATATATATATATATATATATATGTATGTATATGTATATGTATATGTATATGTATATGTATATGTATATGCATATGCATATGCATATGCATATGCATATGCATATGTATATGTATACATATACATATACATATATATATATATATATATTAATTTTTATATAAATTTAAACAAATTGTTAAAAAATTGTCCACCAGATTTTTGGGGTTACTGAACAAATTAAGTAGGTGACAATTTTTCCAGTTCCAACTGCCGGAAACCATCGCCAAAAAGTGAAAAATTGTTGCCTTGTGAATTTCGGCCAAATTTAGTGGCTCTGCCAAATTTAGTCGAGTTCCAAATTTAGTTGGCACTCTGCTAACTTTGGCCAGGTGGCCTAGTTTGACCAAAAAATTGATTGGCCATAACTTTCACATATGATGTGAGGTTAAGGTGTCATTTGCATCATTGGAAAGCTTGTGAAGAGCTCTTCGATATGACCTTAGTTTCACTGCAATCCAACAACTTTTATTTTTGAGCCTTTCCTGAGCTCTCTTTGATTTCTGAGCCTCCCTAGAGCCACCTAGATCATTCCACCTCACTAAGGAGATTTTGATCCTCTAAAAGCATGAACATAATCTACGATCTGTTGTGCCCCCTTGTCTATGCAACAAGTGCCCTGATAGGCCACACTTCCTTCTCCTTTACCTTTGTTCTTTGGAGTCATAAGTCATGAACCGACACCTACAAACCTGTAGTACAATCTTTGCAAATTACATGTTCAATTACATGACCAACCATTACCCAAGCATCCCCCTACTTGCTAAGAGTTTATAAGAAACACTCTTTGGTCAAGTGTACATCATAATAGAAACCAATATCCCAGTTAATAAAAAGAGGCCAAAACATCATCATGTTTCTTCCATAAGTGATGGAAAACACATCATCACTTTTCAATCATTTCGCAACATATGATTTACAATAATTTGGCCATGACAAGCTAATATATCTAATAAAACCATCTCTCACTAAAAAAAGTGAATGGGTCATATCCCTGTGACATATTTGCTTGTTCAGCATCTTCACCAACTAGTTACTTCATAGGTGTTGTATGGGCATGGAGTATCTGACATGTGGATCTCTGTTGTCCATCCTTGTTGTAGTGACTACAATGATTCTTTCTCCTCCAAACTTTTTGGATAGTCTTCGAACACTTGTTCCTGGTGTGCCTCTGATAAGTGCCTGTGGAACCCTTACTATCACTGGAATGTGATGAGGTTCTCCCATCATCTGTTGTTGGTTTGTCATTAGTTTTCTTAGAGAATTCTCCAACCTCTTTTCTGACATACACAAGTCCTGCATAACAAGGAAATTCCTCCACTTTGATGGGATTCACAATGCCCTAGTCATTAATGTCGAGGCCCTTTCCTTGATATCCCATATTCTTCAACAATTTTGATCCAATTCTTGTAGCATGTTTCTCAAAAGAAACAAAATCGTCATTATAAAAAGAACATGAGATTGAAGAATCACTTTCTACCTCCGGCTTGTTGTGATGCAATTTTTCCAAGGCCTCCTCCTTGTTTAAGAGAAGATCTTCGGCGAAAATCACAAGATAAATCATTTGTTGATGCGTTTCGAACCAACCAGTGTGGTTCATCGTCAGGACAAGATGAAGAAACAGATACAGCTTAGCATGTTAAATAGTCTGAGCAGAGACTCCAACAGCTAAATCGACCAACGGCTAATTTTGACCTACGGACCCAGGTCAAATTACTATTCATTAATTTAATATTATTATTATTTTAATATTAATACAAAAAATATTTTTAAAAAATTAATTAATTTATTAACTAATATATATATATATATATATATATATATATATATATATATATATATTAAAGTTATAATATTAGGTTATTAATAAAAGTTAGGATTCAAAATAGGTTAGTTTAAGAAGATAATTCACTTATTTATTTAAATTATTCACTAATTAATGTTAATATAAAATAATATATTTCAATTAAAATCATACAGTTAAGGTTAAAAATATCAATAAAATAATTTAAATGGTTAGTTAGAAAAGGTAATTTAATTATAAGTAATTTTTTTTGTTTAATTAAATTATTTATTAAATATAATTAATATTATATTAGTAAAATAGTCTTGATATTAATATATTATTAATATTAGTAGTCAAAATATTATTATTATTATTATTATTTATGGAAATAAGTTAAATTAGGTAAGATATATAGATATATAAAAAACTTTTAAGGGTTAGTTTATTGAAAAAAAAAAAAAACTTCAATATAATTTATTTATTTAAATTATTTATTAATAATTATATATATATATATATATATATATATATATATATATATATATATATAAAAGTAATAATCTTCGGTTATTTAGATAAAAGTTAGGTAAAAGACAGTTGAAAAATAAATAAATTAATTAATTAATTAATTAATTAGTTAATTAATTAACAAATAAAATAATTAATTAATTAATAAATAAATAAAAATAATAATAATAAAATAATAAAATAATAAAAATAATAAAAAATTAAATAAATAAATAATAATAATAATAAATACATGTAAATATAGGGTATATAAATCAATAAATAAATAAAATAGAGAGAACGACAAAAAAGGGGAGGGACAGGAAAAAGACCAAAAGCAGCCACAGAGCAAAACGGATCAACCCCAGGAGGAAGGAAGGCTCCAGGGGGAACACAGAAAACTAAGACGACAGGGCAGGGATCCAACAGCTACTGATTTTCCAGCCGTCATCTCTATTGAGATTGTTAGGCCTTCTTTCAATCTCAATAGCTTCCCTGAATTTACGATGATGGAAATGAGCAATCTTAGCAACAACCTTGGCCTCCTCAATACAAACCTGATGCTTGGTCTTTTCCACATGCTCTACTAACGTTGAAGACTTGGTTCTCCCATGTCTTAAGTCAGTTGCATGTTCGCTTATCCTCTAATGGATGGAGCGTCCTGTTTCCCCGATATAGGGGGTTCCACAAGAACAAGGGATCAAGTAAACACCCTTCATGTCCATAGGGTCAACAGGATCTTTCACCGATCAGAGGGACTTACGAATGGTGTTGAGGGGCCTAAAGGTAGAGGGGATATCATACCTCTTAAGGATCCGAGCAATTTTGCCTGTGGTTCCTTGAACATAGGGAAGATGGACTCCTAGTCGGCGCTCCTTCGGTTCTTTATTAATCATCGCAGTTTTAGAGGCTTTAAGGAAAGCCTTCTGACCTAGGCGCCTACTGTAGCCATTCTCCACAAAGACATTAAGGAGATGGGATCTCTCCTTATCAAAGCTCTTACTATCAGAAATCCTCAGGGCATGAGTAGCAAGGGTGTTAAGAACACCCAACTTTTGAGCAGGGAAATGATGGGAATCGGCATGAAGATACTGCTCAGTATGCGTTTTCTTACGGAATACTGAGTGGGAGAGAGAGCCATCCATATTCTTAGAAATAAGAATATCCAGGAAAGGGAGGCAACCATTGACCTCCTTTTCCATGGTGAACTTAATGGCAGAGGACTGATAGTTGAGGTGATTGAAGAAGCAATCCAGCTCCTTGTGGCCATGGGACCAGATGACATTAGTGTCATCTACATACCTCCTCCAAAGCTTAGGAAGGAGCCGAGCCAAGGCTAGAGCTTTGGCTTCAAAATATTCCATAAAGAGATTGGCGACAATAGGGGAAAGGGGGGAGCCCATGGCAACACCACAAGTCTGTTCAAAGAACTCACCCTCGAAACAGAAGAAAGTGGAAGTGAGACAGATCTCCACCAGATGCGCGGTATCGGGATCCGTTAGGCGATAGATCACTTCCAAGGCCTCCTTTATAGGGATGCAGGTATAAAGGGAGACCACATCAAAGCTGACCAGGATGTCCTCAGGGTCAAGCTTAATATCTTTAAGCTCCTTAATGAAGGATGCAGAGTCTTTCACGAAGGACTCAGTGCGGCCAACCAGGGGCTTAAGTTTCAGGGCGAGGAACTTAGCTAGAAGGTAGGTCGGACCACCAATGGTATTGACGATAGGCCTCAGAGGGACCCCTTCTTTGTGAATCTTAGGTAACCCATAGATCCTAGGAGTAAGGGGACTGCTCTCAATGAGTTTGTGGCTTAGAGAGCCCACAGAACTACTGGACTTGATGGCGAGAGCCACAGTCCTAGAAACTTTCTTAAGAGGGTTCTTGGGCAGTTTTTTATAACTGCCACTATTGTAAAGATGATCTAACATCTTCTTACGGTAATCATCCTTGTTAAGGATGACCGTAGCCCCTCCTTTGTCAGCCTTCAGAACGACAATGTCTTGGTTCTGATTTAATGAATTAAGGGCAGAGAATTCCTCCTTGCTGAGGTTCTTCTGAGGGGGCTTAGCCTTCCTAAGGACGACAACACAATCCTACCTAATAGTATCCTTGATATTGTCCGGAAGATCCCTAATCCCGTATTCCACGTCGCAAATAATGTCATCCACCGGGATTCTTCTAGGGGCAAGGGAAAAGTTTAAACCTTTGCCTAAAAGACTAAAAACAGAAGGGGAAAAAGAAAAGCTAGAGAGGTTAACCACTCTTTTATTCAAGGAAGAAGGGGGAGAATGAACCTGATTCACAATCAAATTCTCAATGTTAAGGTTATTAATATTAATACCAACATCAATGTTATTATTAAAATAATATTTGTCCTTAGTATTATTATTAATGTCACATAAATCAACTTTAATATTACCCGAAATTTTATTCAAAATATTGTTATTATTCTTATGCTTAATACTATTCTTAGATCACTGTTGTTGCAACCATTGTTTCTCCTCCTTCGCTTCTTGTAGGGGTCTCTTTAGTTCAACATTCTCCGCTTGAATCCTTTAGTTGATCTTTTCGACTTCTTGGAGTCATGATTTCTTTGGTGTCTTTCTCATATGGGGCACAACATATGTTGAAATCTTTGTCTCATCACCTGAATCAGAACCCAAGTCAATAGGTCCACCTTCTGCAATCCCAAGCACTGTAATCTTCATCCCATCACTTGAGTCTGGTTCCAATTCAATTGGTCCAACACCTGCAAATTATGTAGTTGTGATCTTATCATAATCCTCTTATTCATATTCTTGGTATTGTTGCACAGTTGCAATTATCTTCTACTTCTCTTTTCTGTCATTCCTCTTATGCTCAATTCTGGATGCAATTTCCAACAGTGCTCCTCATCATGTCCTTCTTTCTCACAATGAGTACAAGAGGGATTTGCTTCTCTTCTCTTATTTGTTTCTACCCTCTTTGGGCGGTCACCTTACTCATGCTTACCCCTGCTTTCAAGATGTACAACCTTCACACTAGCTTCATCAAGAGTTTAAGGTTCAAATAATAGCAATGAATGATGCAAATAACCATGCAATGAGCCAATATATTTCATCAACATTTCAGGAGTCTAATGGAACATTCAATGCTAATGCTTGTTTCCTAAACTCCTCTGTAAAATTATGAACATTTTCATCTTTCTTTGTTTCAAATGTTGCCATTCCATCATGGCCTTTTATCGGTAACCCAATGGGTAAAACTCTCCCCTTAAAGCAGAAATGAACTCAGACCAATATGAAAAAAGTTTACGACTATTCTTACCACCTTTTTGCAGCTTACTTTCCCACCAGACGATAGCAGTGCCACTCAATCGAAGGGATGCTAGCTGGATTTTGGATTCATCCTCCTTGATTCGTTATATGCGTACTTCAACCTGTCTGATCCAATTATCTAGTTTTTCTGCATTAAATTATGCACTAAACATATGCAAATAAACTTGACATCCAACTTAAAAAATGGATTTTTAGATGCAATCCTATGATGCTTGTTAGAATGATAAGAAGAGGAAGAAGAAGAACTTTCACTGGAGGACAAAGAGAGAGGGGGATCTTCTCCTCCACCTTCATGATTTTTCAAGGCATGATCATTTGGTTCTTTCTTCTCTTGTTTCATTGTCTTCTCATATTCTGCAAACAATTTGTACATTTTTTTCTGATATGGCATAGAAGGCCTTGCGATAATTTTTCTCTTCCTCCAACCGAGCATCTTCATCTTCCATTTTCATTCTTCATGTTGCATGCCTCACTTCTGGATCAAAGGACTTAAGTTTCCCTTCAACTCTTTGGAGATTTGATGACCAGGTGATCAAATTTATTCTCAAAATTCAAATTTTCAAAAATGCTCGAAACCTATACTAGTGCATAGATCTCGATGACCTGAATCCAACACAACTTGTTAAACTCAAAACTGATATCATATGCTCCTGATATCGTGTTCTGATCAAATTCTAGAACATGAAAAAATTTAAAAGTTGGGTTATAGGTATGCTCAATCAACATTTCGTACGCGGACTAGGCAAGCGACTCGGCATTTGACTGTACAATTTGGGCCAATGGTTGATTGACAAGTGTCTCTTTTTTATTAGCTCGTGGATGGTGCAATTTTATTGGCTGCATGGTTCGTTGATTGGGACCAATGGGGGAGAGACACATGGGCCAATTGGAGGCTGCCACATGGCCTCTAATAACAGGTCAAAAAACAAATTGTGGTCCGAACGGACCTGGTTGGATTAGAATGCGCGACCCTTAGGGTGGCAGCAAAGTGCTCCACCACTGCGCCACTGATGTTTCTTATTAATGATATCCAAAAAAAATTATTTAAAGTTTACCCTTGGCATATTTGGGGTTAGCGTCGGGGCTAAGCCCCAACCCTAGTCACTGTGCCCAAGAGAACCAAGAGGCGAGACCAAGGGCCAAGGCTTAGCCCCAGCCCCATGGTCATAGCCCATAAAACAATGCAATGGAGCGGAGAACCATGGAGTGCAGAGTCAAATGGGGACCAACCCTAAAGAGTCAGCCTCAGGTCGCATGACCCTTTATACAACCACGAGTAGAGAACAGAGGGGACCAGCCTCGGGCCACATGAGGTCAATACGACCACCAGTGTGGAGAGTAGAGAGGGGCTTGCCCATAGAGTGCTTGCAGTGGGGGACAGCCCCAGGGCCTATGGCCTGTCACATGACCTTACGTCGAACAGTTGGAGCGTGAAGCCCTCACCATGGAATTTAAGCACCAGATCGAGGTTTTCTGAGCAAGATATCACCAAGCGCCAGGTGTTGGGGGCCCATCCGGTGGGGGTGGGCAGTTAGCCCTGACCCATGGGCACGTGGCCCCCATACGATCAGAAAGTTTGGAATTTAGGGTTAATGGATAGTTTAACTATCAGACAAATTCACCTGTCGGGCAGGATCGTAGGTCAGGTTTGTGCGCCAATTCCAGATTTGTGACATTCAAGCTAGGTTTAGGTCGAATTGTAGGATGGTTAACATAAGAAATTCATGAGAGAGTTTAGAGGCTCATAAATTTTGGATTTTTTAGCCAAATTGAGCTTAGAAAGAGGTTGCTTAGTGGTTTTTGGATGTTTTGAATCCATTGGTAATCTCTATTTTATGATTTTAGCACATATACAGGGCCCTTTTGTAGGTTTGAGACTAAAGGTGTATGGATCAGTTAGGGACTGGAAGCAGTTATGGGAAGTTTTTGGGCATGGAGAAGACCTTGTAGGGGTATTCTATATTCTAGAAGGCTACTACAACAGTTATAACTAGCAGGGTTTAGCTCAGGTTCAACTTCTCTTATCATGAAGTTTTGATTATATGTTTCAATGTGGAATTGAAGCATGCAAATGAAGTTTTTAACTCATTTCAGTTGAAGTATGTCATCTTTGAAGAAGATGTTTTGGTTTGTTGTTGTTGTGAGAGTTCTTTGTAGGAGAACATTATCTTATAGGGGTAATAGCTACTTATTTTCCTGCAACAATTGTTTATGTACTTCATTGATATTGAATACATGAGTGGTTTAGTCATGTTGACAAGCCTGAAGATGTAGCCCAAATGGGGTGAACTCCTTCAACAAACCTTTGTATTGCTCTTCTTTATGCTTTCATTGATTATGTGTGTTATGTTTAGCTACATATGGAGACTATTTCATGATTTGAAGAGACATTGAATAAAACTATTATTATAATACCCAATTTTAACCTTGCAAAGTGTTGATGCGGTCCTAAGTTTTGTTTATTTGATTTTGGTAAAGAGGAATAAATCACCTAAATCGAATTTCATATCAGTTTGGTATCAGAGCCTCAAGTTGACCAAGTTGCAAGATGGGTAGCAAAAAGAATCTCCAAGAGCTAGAAGAGAAAACTTTGGCTCTTTGGATGGAGAACATAGAATTGAGAAGGATGTTGGAGATAGCTGAAGTGGAGAAGGGACACATACATTTTGTTTTGCAGCAAGTTCTTGATGAGCAAGTTGCAGAAAGCTCTACCCCTGCACCAGCAAGGGAAACCTCCAAGATGAGGCCAATGTGTGGTCATGGTTCAAAAAGTGGTTTTAGACCATATGTGAAGATGTTGCATGTGATTTTTGCGAACATCTTTGAGAAGCACACCATAAGACAATGGAGAAGAGTGCGTGGCTAGAGTCATATACAAGTTGGCCATCATCACCATCATCTAAAGCTAAAAGGATGCATGACAAGTTTAAAGAGGTATTCAATGTCTCAAATTCCACTCCTTCTGCTTTCATGCATAATAACTCTTTTACAACGTTCTAGAAACATACCAAGGGCATAGGTATGGAGTTTCTTTCTAATATGAGATACGAAGGTGGAGGTCTAGGCAAAAATGGTCAAGGCATTACCAATCCGATTATGGTTGAGGAGAGATCAAAGTACCAGAGATTGGGATATAGATAAAGAGAGTTTGGAGAATGATCCAAAAGGATTGAGATACATCAAACATCTGAGCATGAGATTTCACCACCTTGTGACAACCGTCGATGCTGTTTCTAGAGACAGGTATAAATCTCAAGAGTGTTTTCCAATGCATGGAAATTTTGAATACTTGTGGAATCAGTACCCTTGTACATTTTATTTATGATTTTGACCATTGTGTGGCTATATGTGAGCAACATATGTTAATGGTTAAATGAATGAACCAAATTTTGGGCATCAAGCATAATGAATTTCTTTTGCAAGAGCAAACTTCTATGTCAACAAACAAGAAGAAGTTTTTTTGTGCTCATTACAAAGTGCATGGACATGACACTAAACGATGTTGGAAGTTGCACCTAGAACTTCGTTCAAAGAAAGGTAAAGAGATTATGTTGCATAATGCAAGGAAAAAAAAGGTGGCAAAGAGGACTCTCCACAATCCTAAGTGACCTTCAAGACAAGAAGATGCAAGAAGAGAACCCATAAGCCTAGGAGAGGCAAAGTTTGGGTACACTTATTGTAAAGTTGTTTTGAACTTTTTTTTGTAAATACTTGTTGTCATTACCTGTTTAGGTACTTTTGTAAAGTGAACATTATTGTCACTATGTTCAACAAGTAGATGTTTTTCATTGATTTATGTATTGACTTGTTATAAGTCCACATGTTCAGGACTTTTTGTGAATGTACAAGATTGTCGTTCAAAGTTGTCTACAAATTGTCATATGTTCACTAATACAAGTATTCAATTTGAAACTTGTGTGAATTAAATCTTTGTTTCTAAGATTGTATAAGATGACTATGTATTGTAGGCAAGATCAATCATATCATGGAAAATTTTGCAGCAGTGTACTTTTCATGTACAAGCTCAGCTTGAAGATGTTAAAGAAAATTTATTTTTCTTCTGATTTCAAAGATGGAGTCAAGTTTTTCTTCAACTGTCTAAACTTCAAGAATAAGTGTTTCTGGGGCCATGCAAAGATGAGATTAAAGAGAATTTTAAGATTGCACTCATTAGTATTTTGTTCCTGCAACAATGATAAGAATGTTGGCTCAATTCTTAACAGGACAACAGGTCTTCATTATGATGATAAGTGAAGTGCCTTGATTAAGGCTTGTAGGGCACGAATTGAAAATTTGCAGTTTGGATTGAGTTTTTGGGTATTTTTGAGTTATAGCCTCTTTATATTGACTAGGGAAGTAAACTTTTGGAGTCCAAAAGTTCCTAATGAGGAGGTGTGAATCAAATTTATGCTCAAAATTCAAAGGGTTAAAAAATGATCAAAATCTATACTAGTGCTAGATCTCGGTGACCTGAATCCAAAGCAACTTATTTCACTCAAAACTGATATCGTATGCTCTCAATATCATGTTCTAATCGAATTCCTAAACAAGAAAAATTTTAAAAGTTGGGTTGCAGGTATGCCCAGTCATCAATCCGTACGCTGACTAGGCAGGCAACTAGGCATTTGAATCTATAATTTGGGCCAATGGTTGATTGATAAGTGTGTCATTTTTATTGGTTCGTGAATGGTACAATTTTATTGGCTGCAAGGTTCGTTGACTGGGACCAATGAGGGAGAGCCACGTGGGCTAATTGGAAGCTTCCACGTGGCCTCCAGTGACAGGTCATAGATTTTGTTGTGGGTCAAACGAGCCTGGTGGGAATCGAATGCACAACCCCGTGGTGGCAGCACAATACTCCACCATTGGACCACCAATGTTTCTTATTAACTATAACCATCAAATTTTATTTAAAGTTTATCATTAGCATATTTGGGGGTAGGGTCGGATCTAAGCCCCAGCCCTTGTCATCGTGCCCAAGAGAACCAAGGGGTGGGACCAAGGGCCAGGGCTTAGCCCTAGCCCCATGGTCATAGCCCATAAAACAATGCGACGAAACGGAGAACCATGGCGGGTGGATTCAAATGGGGGTCATCCCTAAAGAGCTAGCCCTGGGTCGCATGACCCTTCATATAATCGCGGGCAAAGAATGGAGGGGGCCAGCCCTAGGCCACATGCAGCCAATATGACCATGAACATGGAGATCATAGGGGATCCAACCCATAGGGCACTTGCAGCAAGGGCCAGCTCCAAGGCCTATGGCCCATCACATGACCTTATGCCAAACAAATGGTGTGTGAAGCCCTCAGCACAGATTTTAGGCACCAAGCCAGGGTTTTAGGGGCATGATATGACTAAGCACCAGGTGTTGGGGGCCTAACCAATGGGGGAGGGCAGTTAGCCCCAGCACCTGGGCACGTGGCCCCCACACGACCGAAAATTTCGGAACTACGGGGTTAATGGATGGTTTAATTGTCCGACAAATTCACCTGTCAGGTGGGATTGTGGGCTAGGTTTGCGCGTCGTTTCCAGATTTTGGGCGCTCAAGCTAGGTTTAGGTCGAATTGTAGGATGGTTAACATAATAAATTCATGAGAGAGCTTAGAGGCTCATAACTTTTGGATTTTTTTATCCAAATTGAGCTCAGAAAGAGGTTGCTTAGTGGTTTTTGGATGTTCTAAATCCATTGGTAACTTCTATTTTCTTATTTGAGCACATCTACAAGGTATTTTTTTAGGTTTGAGACTAAAGGTGTATGGATCAGTCAGGGATTGGAAGCAATTTTGGGAAGTTTTTGGGCATGGAGAAGACCTTGTAGGGGTATTCTCAATTCTAGAAGGCTACTACAGAAGTTGTAACCAATAGGGTTCAACTCAGGTTCAACTTCTCTTATCATGAAGTTTTTATTATATGTTTAAATGTGGAATTGAAGCATGCACACAAATTTTTTAACTCATTTCAGTTGAAGTATGTCATCTTTGAAGAAGATGTTTTGATTTGTTGTTTTTGTGAGAGCTCTTTGTAGGAGAATATTACCTTGTAGGGGTCAATAGCCACTTATTTACCTGCAACAATTGTTTATGTATTTCATTGATATTGAATATATGAGTGGTCTAGTCATGTTGATAGGCTCGAAGATGTAGCCCAGGAGGGGTGAACTCCATCAACAAACCTTTGTCTTGCTCTTCTTTATGCTTTCATGGATTATGTGTGTTATGTTTATTATGTTCAACTACATATGGAGACTATTTCATGATTTTAAGAGACATTGAATAAACTTGTTATTATAAGACCCATTTTTAACCTTGAAAATCGTTGACATGACCCTAAGTTTTGTTTATTTGATTTCGGTAAAGAGGAAAAAATCACCTAAATCCAATTTCAGATCATTTGCCCTGGTTATCATATACTTCCAATTCACATCAACTGAAGACCTTCCCTAATACCAAACTTGATCTAAATCTTATCACTTCAAAGATGCATATAAAATTGCATATAAAAGAGCATGTAACCATGAAAGCATATCATATAAAAGGAGTTGAAATAAAATGCAACCATGAGAAAACAAAGGCACAAAACAACTTGATAATTGAGTTCACCTAATGTGGGTTACATCTCCAAGCACTGCTCAAAGTGGGGAGGCCTCGTTCATTAATATTTAGCAAAAATAAAATTGCATGCACATATAAAAGACACCTTATACCTCCACTTTCCGGTATGGCTTAAAAATGCACACCTCTACTGAAGAAATGGCTGTATTATTGAATTCTTGGTGAAAAATCGTGAAAAATGACTAAAAACTCGACCCATTTTTACTTTGGTCAAAATATAGATCCTCAGGAATCTCAAAGATTCCTTCTCGCTTTTTGACTGGAATTATGTTGCTTAGATGACAAACCGACTTCACTATTGTGCTTCTTATGAAAAACTAAGTAAACTGAGTATAAAGTCGGTCTAGTTTTGAAATTGTCAAAATTTGGCCCCAGGGAATCTCTTAGATTTCTTGTTATTCCACTAAGATTCCTCTCTGCAAGTTGACTGAAGATATGCTGCTTAGATGAAAAATATGATCTCACCATCACGTTCCTTGTGAAATTCTGAGAAAAATGAGTATGAAGTCGACATCACTCCGGCTCTGTGGAAAATTGGTTCTAAGGGAATCTCAAAGATTCCTCAATGATTCCGCATGAAAGAATATTCTGTAGAATATTTCGCCTAGGGAATTGTGCCCCAGAGGGGTTCCGCTCGACCTCTATGCTTCTGGTTTCCATTTCACTGGGCACTCTCCATTGGTTCCTGCTAGGCAAATGAACAAGGTTTAAATATCATGGAGGCAATGGATTTTACAAGGTAAGGCCCATGGGTTGTTGGCAATGATGATTAAATTTGGTGTGGAAGGCCCAGGTTCCAACCTTGTGGCCTCCCCACTTTTCATTTTTTGTTTGGCGTTATGTGCTTTTAGGGTGGTTATATTTTGGAGAGTGGAGTCGTCGTAATGTGTGGGCCAACCACCCAGTCGGCACGAGTTTGAGCCCTACCAACTCTGTCATATGTGGTTACTGTTGGTTAACGATGGGTGTGGAATATATATATATAAGGTATGCAGAGGGTTGGGTGATTGGCGGGGTCCGCAAGCCCTTCCACCACATTAATTAATATGTGCGACCAAGGGTTGATAGGGTTTGGCCGCCCGCTAACCCAATTTTAATATATATATTTTTAATTTTTATATAAATTTAAACAAATTGTTAAAAAACTATCCGCAAAATTTTTGGGGTTACAAAAAAAATCAAGTAGGCAACAATTTTGCTTATTCCGGCTATCGGAAACCATCAGTGCAAAGTGCCAAATTGTTGTCTTGTTAATTTCTTCCAAATTTAACGGCTCTGCCATATTTAGCTAGGCTGCAAATTTAGTTGGTGCTCTGTGAACTTTAGCAAGGGGGCCTAGTTTGACCAAAACTTTGATTGGCCATAACTTTCACATACGATGTCAAATTGAGGTGTCGTTTGTGCTGTTGGAAATCTTGTGAAAATCTCTTAGATCTGAACCTAGTTGCACTATAATCTAACAACTTTTATTTTTGAGCCTTTCCTGAGCCCTCTTTGATTTTTGAGCCTCTCTGGAGCCACCTAAATCATCAATAAACCCCACCTTTCTCTAAATTCTATCACCTAACCTTGTTTTTCTTCTTCCCTTGTTTTTATTTCCCTTTTTTCATAACCTAATCTAGTTTCTTATTTATTAATTTTCCTAGATTAATCCTTTAATTCTTCCATGGCCTAAACTATTAAAATTGTTGATCAAATCTAACGAATAATTTCCTTTTTACTTTATTAACTTATTTTACCTTTTTAATCTAATTTCTATCTCTATTCTAATAATTCAGTTTATTATCACCACATCCATCGGAAAACCTCGATGCGAATTCTTGAGCTCTGCAACCTAACCCTAACCTGCTGCCGCCGCACCTGACTGTTCACCCTGCAACTGCCGCCGCTCCCCTGCTGGTCGATAGCAATGGAAATGGCGGGCGGAGGGGAGAGCTCTGCTCCCCCTCCAAATCACTCTGCGAATTCTGACAATACCGTTCTGCACCCTTCTGACGCTGGCCCTGATGCAGGACATGGCGACAATCAGAAAGCTGAGGCAAAGCTCCATACGGCCCCGACAGAAGACGATGACGCTGACAAAGAGAACCATGACAAAGTCAAGGCGACCCAGCCTAAAGCAACCTCAGCCACTTGCATCCCAAAAGCTGCTGAACCCATCAAGGTGGACTTGCCCAGCCACCGTATCAATGGTGAAATCCAGTACATGCAAGATCATGCCCTCATAGGAAAATTTTTAGGCTTCTGGCCCACGGAGAAAGCATTACAAGGCTGGATAGCCTCAAAATGGAAGCCCAAGGGACAAATAACTCTGCAACTAGGACCAAAGGGCTTCTTTACAGCTATATTCCACTGTGTGGAGGACAGAGTGAGGATATTCGAAGGAGGGTCGTACTTCTTCAACTCGTCAGGCCTCTATCTCACTGAATGGAAGCCCAGATTCAACCCCGACAAAGAGGACTTCAGTTGGGCACCCGTCTGGATCAGGATGTACTCCCTCCCGGTAGAATACTGGAAAGAAGAAACTCTGGCGGACATAGGCAACAAACTGGGCACCTTCATTCGAGTTGCAGCAGAGACAAAAACTCGTAAGTACACCTCCTATGCTAGGATCTGCGTCCAGATGCATCTGACCAACGCCCTTGCGGATACGGTAAAGCTCTATCACGATGATTATGAATGGTCTCAAACTTTAGATTATGAACATATTCCCTTCCGCTGCCGTAAGTGTCATGAGCATGGCCATTTATTTCGGGACTGTCCTTTAAATTCCCAGTCCAAAGTAGCTACTGCTGTCTCTGGAGTAGACTCTGAAGGTTTCATCAAAGTCCCCAATCGCCGCAGGCATACCAAAAAGAACCAGCCAGTTCTTGAAAACCCTTTCAAAGAGAACCTTCAGAACAAATTCTCTGTTCTCGCTACGCAGGAAAAAAATGATCATACCAGCTCTGAATCCCCTCACAAACCCTCTGAACCATCTTCCTCCCTCCCTCATTTGAATCCCCCGCAATCCTCCGCCCCGGACCCAATCAATCCCACTCCCATCCCCTCCTTGGAGAAAGGTAAATCCATATCTCGTTTCAGTCCCCACTCGTTCTCTAAAGAGCAACCCTCCGTGGTTCTTGAGCAGCCGGATGCAGATATGGAAACAGACGCTACTCTAGCTATCAGGCTTCAGCATGAAGCAGATGAAGAAGTTCCAGGTGAAATTACTGTTATGGAAGAAGACCAAACGGAGGTCATCATCGATGGATTAGATATCTTTACACTTGAGGCGGCATGCAAACAAAAAGAATTCAACTCCATTCAACCTTGGCAAATCGATAAGCTGGAAGGAGTCCTAGCCAAGGCACAGCATAATAAAAGCCTGGGCATCCAAGGAGGCAGTCCATGGGATGGAAAAAAGTTACTCAAGGATCTCAAGAAAAGGGGAAGAAAGACAGACCTCCAGCGCACCATAGCATTGGGAGAAATACTTATGGAATCAGGACAATTCCCTAAGTTGACAAAGTTCTACAAACCCAAATCACAGTTTACATGAAGTTAATATCCTGGAATGTGAGAGGACTCAACAGCCCCTCAAAACACAGAATGATCAAACATCTGATTCAGCAAGAAAAACCCACCATAGTTTTTTTGCAAGAAACTAAAAGCACCACTGATGCTATTGAACGAATCCGTGGCAAAGTTTGGGCAGGAAGCAGGGCTATCTCTGTTGATGCCTCAGGAGCCTCAGGTGGGTTAGCTATTCTATGGAACCCACAGATCATCACTTTATATGACTTCCACGCCACACTCCATCTCCTTCAAGCTTCATTCCACCTCGTTGGCACGAACATACATGGTCACCTCACAAATGTTTATTTTCCTCAATCTATTCAGCAAAAAATAGAACTTCTAGAAACGCTTGCTCTTCTTAATGAAAACAGACAATTCCCGCTTTGGATCGGGGGAGGCGACTTCAACATAATAACTTCCATGGCAGAGAAACAGGGAGGCCGAATTGGGCTTGACAGTGATAGTGAAAGCCTCAAAGATTTCATTCGAAACAATCACCTTATGGACATCCCTACCTCGAATGGAATCTTCACATGGACCAACAAACGAAGAGGTATTCAACATATAGCCTCCCGCCTTGACAGATTCTTTCTTTCTGACAATGCTATCCATTTAGGAGGGGATTTCAATGCATCCATCCTTCCTCATAGTGGATCCGATCACTGGCCAATTTTGTTACAATGGTCCAGACCAGGCAATCAATGTAACCGACCCTTCAGATTTGAAGCGTTCTGGCTCACAAATGCCACTTTCAGAAAAGTAGTCAGAGATGCTTGGACAGCCTACATTCCGCCGCAGGGTGCCAAAATGTATCAATTTCAACAAAAGCTAAAAAATTTGAAGTATGTCCTCAAAATCTGGAATCGCACAAGTTTTGGCAACATTCAAGAGAAGCGTTCTCAATTAGAGCAGCAAATGAGCAAACTCCAACAAAATCTCATTCATCATGGCAGAACAGAAGAACAAGCAAAACAGGAACAGGAACTTTGGAACCAAATAGAAGAACGCAGGAAGCAAGAAGAAATACTCTGGCGGCAAAAATCGAGAATCAACTGGCTCAAAGAAGGCGAGAAGAACACAAAATTCTTTCACAAGACTGCTATCCAAAGGCGAATGCATAATAACATAGCGTTCATCAACAACCAACAAGGCGAAAGAATTGAAGAGCATGAGAACATGGAAAAGGAATTTACAGGGTATTTTAAGGAAATCTTAACGGAGCCCGTTGAGAACAGGGAAGCAGCAATCCGAGCCATCACGCAGCACATTCCCAGCATTATAACCGAGGATCACAACAACAGACTTCTCCAGCCCACGACCCTGCAAGAAATTGAAGAAGCCATGGCTCAACTCAAAGACGGAAAAGCGCCAGGTCCCGATGGCTTCACTGCCAATTTTTTCCACGAATTTTGGGACCTCATCAAGTATGAAGTATGGAACCTGGTTGAAGAATCCCGAAGTATGCATTGGATCCTCCCGTCCCTCAATACCACCTTCCTAGCTCTGGTTCCCAAAGGTGAGGAACCCAATAGGCCGGAAAACTTCAGACCTATCGCGCTCTGCAATGTCATATACAAGCTAATCTCAAAAGTTATAGCAAACAGGCTCAAACCTCTCCTTCCCCTGCTCATATCTCCGGAACAAACAGGATATGTGGAAGGTCGGCAGATTATGGATGGGATCATACTATCAAATGAGGTCATACACTCTTTAAAGCTCCTCAAAAAATCAGGTATGATTCTAAAACTCGACCTCTCCAAAGCTTTTGATAAGCTTAGCTGGAATTTTATTCAAAAAATGCTTCTAGCCTTTGGATTTAATGCTACATGGACCAGGTGGATCATGAGTCTCATCACCTCTCCTAGCTTTTCAGTTCTCCTGAATGGATCTCCCTCTTCTCCCTTTAAGCCCTCCCGTGGCATAAGACAAGGGGATCCTCTCTCACCCTTTATCTTTGTTTTAATGGCTGAGGGTCTCAGCAGACTACTCAAAGCAGCTATAGCCTCTCACAAGCTCAAAGGTATTTCAATTCATGGTCTCAATCCGCTGTCCCATCAACAATTTGTGGACGACACTATGTTATTTGGCCATCCTTCCTCAAAAGAAGCCTCCATGTTTAAATCGCTCCTCTCTCTTTACTCAGAAGCTTCAGGTACCTCCATCAATGCCTCCAAGTCTCAGCTTTTCTTTTTCAATACCCCCCTCTCCACACAAAGGAATATAGCCAGAATCTTGGGATTCTCCATCTCCCATCTGCCTTCTAAATATCTTGGAGCGCCACTCTCAGCGTCGGCTATTAAAAATACCTCCTGGCAATCTCTCCTTGACAAGCTGGAGTCAAAACTCTCTTTGTGGACATTCCGTGCTCTCAACATGGCAGGTAGATTGGTCTTGATCAAGTCTGTCCTTCAAGCTATGCCGCTGTACCTCTTCTCCACTTTGGCAGCTCCAAAATGGGTCCTCAAAGCCATTCGCAACTTACAACGCAACTTTCTCTGGGGCTCCACGGGCAGAAATCGAAAATGGGCCCTTGTGAATTGGAAAGAGGTATGTAAACTCAAATCAGAGGGCGGACTAGGGCTTCGAGATCCACTTCAAAGCAACAACACTATGGGTGCCCGAATGTGGTGGAACTGGCTCTCCAAGCCTCACGCACCTTGGGCCCGCTTATGGCAAGCAAAGTATGCTATGGGAAGTCAGTGGCAAGATCTAATCAGAATCAACTCCAGCGCCCAAGGCTCTCCAATCTGGAATGCTGCTAAGATACACAGTCGATTCATACAGGAACATAGTTTTTGGGAAATACACTCTGGCACGTCGGCTAAGTTCTGGGAGGATTCGTGGCAGCAACTCCCCAAGCTTGCAAATCTATTCCAGATGCCACTCTGGCAATCGTATATGCAGCAAGAAAACCTCATTCACGTGCACCAATTCTGGCATCAAACGCAAAACCAAGGCTATCAAACATGGAGACTTGCAAACAGTTGGCAAAGGGACTGGGAAGGCGAACCATACTCAGACTTGGATCAGGAACTCACACAACGCCGAATACGACACTCCCACCAGCAGGACAAGCTTAGATGGGGTCATAAGCACAAAGGCACATTCACCACAAAAGAGGCACATCAGCTGCGCTACTCAGACAACCAAGATAATCAAGACCAAATCTGGGCGCGTGTATGGCTTTCAGGGCTTTGGCCCAAAATTTCAACCTTCCTATGGTTACTCAGCAAAAAGCGTATACTTACTTGGGACAATTTGATAAAGCGAGGTTTCATTGGGCCCTCTAGATGCCCAAACTGCAATCTTCAAGCAGAGACAATCAGCCATCTCATGGAGTCCTGTCCACTTGCAAAGCAGCTCTGGGAAAGGGTGGAATCCTGCAACAAAAGAGCAGTACCAAGAGGAGAGGATATAACGGATAATCTCAGGAAATGGAGCAAGAACCCGTTCCAAAGCCAATTCCTCAATACATTATGGGATCTCATTCCTGGTTTTCTGTACTGGCTCCTCTGGAAGGAGCGTAACTCTCGTATCTTCAACAACTCCTCCCGGACAATAGATGCTCTGTGGCTCATCTATAAAAGAAATATCCAGGAAACCTTAGCCATCAAATCCTGGTATGACACTGATATGCCAGAAGGGCAGCAGGAAAGGGACATATTAAAAGCTTGGAATCTTGACCCTTCAGCCTTTGCAAAGGTCATCACGCGCCCCCCTAGCAACCCCACCTCACCGTCCTCATGGTCCCTACCTGCTCTTAACTCTTTCAAGCTCAACTTTGACGGAGCAGCAAAGGGTAATCCTGGTCAAGCTGGCTATGGAGGAATCATCCGAAGTCATACAGGTGCACCCATGCACATCTATTATGGCTCTCTTGGCAAAGATACTAATAATGTAGCGGAAATGGAAGGACTTTGGCAGGGGATCTGTATCGCTGAGCAACTTCACTTCTTTCCACTAGAGGTTGAAGGAGACTCGCTGATCCTTATCAATGCAGCCAAGAAAATCCAAGCAGGAACAGCTGCGGACAAAGTTGCAACCAGCTGGAGACTTCTGAGCAGGTTGGAAGCCTTGGCAGCTAAGCTTACAAATCCACATAGCCTATCCTTTCAGCATGTGCGAAGAACAGCTAATCAAGTCGCCGATAGACTAGCCAACCAAGGAGTTTCTCACTTCTTCTCAGGATCCCTGGACATAGTCGAAGATGAACAACTCAAAAAAGACTGCATCACCTTGGTGCAAAAGGATCTCTCCCCCCCGGATGCGGGTGGTTGTTAGCAATACAGGGCCCATGGCTTGTCAGCAGGGCAGGTGTCCGCCCGGACAAGCCACGTACACCCAAAGGACAAGCCTTAAACACACAGGCATGCAGCATTCAAGGAGGGTAGTTAATTCTGGTTGCAGAGCCGTCCCCTCGGCATTCACTACGAGCATTGAAACGCTAACCATGGCTCTTCATAGCCGGAAGCTCTCGGACATTCTCCCGCATTTCTCGCCTGCACCGATTCTGATCTTGAAGGAAGTGGCGGAGGCTCAATGCTTCGGCTCTCTGTCAGGCTCTGAGAGCGATTGCGACGGTTCAGGTGCTATAGACCGGAGCAATTGGAAAGCTTCCCGGCAGTTCAGTCGTGAACCTGGTCGTTTGGAGGTGCTGCATACCTTCCATCCGCAGTCTTGCTGGGGAATTGGGAGTCTGGTTCAGGGGAATAATCTGTGTGTACACGCCCGCCATCCGCACACCTTCAGAATGCAGCGTGAACGGCTTCGGGGTACCAGTCGACGGGGCAGTTTCAGTGGAAGAGCCCCTTCTCCCTCCTCCTCCATTGAAGATTCCTCTGAGCATAGAAGACCAAAAGGAAGGCCTCCGGGCAGAGGAAGAGTTGCGGAACCTCCGGAGCGAATGGAGTGCGGGCATACTGAGCATCCAATGGTTAGATATCGCCTTCCCTGCACTCTGTCCAATTCTACCTTCTTTGTCACTGTTTCAGTTGAGCATTGCCGAAATCAGTGGGGAGATGATGATGCTCCTCGTGCTGACCCTCCGCGGAATCCTGGGGTTGTCCCGACTGTGGACATGGAATTTCCGGCCGTTGATATGCTGAGGCCTGTTCATGATCCTGGAGCTGGTCCAAGCCTCCCTGCTGCAAGATGGAGGATAAGCCACAGACTACGGATGAAGGCTAGTTCGCGCTCCAGGTTTCTCTGCATGAATTTTCTCTCTGTCAGCTCTCTTTGCGACCACATATGTATCTGCACTCAGTCTTTTTGTACTTCTGTTCATCTCTGTTATGGTGTCGGTCATCTGTTACTTCTGTAATGGTGTCTATGTGTCTATCGTGTCTATGGTGTCCACGTGTCGGTTATGTGTCTATGTTGTCTCAGTCCATGTGCCGGCTACATAAGCGTCACTCTGGTTCCAGCTTTTGTAATCCTGATATGAACATTCTCGTGTTTACAGTCGGTCCCAGGACCAGTTTTACAGGGCCGCGGCCCTGGTGTAATACTGATAATGTAATTTGGCTCTCGCTGTAATATATTTTAGCTCAGTCTTATTTAGAAAAAAAAAATAATTCAGTTTATTATTATAATATTTCCTTTAATTAACCCTTATCTCTATCGATGGTATTTCATTTTGATCTAATTTATTTCAATTGTTTACCTTTTACTTTTACCAACATCCTTTATTTATCTCTAGTGATTTATTGTTATCTTTATTAGTATTAATATCAATCCTTTATTCTATTATTTTATTTACTAATTTGACCTACATTAAATAAAATATTAGTAACTTATTGGCACCTTGACCAATTTTTTTCTTATAATTATTCATAATTACTCTAAATAGACCTCCGTCTAATATTATTGATTATAACTTGATGGTTTAATATTTATTATTGTACACAATTCCTTTACCCCTTTATGTCATATTTATGGTTAGTTTGACCAATCGTCTATAAAAAAAAAAAATTGTCAATAAAAAAACTTTCATTAATTAATAAAAAAGATACATATTGAAAACCAAATTGCCTTTACTCTGTCGGCTTCACTTCGACTGGATTTGTTAACCATGAGAGCGTTATAGAAACAAAGAAGATATTGCCATTTTTCCCAGGAGTTCCAAAGGCAAAAAACCATACAACCCAAAACATAAGAAAAAACAAAAAAACAAATTGTTGAGGGCATTTACAAAGGAGGGTTTGGTGCATGAGCAACGTCTTGGCCCACAGGGTGTCCATGACCTTCGTGCACATGGAAGTTAATGTGAGCCAGCCAAATTTTGATTTCATCGAGCCACTCACTGGTTCGGCGTTGGCTCCAACGCATGGAGGTAAGATGGTCCAAAATTTCCCCTTGGATGAATTGAACATCATTTATGTACGCAATGGTGTCATTACGGTCTTCATACCGCTGCTCACGAAAGATATTGATATTGGCCACAATATCCCGTAGTTGGTCAACAATCAAGGTAAGTGAGGTCGATAACACCACCTAACCTGTTGATTGGGCATGATTGTAGGTGACCTCGTCCTCCTCGTCTGCACTCCCCCCCACATCTGCGCCCCTTGGTCGACCCACTTTCCCTACAAACCCCTATGGGCAACACCCCACTGGTCACGATCCCTTTGGCAATCGATAATTGTCACGAAATCACTACACTGGGTAGTTTGAAGACTAGGGTCTCTCAACCGACGCCCACTCTTCCAGCAGTTTCAACACTTGAAAGGGAGCTCAGCCACCCACCACACACAATGGCCACAACTGCTTTCACCACACCAATTATGGCTCCAATTGAACCAATCTCTCAAATACAACTCGACGAAACAATAGGGCTTCCCAATTTATCTGCCACAGGATCCCCTAGTGACGTTAAGCTTCAAGGAGGTTCCCTCCCAAGAAGTAAAAACAGCTAGTTCATGCCCACAACGACTACAATCACTAACAACATGTCAACTATTACCTAGATTATCGTCACCCTTTGAGGAAGAGCCCTTTACAGTGCCCCTTATGAAATAGGGTTGCACAATACCACCTCTCGAGACCCCTAAAACAAGATTATAACTCAGAGTGGCCCTTCCCAGTAGAGAAGCAAAGCCAAGACCACTAGAAATTGACCAAAAGTAGAATACGTATTATAATTAAGACCAAGGGAAAAACCTCCACTTACCAAAATTCCAGCAATGGCTTGAGAATTATGCCCAGGACCACGCACAAACTATCAAATTGACACTACAAGTGTTGTGTTCTACGTTGCGGGTATGTTTTGTGAGCAACCCCAGCTCCTCTCTCCTGGATCCCACACCATAATTCAAGTCACATGAACAATATAATCACTGCATACATACCACTCATAACCAAACCAATGCAAATTCAAGCCACCTAGACCAACGAGCATGCACAGGTAATAGGTTTGTGCACACTGAGTCAAGTTGATTCCACTCACCCTCCCTCCCATACCATGACACCAAAGATTGCTTAGGACACTTGCTAGCTTGAATATATAATAACTCGACGCCTTCTCAATTCTTCTAGCCGACCCTTGCCACTTGGCTTGGTCGTTGTCAGGGCTCTGAGCATGCGTCATTTGAATCATCCACAAAGGAGTCAGGTCTCGTACCACGTACTCACCCACCCCATCGAGGCTATTTTAATTTATTTTTAAACTAATTAATTGATAATTTAATTTCATGCTATTATTGTAACTAAGCTTATTTGACCTCTTCCTTTATAAATATTAATTAATTAGTTTTCTTTTTCAATAACATTCACAAAATCTCCTTACATCCCCTAACAATCATGTTCTTTATATATTCATTCTTGTTCTAACACTCTTCATATCAACAATGTAGTTTTTTGTCCCTAAAGATGGGTAAAGTGTTCACTCGAAACATCAGACACCTCAACAATGCAACACATTATTCCGGAAGATCTCAACAACCACATAATTATGACTATGAAAATCTACATACTAAAACAAAAAGCATATTAACAGAGAAAACAATATTCAACAAACTTAGGCATGGTACATGATGAAAAGTAAAATCCTATGAAAAAAAAAAGATATTTAAAAGATATCTATACCCAATCTCAACTTATAACCATCACTTATAAGAATATTGCACATCAAAAATTTCATGGTAGGATTTATCGATTAACTCAAATTCAAATATGTCATTTGTGTGGAGTCATATGCTCGAATTTATGTATTTAATATAAATACAAACCTATTGTGTATGAGTTGTATAAGAGAAGAAACTAATTATATTAATTTTAGACATATTTAACATATTTAAAATGATTAGATTAATCATATATTATACAAATTGTGTGTGGTTGTGTACTGATGAAACCAACCTAGATCCATCTTAACTCCAGATCTATCAAGCACGAGGAGAAATCAAAATGCTTAAAAATACAAACTATAAAAATATTTCCTCAAATTTTAAACCTCGAAATTTAATCCTCTCAATACTCCATAATTTCAAAATTAAAATAAATCTAAAAACTTCAATATATATTATTAAAAAAAAAAAATTATAAAACATTTTAAATATCAATATTTAAAAATAATACTTTTATATATTTAAAATTTATTTTATAGTAAAATTTCTATATAATAATATCTAAATATTACATTATAAATTCTCTTTAATACCTATGTTGTAATAATTTATTTATATACTTTGAGTTATTACAAATTGGATATTTTTTTGAGGGATTTATTATAAATTAGACATTCCTTTCTTTACAATGATTTACTACAATTTGGACATTCTAATGATAGATGAAAGTGACATATAAAATATTTTAAAAACCAAAATTTATATTTACGTAAATAAACATTAAAAAAATTCACATATTATATCACTACCTTTTTATAAACCCTCTTATCCTTTTAGTTGTGATATCTTATCCAGGTAATTATTATCCATACAAATTATTACGAACGGGATAAACTTTGCTATAAATTCTAAGTTTTGGTTGTGATATCTTATTCCGCTAATAATTATCAATATAAATTAATAATAATAATAATATCCATGTTTAAGGTCACAGTCAAGCTAGACACCAAATTGGTGTATGAGGCCCTCTTGTTTGTGGGACAAGGGACCCATATCCATATTTAAGGTCACAGTCAAGCTAGACACCAAATTAGTGTATGAGGCCCCCTTGTTTGTGGGACAAGGGACCCACCTCCGCGCAGCGATTTGACTGTTAAGTCTACAAAGGCATACATACTCTACCCCCCTCTAGTTTTGAACCTGTGACCTCTTAGGAGGAAACACATGCTCTTAACCATTAGGCCCACTCACGTTGTCATTAGGCCCAATTACAAACTGCATAAACTTTGCTATAATTTAAACATCCACAATCCACGGAGATTATTCAAAATTGCATTAATTTTACGACAATTTCAATATTAATTTTTTAATTGATTTATAAACTTTGTAACAATTTTAATATTAATTTTTTATTTAGAAATGTTGAATTTTATAACTAGATTTATTTTAATTTCAGATTTATCAAGTGTCGAGAGGGATCAAATCTCTCGAGGTGCAAATTTCTTTTTTTAGTGCAAAACTTCAGGAAAGGTTGGCACCTCAAGAGTTTTGATCCCTCTCGGAGCTTGATAGATCCAAGGCTGAGATGGATCTAGGCTGGTTTTAGTTGTGTGCGGTCATACAAAATTTGTTGAACATCTAATTATTTTGATCATTTTAAATATGTTAAATATGTATAAGATTAATTTGGTCAATTTAATTTTAAATTTGCTTAGTTACCTCAGTGTTTTGAGATGAAAGAGATTGTTAGTAACTTGAATGATGAAAAATGATGAAATACAAATTTTGAGTGAAAATTCACAATCTAACAATGTTGAATGATAGAGAATATGAATAATAAGAATATAGTCAATTACAAACAATCTTCATTGTGATCAATTTTTTTTCTACTGTTCTTATTGTCACACCTATTAGTTTTACTATTTTATCATATTGATCATATGAAAAGGGCAGTTGAAATCATAGACCATTCAAATATTTAACTCGAGCTATTGTAGTAAACATCGAACCTTGTATTGTTGCTCTCCAATATTAATAGTAGTTTTCTCCAAAGTCAGTCATTGTGACTTATGGAGTGTTAAACCCCAAATAATATTCAATGGTATTTATTTTCTATTGCTGTATTTGAATGCAAAGTGATTAACAATGTCGAATGGTGTAAAATGGGAATAATAAGAATCTAGCCAATTACAAATAGTCTACAGTTTCAGTAAACAAACATTTGGGGTAAGTGAACATTTTATTTTGGATGAAAATTCAAGTATTATTTATGGTTGAAAACTCAAGTGTTATTTATGGTTGAATTACTGTAACACAGATATCAATTCACATCATAAATATTTTTTATGTGCTTACACTAAGAGAGAGTGTGTATGTTTTGAGGGTGAGAAGGAGAGACAAGTGGAGATAGAGATATAGATCTGAGGGAGGAATATATTATGGAGAGAGAAGTGTTATAGAGAGACAGAGAGAGAAGGGAAAGAGAAAGAAAGCGAGGGGAAACGGAGGTAGAGAGAGATAGATAGATAGATATGGAGAGAAAGTGTGTGTGTTTGGTGGGTAAGATAGAGAGATAAAGAAGGAGACACAATAGGATATAGAGATATATATGGAGGGGGCAGAGATGTGCTTACACTGACATCAATGCACAATATTAATCTAATTACTTTGAAATTATTGTACATCATACATCTAGTTGCATCAAATCAGAAATCAACATCTACATTGAAATCAATGCATCTAGTGCAAGCAATCAAATAGGAGTAGAAACCAACATCTACATTGAAATCAATGCATCTAGTGTAAGGTATTAAATAAGTTTGATTAGAAATCGACATCTGCACTAAAATCAATGCTTCTAGTGAAAGCGATCAATTAGTATTAGAAATCAACAACTACATTGAAATCAAAACATCTATTTTAGTGAAAAACCAAAATATTCATGAATTTATAGATTTAATTTCTATGTCTATATTTGTCTCTATGTGTATCTTTATTCTTCCCTCTCTCTCCACCTTCCATTCTATGTCTATCTCCCTCCCTCTCTCCAACTCTCCATCCCTTTGTTTATCTTTCTCTTCTTCCCTCTCTTCCCCTGTCATCTATATCTATACCTCCCTACATCTCTCCTTATTTGTGTCTCTATCTCTACCCCATAAACACATCTCGCTCACTCTCACTCTCTCTCTCTCTCTCCATATCTATCTCTCTTCCTCTGTCCCTCTCTTTGTCTCTCTCTTATTTCCTCTCACCCCTTCCATATATATCTCTATCTCTCCTTTATTTCTCTATATCAACCCACAAACATACACTCTCTCTCTCCATTTCTATCTATCTCTCCCTCTTCCTCTCCTCTCTATCTCTTTCCCCCTTCTTTCTCTCTCTCTCTCTACCCCCTCCATGTATATCTCTATCTCCCATTGTCTCTCTATATCAATCCCCAAACATACACACTCTCTCTCCATATCTATCTATCTATCTATTTATCTCTCCCTCCCTCTCCCTCTCCCTCTCTTTATCTCTCTTCCCCTTCTCTCTCTCTCTCTCTATCTCCTTCTCTATCTCTCCCTCTTGCACTTCTCTCTCCATATATATCTCTCTTCCTCCCTCCTCTCTTTGCCTCTCTCTTCTTCCCTCTCTCTGCCCTCCATCTATATCTCTATCTACCCTTGTCTCTCCTTCTCACCCTCAAAACATACACACTTTCTCTCCATATCTATCTATCTCGCTCTCCCTCCCTCTTCCTCTTCCTCTCCCTCTCTCTCTTCCCCTTCACTCTCTCTATCTTTCCCTTGTCTCCCCCTCTCTTTCTCTCTTTCCTCTTCCTCTCCTCTCTCTCGCACCATCTCTCCATCTCTCCCTTGTCACTCCCTCTCCCTCTCCACCTCTCTCTCTCTAGGTCTTTCTTTCTCTTCCAACTCCATCTCTCTCAAGTCCTCTCTCTCCCTTTGTCTCCCACCTCCCTATCTCTCTCCCCCCATCGCACTCTCCCTCTCTTCCACCCTTCAACTTTGTTACTATCTCCCTCCCTCTCTCCTTCTCACTCTCCCCTCTCTCCCCCTTCCATATCTATGCCCCCTTACTCTCTCTTCCCATTTTTTCCCTACTTCTACCCTCTCCTTTTCTTTCTCTTCCCTCGTCTCCTCTCTCTCATTCCATTTTCATCTCTCCCTTATCACTCCCTCTCTCTCTACCTCTATCCTTCAATGTCTTTGTTCTTCCCTCACTCTCTTTCCCCTTGCAAATCCATCTCTCTCCCCCTCCCTCTCTCCTTCTCTACCCCCCCTCTTCCTTCCTCTCTCCCAACTCTATGTCTCTCTCACCCACTCTATTCCTCTTTCATATCACTCTCTCTCTTAAATATGATCTCATTGTATTGTATTTAAGAATGTATCTAAAAAAAAAATATCAACCATGTCAAATAAAATACAATAATAAAAAACTTAAAAGAATCATGCACTATCTTTCCTCTATCATTATTAGTCACATTTGCTTTCTCTCTTCACTTGTATGCTTGGTTAAGATGCATCTATCCTGGTTCTTTATAATATTATTTATATTTATAAATTTCACATATGTATATATACAAGTATTCTCATGGGTGCGATCATACCAATGTTAATGCACGGATCCCATTAGAACTCCGCAGTTAAGCGCGTTTGGGCTAGAGTAGTACTGAGATGGGTGACCTCCCGGGAAGTCCTAGTGTTGCACCCTCAAAAGCCCCAAGGGTTAGCTCAACTGGTCAAATAAGTGCCTCGCCATTTGAGAGGTCACAGGGTCAATTCTCCCTGAAGCCCTTGGGGTTAGGCCTAGCTATTGGCCGCACGGCTTGATACCCTTGATCAAACTCATATTTCCGGGTGTCCGTGAACCACCTCGATGAAAAAGTATTCTCACTTTTAATTTATTACCACCTCGATGAAAAAATATTCTCACTTTTAATTTATTAAAATCTCGATGAAAAAGTATTCTCACTTTTAATTTATTAAAATCTCGATGAAAAAGTATTCTCACTTTTAATTTATTAAAACCTCGATTTAATCTCTATGGGAATCTTTTTAGTAGTCGTGAGGATGGAGGGTTTAGATATAACTCAAAAGTAATTATAACCTTTTTGCTTTTAGTTTTAAATTAAAAATATTAGAAAATTAAATTAAAATAAAGTATTTGTAAAATATTTTGATTTTGAAATAAGTTATGGTTTTTGGGCATGTGGTATTGATAAGCTATGGTATTGGCCCATGGTATTGTAACAGAATCCATAACATAATAATTAAAATCCTAGATGGCTCGTGGTATTGATAAACCATGGTACTATGATTTTATTCCTTCCTCTCTCTCTCTTTCTATCTTTCTCATCTGGGTATTGGCCCATGGTATTATAAAAAAACTTATTTAAATGTTAATAATATCAATGGTAAATATTCATAATTAAAAATTTTGTTATATTGTAAATATTTAATTTGTATTGGCTTATTAATTAAACTTAAAATAGTTATGGTAAAATGGAAGTTAATTTATAAATACTATTTATATGTTATATATTTTAATGTGATATGTATATTATATATTTTTTTTATTTAAAAATTTGTTAATAAATTTATTAATAAAAAACAAAATTACAATATAAAAAAAATAATAAAATAAAATAAATTTAAATTTGAAATCTTACCTATAGCATCTCACAACAAAAAAATTACACATTTAATGCTCACCTATCCACCCATCTATCCTCTATTCAAAGATAAAGTGCCTCTGGAAACAATAAAATATTATATTTTGTAATCACATGAATTTTACAACGATTTCAATATTGACCTTTTTTTAATTAAATTGTTATAAATCACATAAATTTTATAACAATTTTAATATTAACAGTTTATTTTGAAATTTAAAATTTTAATATTCAAATTTTTAAGTTAAAAAATGTAAAATATTTATTATATTTTCCCTTTTAGCAAAATTTTTTTAACGAGATTTAAATCATAAAAATTTCTCAACCCAAATAATTTCATTTTCAAATTGCCACTAATAATACTTATAAGAATTAATAACTAAGATATATTTAGACTAAATCAAATTGACTTCTATGTGGTCTATGATATTTTAATATAGACTTTTACTGAAGTGGAGTAATTGTTTGGACAGTTAAAAGTGGTTGGAATTTGAGTAAAAAATTCAAAATTTTTTGTAAATCCCCTGTTTAAATTATGTTTTTGATGGTGGAAATGGATTCAGCACCATCAAAAACTTTTAAAGTACCTAAGATCTTTTTAACAACTGTAACTTGGATTTACAAAAATCTCTCCCAGATTTTATCAAAATATTCCATGACTTTCAGGGCAAAAAAGTAGTCTCTTTAAACTATGACTTTTAATACTTTTAATACTTTTAAAGTACTTTTAGCGTGATAAATTACCAAAATATAAAGACATTGTCTACCTACCCAAATCACAATTTTGCGGGACAGTGAATTTCTTGCTGAACTTTTTTCAAGAAATTTAATTGTTGTAGGGTTTAAATGATTTTTTTGATAATAAAATTAGATTGTACACTTTTAATTAAAATTTTGAAGTTTGATAGCTGCCAAAAATTTCTACCAATTTATTCAAAATCACACTCAAATTTCTATTATTTTTTCTACCAATTTATTCAAAATCACACTCAAATTTCTATTATTTTCACAGCGAAATTGTAACATTTTTGAACACACAGCATTATAGACCAGAAAAGTAGCATGTTTACATACTGAGCATCATAGACCAGTAGAGTACAGTTGGGCAAATTGAGGTCAATGTGATCCACTGTACTTTTGATGAGATGGATTCGTACACTGACACAGTACTTTTGATGAGATGGATTCGCATTACTTGTAGCGAATTGTAGATTCCCTCGCTCCAGGAATTGCAGACAAGATATCAATTTGCAGGGTCTAGATAGCAACTTGCCTGGATTGATCAGGTAAATGCTAAAACAAATCTTCATATGATGGCTTTGGAATAAAAGAAAAGGAGTGAAGTACATACGTATTGACATCTACATGGCATAAGATTCCATGTCAGGTTCATTTATTTTTTGGATTTGCGTTAAATATGCAGGCTCGGATTCATAGAACTTACTCTGTGGAGGGATGCATAGAAAAGAATAGAAGACATGGAGAATGATAAGGCTGAATGAGACGCATGGTTTGGCTCCATTAGCCCTTGAACATACCCCTGACTTCTGATTAATCACACTGGTAGCCGTGTACTGAACGCCTTGACATTTTATACTCAGAGAATAGTTCACGTGAGTTGCATGGCGTTTGATACAAGGAATTCAAATGGTAGTATTTTGATGGTTAAATATCATTTTTTTTCTTGTGGCTCTAAAAATCGATGGAGTTGTTTTTGGTGCGATTTTTTGAGGTTTTTTTTGGGATTTTCCTGTCTAATTTCTCTAAAATCTGGGCAGGAATTTATTGACAACACAAGTTTGATGGGTAACCCCTGCATAATAAAAGTAGCCTAGGGATTTTTCAGGTGTTGAATCCATATACACAGTCGAAAAACTAATTTAAATAACACAAATCAAAATTTCACCACAAATTTACTCCAAAAAATCACACCAAAAATAACTCATTTTTGAGATTTTAATTTTGATAAATTTTTTATATCATTGAAAAAAATAAACAATTAATGTTCACAGTCTAATAGATAGATTATTCCATTTACATTTTATTGTTTTGGGAATTTTGTAAATTAATAATTTCTGAAATTATAAATTTATATTTTTTTTTTATCATGGAGAAATTTAGACATGTAAAACTATTTTAAGGTTATAGTTTTTTTAAACATATATATAATTTATTTTCCCTTGTATAGGGTGCTTGGAAGCTTGGTTAGACCCTTTGCATGTAAGGCACATGAGTGAGAACGTGTTGTCATGAGCTTCCATTACTGCATGCAATTTCCAATATTGTTTTGGTACATGATCATCATGCGTAAGTTGTCGTTGATGTACATGATCACATTAAGAACGACGATGGAAGGTATCGCCATCAATTCACTATAAATGGAATGTGTGCGGCTCCATCTTCACCATTACCCAATCTTCACCATTACCCAATGGATTATTTAAGCCACTTTTTTTTTTTTGGGGTCATACTTTGGTCTGCTATATCTATTATGGATAGATGCAACAATTATCTTTGCTCTATATTTATTTTCTGTTTCTAGGTCTTACAAGTCATAATGGCTCATGCTCTTACCACCCTGGGAAGGCTTCAATGTGTTAGACCAAAGAAGAGTCTCATGCATAATGAAAATAGAGTTAGCAATGTGTGATGTAGTGAAAGCCTTTCATCTCCCCTTTCAAACTTTTAAACTGCAATCAAATAACACTTTTGGGCTCTGAGTGATGAGGTTAAGAGGGAGAGGGTTTGTTAATGAAAAATTTGACTTTATGGTCAAGCATTTTATTCCTAACTGATGAACCAATTGGGAAACCAAGTTCTATTATACCCTGGAGCTCTACTAACATACTTCAGACTTTTGTAGCTCATGCCCTCCTCATTTAGAATGCAAACCGGTTGGAGCTTCAACATTGTCTTGACAAACTAGAAAATAAAGTCATATGTTGGTTACTCTCTACACTTGGCTAGCAAAGAATCATGGTGGTGTCCTTATCTCTAAAGCTACTCAATGTTGCAAGGAAAACCCCATAGATGTCTTTGTAGTTATTGGTGCTTAAGGGACCTTGCTCTAGTTCCTTTCTTTGGTCACATGGTTTTTTCTCTTATGAATGTTTCATTGAGTGATTTAAAACTTGACTCAAGGCCATGCCACTTTCCAATGTGACAAGCTGATTATGAAAACTCTTTTAAGTCTCACTTAATAATACTTAGTTTCTCTCATGACAAACTCTAAGATTTTATCTTATTTAAACATTGTTTAGAATGAATGTCACTTTGTATATATGTATCATAGTATTCAAAACTAGAACTGGTGACTGGATTGGTCCACTTATCACACCGATTTTTTAATCAGGACTAGCAAAACTAGGCTGGTCAAATCTTGACGAACTAATCTTTCAAAAGATACATGAAATAATTAATTTTTAATGAAATTTTTTTTTGAGATTTAAAACCATGATTCTAAACCAATAGAGACAAGATATGCAAAGTTTGTTCATCTATATACCATGTAAAGGTGAATATATCAAAATAGCACCAAGTGCAACATATCAACAACAAAATACATAATCAATGAGACTCTAAATGGCCTCTAGAGTCCAAAAACAATGCTACAAGCTATGGGGCCACTAACCTACTACAATTTTACATATTAGTGATCAAGATGATCACTCCTCACCATTATCAAACTCATCACCACTACTAGACATGAGATCATCAACATGAGCTACATAAACATCATTTGGCTCAGGGTTTGAGGACTCCTCGAACTCCTCTGCAACCTCATTAGTAGCAATAGTAGCAACAAAACTAGAGATAATGGAAGCATGAGTTGGTTGTGTTGCATGACTAGTGTCTTCCATTGGTTGTTTGCCTTTACTTAATTCATCCATTGGTTTTGGTTCCATTTGCACTACCAGATCTGCATTGGTATCACTGCCCCTAACTCCATGGCATTAATATCAAAATCTATTGGTTGAGATTCCACCCATTTTGATGTTGGATCAATATTGTCCAACACAATGGGATCTAGAGCAAGTCTTTTGTTCATCAACTGGTTGCACCTTAGTCAAAGGTTGTATTTCATGAAGACAAGATCATTTAATCATTTTTGTTTCATATAGTTTCTCTTCTTCATGTGTATCTCTTTAAAAATAGACCAATTGCACTCAACACCACAAGTTTGGATGAGGACTCTAACTACAAACTTTTGCAATTGAGGACATTGGCTATCAAATGACTCCCACCAATGTGCTACAAAGACAAAGACATTAGTTAGTTCATTTAATTACTTCTTTGTACAACAATTTAGATTCTAAGTCTGGCTAAAAAAACAAGTATTTACAGTTCAAATTGTAAACAATTGAACTTTCAAAGAAAAACGAATTGGAATTGCTTACCTAATTGATCCACACTCTTGCTATTGTTGCCAAGTTTTTTCCAAAGGTACATGTGGCCTTACTAAAAAGACTAAGTTGTTTATGTATTTCCAATTAAGTTGTTTATGTATTTCCAATTGGTTAGAATGATTAGGGACCATGCGGTCCAATCAATCATACAACCCATCTTTGACCTCCCCAACGTGCTCTTCTCATAGTTGAGATTTACAATGATATTTTGGGTTTAGAAAATACATGGCTATATGTATAGGATGGAGTTGATTTTTCCATATATTATCAATGATATCCCAAATAGACCCATATTTAGCCACTTTATCCTTGTAGGTTGCTCGTATCTACTCCTTTGCCTTATCCATAGCCTCATAGATGTAGCCCATGCCAATTTTTTACTCATCCACCATTCGTACACCTTAATAAGGGGCTTGCCAATTTTCACAACCTCTGCAGACTTTTTCCAAAAAGAATTGTCGAAAACATTCTTTTTGGTGTCTTTGCCATCTTGTCTATCATCCCACCAAGTTGAATTCCATTCATTAGAATAAAACATTTTCTACAAGCTTTTTTGTTGAGAATTAAGAGATTGCAACATAAGGAAGTGGGTTGCAAATCTGGTAATTGCAATTCTAACAAGCTCCTTAGGCCCCGACATTTTTCCTCATTAGGCTCAATACCCAAAAGTGGTTGTAGATGTATTTTGTGATGCACTTGGCATCTTCTACCATGTTATTTACCGACTCCACTTTCCCTATGTCTTCAAGAATAAGACCGATGTAATCTCCAACACATGGAGTCCATAATGGGCCTTATATTTGGACTCTAGGATCTTTCCAACAAGAACATAGTTTGAGGTATTATCTATGATGACCTACAAAACATTCCTCCCACCCCCCCCCATTGCGTTAATGATCTGTCTTAATCATCTCATCCAGAAGTTCAAATAAAAGGTTTGCATCCTTCACCTTATCAGATGCGTCGATTGCTTTCAAAAACATGGTTCCTTGAGGGAAAGAAACAAGGAAATTAATGATAGTGTGTTTTTTCCATCTGTCCATCCAACTAACATGATGGAACAACCTATTTTGGTTCATGATTCTCTATACTTAGTCAAATATTCGTCAGTGCAAAAAAACTGTTTTTGCAAAGAGTTCCCCTCAAGTCATGCACATAAGGGGCTTTAAAGCCCTTTCCTGCGAATATAACAGAGTATCACATAGCTTGGTAATAAGGTGAGTGGGTAGCATTAAATGGAATATCTGCATCATATCACCATTTAGCATGTATTGAAAACCAACTACTTTGCATTGCTTTTTCCAATGGTTATACAAAGTGGGTAGCGGTAGGGGAAGTTGAGAAATAACTCTTGATGTTCATTCTCTTTTTTCCTTTAGATTATTGGCCCCAAGAGAAAGAGGAACATAATGGTGGTGGACATCAGTGGAAGAGATAGAAGAGAAGTCTTGAATCTCAAAATATTCATACCCACCAGCACTCATGGCTTGTAAAATTTCCTTCTTCGCTGCAATTTCTTCTTGGATAGCCTTATCGCTAGCCTTTTTCTCCTCAAACTTCTCAAATTTTGCAAGGTATTATGTTGTAGTATTTCCTATCATGTCCTTCGATGCTTTACATGGATTTACTTGGCCTCTTATGTGAGCCATGTGTTGTTTCAACCTCTAAATACCCCCCTCCTCTAATAGATTTTTAGAAATATTTGCAAATCATTTTTCTATCAATCATATTACAACGAGTCCATGTAGTGTCCTTGGCTTTTGGAGACATGGTGGCTAATGAAGTATTTGAAATCCTCAAAACAAATAAATTTGCAAATAAATTAAAAAAATACAAATAAGTAAAATGGAAAACCTAAGGTAAACTTGGAAAAAAAAATGGGGTAGATTTAGCCTACAAACAGGTTGAAATTTGAAAGAACACATTTTTTTTTTAACGGACAACAATGAAATACATATTTTTTCAAGTGATAATCCTTGGAAATGGAAACTAGTTGTCTTAGCCTCCTCTTGAAGAGCCCAACTCCACTAAACAACTCCAAAGTAGCTCCAAGATAACAAACACAACCAAACTCTCTATTGTTCTACTACTGGTAGATTTAGCCTACAAACAGGTTGAAATTTGAAAGAACACATTTTTTTTTTAACGGACAACAATGAAATACATATTTTTTCAAGTGATAATCCTTGGAAATGGAAACTAGTTGTCTTAGCCTCCTCTTGAAGAGCCCAACTCCACTAAACAACTCCAAAGTAGCTCCAAGATAACAAACACAACCAAACTCTCTATTGTTCTACTACTCCATCAAAAACTCAGTGCTCCGCCAAGAAAACAAAAACTCCAAATGAGATGTGTGAGGCAAATGAGGGTGGAGGCATGATTTTAAAAACTTGGAGGGGTTGTTTTTAAAGAGAAATAACCCCTAGTTTCCCTCAAAACCACTCACGCATGCCTGAAACTGATGCACGTGCGGTTGTAGTTGTGCTGGTAATAAACCACCATGTTTATGAATCCACCGATTTATGAAAGTAACAATTAGTTCCATCATAAACCAATTGGTTTATGACTAATTTTATGCAAACCCTATGCTTGCAAGTGAATGAACTAGGTTTATTGGTTGGTTTGGTCAAAGAGGCTAATGAACTGGGCGGTTTGATCGATTACCAGTTCCACCCGACCAGTTTTGAATACTATGATATGTATATCTCTTATTTCTTAATAATAAAATAACTAACTTCAAAATATATACAAAATTGCCCATGAGGCCTAGAGCAAACAATGACATGGTGTTATGTTAACCCACTTCGTGGTGAAAAGGTCACTAGAAACGCCACAGGCAAAATTCCAACATGCTAAGGGTTGGTGTGGCCGAGGCTCAAGATCCCCAAATGGTTTTGACTATTTCAATCTCTACCCATGAGATCTCAAAACTCACATCACCTAACAAACAAAAATTATACAAAACTCACATCACCTAACAAACAAAAATTATACAAAATTAAATATTACAATAACCTTACTTTTTATATATATATATATATATATATAATAACCTTACTTTATTTATTTATATATATATAAAATAAAACTCAATGGAATTGAATTTACCAATTGAATTTAAACCAAATTAACATGAGGCATAGCATAAAATAAAGAAGCAGAAGCAATATGATTATCCTGAGTTGGATACCTAGGATCTTTAAAATTAATCTCATGTGATGCCCATTTATCCCCAGCTTATTTGTATGCGTAGGGTCTTTGAAATTAATGCTCGGTACACTTGTTTAGTCGAATGGTCTGAGGCCCTGCCCCTTCGCCTCTCCGTTGCCAACTCATAGAAGGATCCTGTATTTATTAGACCATATGACACCAACCTAACTATTCCCTATCGCTTCTCACTTGTTCTGACTTGCTCATATGATGCGTGGTGGCTGTCCTGTCTTTGCAATCTTAGCTTTATTTTATTGTCTTTTCAGGGGCGGTTGATCACATGCAGGTATTGAGGTACACAAACTATTCCTCAAAGCAGAGGAACAGTCTCTATCGTCATCTTTCTTTGGTACAGGATCCCATGTCTTGAATCTCCCTGTTACTTCTCTCTTTGCTCCATGATTTCATGTGTTGAATCTCCCTGTTACACTTCTTGCAATGCTAGTCTGCCCTACCCTCAAGTGGGCATGTAGACATTCTATATAGACATTGAGATTCACCAGATAATTCAATACATCTGGGTTGATCAGAGATCCAGCCAGGTTTTTTACAATGTCATTATTGGCCATGGCAAGAGGATACTGTGGTGGAAATTAAACCCAGGGAATATGAATATAAGAATCCTGGTCACTTTGGTCATTCTGTGCTTAAGTAGAATAGAGTGGTACAGCAATGCAGACAGTTCCCTTCAGGGCAGGTATGTTGCAGTTGTGCCTACCCACTCCAACTTCCTGAAATCCCACTATTTCAGCAGGGCAGCCACAAGGAGTGGAAGGCATGAATATGTTTGGTGTGCCAAGAATGCCAGTATTTGCCATGACAAGGAGAAGAATCCCCTGGGAGGAACAACCTGCTGCTGGAGCAAGTTCTGCAAGGATGTTACCTATGATAAGAATCACTGTGGTGGCTGTGGCAATGCCTGTGGATATGGCCTGAGCTGCTGTGGAGGAAGGTGTGTGGATCTCAATAACAATAAACACCATTGTGGTAGCTGTGATAAAGAGTGCCCCAGACACCAGAGGTGCTCATTTGGAATGTGTGATTATGGTGGTGGATATAGTGGCTGTGGCTATGGCTGTGGATATGGTATGAGTTGCTGTGGAGGAAAGTGTGTGGATCTACATAACAATAGAGACCACTGTGGTAGCTGTGATAAACAGTGTCCCAGGCACCAGAAGTGTTGGTTTGGAATGTGTCATTATGGCAGTGGATATTGAATCTCAACTCCCACCATTACTAAGGCATGCATTACACAGGTACTACTTCTAATGCTGGCCCTCTCATATCCAATTTACTACTTCTGTTGTTTGCTTGTTATCTGATTACAGACCCTGCAGCAACAATAATAAGGAGGTCTTAAAAATAAGGATCAATTTCCATTGCAGGAATTAATGTTTCAAGACTCCATAATGCTGTATGTAACTTTGATAATAATGAGGATATGAATGCTGATAAATCATGGGCAGTATCTGAGAAGGTCAGCAAGGCCTTCTCCCTGTTTCTTTGTACTAATTGCTCTCTGCAAATTGACATGAAAACAGTCTGTTTCTCTGCAGTAATTGCCCTCTGCAAATTGACATGAAAAATAAAAAATTTCAATTATGCTTCATTTAATTTTTTGCAAATTTCTTCTGGAGATGCAAAAATCCAAGTTTTGGGGCATCTTGGTCCTGTTTTTAAGAATAATGGTGGGACATCTGTTGAGTTGGGAACATTAATTGCTACGTGCGAGAGATTTCTATATTGTGAGCAGCTTCTCGAATTTTAAAAATGATTTGCAGGGAAAGGGCGTTGAAAATAATGCAGTGAGGTCATCGAATAGGGGTTCAATCTGTAAACATTAATTTAATTAAAATCTCTGTACGTAGTTTACGCTGAATCTGAATTTCCACATTTGTTTTTGGGTATATAAAAATATATATCATCATCGTAAAATATGTCGTCCATTACGATTACACGTGATGCAGATAAGAGGACTTTAGTTTTTATTGATTCCCGAATCTTTTTGAAGATGATAACAGCTTGATTGTTATAAAATGACAGACTTATGATGTAACTGTACACTTCTTGAAATCCGTGTTTTCAAATGAATCTGTCCTGCCACTCTGAATTTCATATCCTTCCTCCCTGTGAAAAAAAACTGGATTTTCAAATCCTTCCTCCCTATTAAAAAACATGGAAGATTCTTCTGAGCCTTCAGTTAATCTAAGTTTTTAGTTATTTATTGATAATTATAAGGTTTTGATTTCTTTGGTTTTAGGTTATGAAAAATTATAAAATTCAAGTTTTTACTTAATTGATAATGATTATACATTTTTAATTTCTGATGGGAACTAGGTGATTTAAATGGATACATTTAACGAGTGTTTGGTTTTTCAGTTTTATGTAAATTTTATTTAAGGAGATTTTAATTATTTAAAAGTTTGATATATTTAAGATTACAATATATGGATTTAAAATATTGTTTAAGTGTTAATTAATATTGGTTAATTGTGGTGGTGAGAATACATAAAATTAAAAGAAGTATATAATTAAGTATTGGGGTTTTTTAAGTATAAATTATGTTTTTATTTAAGAGATGGTATTTTTATTATGGAAAATAAATTTTAAAGTATTTAGGATTAATCTAAAATTTTCTGCTGATTAGGAGTATAACAGATTGGCGGCAGGGTAGGTTTGAGATTTAAAAGGTGGATGTGAAATTAGTAAATCTAAAAAAAAAACTTTATTAGAAAAAGTAATTAATGGATCATGTAATGTAATTGGTTAACTTCTTGAAAAAATTTATAATGATTACAATAAAATGTAAAGATTTACTACACCATGGTTAGGTATTTATTGCTTAACATTAATTTGACCCTCCCCTTTATGTTATATATTTCCCCTTTTTGTACGTATTTTTCAAAATTAAAGTGAAGTGAATGAGAGTGAAGATTGACTACTTGTCGGAACTTAAAACATGGGAAATGCACAGTTTGTAGTTGAGCTTGGTCTAGCACAAATGAAATTTTATCATAACTAATTTGGATCAAATGTTGACATATTTTGTATGGCATTTTCTTAAATCTCATAAACGATATTTTTTTCTTCAAAATCTAAAAAGTGGATCTTATTGCTAAAAGTGACATTATCTTTTTGAATCCCTGGTGAGGGTGATCTCATGGCATCGGACAAGGCATCGGACAAGGCATCGGAAAAAGGCATGATGTCCCCCTTAGATAAGTGTTTTCTGATGGGGATAATTATTGGTATGCGGAAGGATTGTTTGGGGAAGGAGGTGGTGACCCTCAGAGCTAGAATAGGCCTCTACACTTGGCTCTGCATGGGCCGCGTGTGGCATGTCCTGGGTTCGCAACATGGGAGCCACCAACCTGAGTCTTATCGTATTAACTGTCGGGTGAAAGGAGTGAAGAGTTTTGTTTGTGTCATTGGTTTTGTTAACACAACTCATTTTCTCTGTGCAGTGATGAAGTGTCCCTCTCATGGAGGATTGGATATTGAAAGAAATTGCCCTAACAACAGTAGTTCGTTCATTAATGATCTCACTCTAGGTCAATGCTTTGGGATGACATAAACTTGGTTTATGCAGTACACTTGGTTAATATCATGGGAATTTCGGAGGGCATGTTTTATTTCGGGTAATCGATACCTCACACTTGTAGCTATTCATGTAAATCCCATCATTGGTTTGAGGTGGCGGAAAAATAGTTATTATGGGGTCGATGTTCCTCAGTTGCAACGGTCTCCCTCTTATTGGTGGAGACCTCTTAAAAATGTCACAGTAAACGCAAGTCTGGGTACATTGCTAACCTCTCAGTTTCACTTACTAGAGTGGAATTCTCCTTTGTTGTAGTATAGGGTTGTACTATATCCCATTGCTCTTTATTGTTGGGTATCAAGTTTGTTATGGGGCTCTCTCTTTTTTCACATACAATTTCCATGTTTTTTGTGTTGTTTCTACATAGCTTTGGGTTGAGTCCATCTTTTGAATTGGCCGTTGGACTTCCCTTGATGACTTCACAGACTTTCGACCCAGCGAGCATTTCTTTCAGTTGCCCAATGTTAGTATGCGGTGTCTGGTACTAAGTTACCTTTTGAGTCTAGTTCTAAATGGGATTCAACCTCCTTTTGCTCATTGTCCCCTCAAAATTCTCAAACCCTGTTACACTCAGGTATTCATGTATTTTGGGTCTCTAGGAATTTGAAATGTTTTGAGGTCTTGGTTGTTAGGGGTTATCAAGTCTTCTATTATCATAATCAGTTAATACTACTTAAAATGATTCATGAGTGGAGATGTTGTGTCATTCTTTTAGGGTCATTACTCCTTTTGGTCATCACTTTTAATCGCTAGCTTCGTTTCTATAATATTCTCCTTATCTTATGGTCAATCATCATCTAATCCCTCAATTAGTTCAAGTGTTTGCTTTGGTCAGACATTGTCTAGTCCCTCAGTTAGTTTGAGTGTTTGTTTTGTGTCTTGTTGGAAGGACTTTAGTGGCACCTCGGAAAAGGCTTCCCAGCCACAGAGGAGGTGCTCTAGGGGCATCCTCTTCCAAACATCGATGGTTATTCGATTGGGAATCGGTGGAAAATTTTTTCAATGCGGATCCCTTGGAGGTTTGAATGGAGATTTTGCATTTGGAAGCAAGGGAGTTTGGGGATCGTAAATATCATTCTGACTCAAAAATTGGTGATAGTGCTCTCAAATGGGTTCCCGATCCAAGCAAATTTCATAAGAGAAGATTGAATTTTCTCCACTCTATAACACTCCACTGTCAGATAAAGACATTTCTCAGCATGGTCATTCAGGATAACTAGGTAGACAACTAGAAGCTCTTTTTTGGCCAGGAAGATATCAAGAGAATACCGAGAGACATTAGGTATGATACAGATAATATAGTGGTCAGATTAAACCAAGTGGAATGCTTCATTGTTTCCAACTCATTAACAAAATCAAACGACCATTAGGATAAGGGTGCAGTGATCAATGTTCCACCTCTGAACCCTACAAATGCAAACTCTCCTCCTCACTCTCCAGTTATCATTTTGGACTAATACGTCCACTATGCCTACTCTCTAAGTAAACAATTCTTACAATCTACTTCTAGTTGTTGGTAGCTACTTACTACTTTTTGTCATCACTATACTTTTGTTCTATCAAGCGATGTCAATGGCTCCAAGATGTTTTTTGCTTATGGCAATCATAGTTTGTTTGTTTTCAGATGTAAATCTAAGGTTTTTACATATGTATTCCTTGGCATAAGTGTTGTCTCAATAGTTTTTTGGTCAGTTGTGTTTTGGTCATTTTGGGAGCTACTCAGGATCTTCCAGTGTGGGCATGAAGGTTTATCAATGTAATCATTTTTGTTATCAATAGAAATCAATACACAAAATTTACAAAAAAAAGACATTATCGTTTTGAATAATTGGCCCTTCAGCTTGGGAATGCCATTTTTTTCCCTTAAATTTGTGAAGAGATTATTCTATTTGCAAATGTGAGAGGATCATAACCTTTATTTCAGAATGGCTAAAATGATATTTTTACTTAAAAAATTATAAATTTAAAGTAACATATTTCTAAAATGGAAATCTATTAAAAATATTGAGTGGTTGGGAGTCATAATGATAATGTCATTTGTCTCGATTTGAGTTCTAGTTAACCTTGTTCAATATGGTTTGTGGGCTATTATATTGAGTCAATGGTTTTTTTTCTCTTTTCTTGTCAACAATGCTATGTAATCCTTGATGGTAGCAATGATTATATGTTCTAGTTATTGATTCCCCCTAACCACAGAAGAAAAAATCTTTAAAATGAAGTGATCATCATTTTATTGAAGAATCTTCATAATAACATTTCTAGTCCAAAATCTTGGAAACCATGTAGAATTCATACCTTACTTTAAGTGATACAAACTTGAGGTAATTAAACCACTCTTTGAAAAAAAAATGGGGATATCACTTTAACCTTAAAATCCTCAGAGCAATTCCTTTACTTAAGAATCCTTGAAACCACGGAGAATCAATTATATTACTTGTTCAAAGAGACATTCTTAAAATAAACTACTTCACTTCAACCACAAAATGGGACAATCATCATCTTAAGAATCCTCATAGTGAGACTTCTCGTTGAGAATCCCCATATTCAAGTAGATTTAACTACTTTACCTCAAACAACACATCTTAGGAAGAATTTATTCCATTTCGATAAATAAATAACGAGATCATCACCTTTATCTAGGAATTCCTATGACGATATGTCTACATCAAGTCCTTACAACCAAGGATTATCAACACTTTTATGTGAGGCGATATATCCCATGAAAAATTAATCCCATGTTCACCAAAAAGATCACTGAATTATCTTTTTTACTCAATAACCCCTAAAGTAACACTCTAACATAAAAGTTTCTAAAGCTAACTAAAATAAACATTTTTTTTTATTGAAACGACATATTATAGAAAAATTGACTCCAATTCCTGAGAAAAGATTGAAAAAAAATAGTATTGACACATTTCTTTCCAACAATATGTTTCAAGAAAAATTAAATTAAAATAACTATGATCAAAATATGAGGTGATTAACACCTCCTGACAAAAACTTTAAATTAATACATCTACTTTAGAAATCTCCATCGTATGGAAGAATCACATTTACTTATAGTAATATATAAAAATAAAAATATCTCTTTTTAACCTAAAATGAAAATTTAAATAAAAAGTATAATATAAAAATCTTAGAAACAATACTTTACTTAAAAACCTTTACCATTAAAAACAAAACATCTCTCATAAAACAAAATATCCTAATAAAAATTAACTCACTAACTATAAATTGAAAATTGAACATCTTTGCATGAGATCCCTACGAAAAAATTGATCCACCCTTCCTAAATCAATTCAAAAAATGGGTTCCATAAACAATGGTAATGGATTCCAATGTTTTGGTTCGAAGTGAACATTAGAATTATGTAAGTGCTAAATTTCACGAGGCAACCAAGCTAAGGATTGATATGGGAGCATGTTTAAGAATATTATTATACATGGGCATGTTTGATTGAGCATTTTTAGTGTGCATGCTAGTGAATAGCTTATATTTTGAGGATTTTATATTTGTATATAAGATAGTTGAATGGTTGTAAAGTTCAAATATTTTGTATAGAAGTATTTTTCATTCATGTATATATATCATAAAATAAAATATTTTTATTTTTATAATAAAGTAAAATATTTATATATTTTTAATATCATATTTGTTAATATAATAAAACAAAATTTTGAATTTTATTTGAATATTATTTATTGTTTATAATTATTTTATCTTTCTAACTTTTTCTTTCTTTTTAATATATATTATTAATATTTTATATAGATTATGAATATAAATCTGTAAGACCATAAATTTTACTGAATTAAAAAGATATATATTTTTTAACAATTATTTATATATATATTTTTATATAAATTATGAATATAAATGTGTAAGACCATTAAAGATTAAGTTTTGTTGAATTAAAAAAACATATTTTTTAACAATTATTTCTAATTTATAACATTTGTCTCTTTCGAAATATTTTATATAAATTATGAATATAAATGTGTAAGACCATTAAGGATTAAGTTTTGTTGAATTAAAAAAACATATTTTTTAACAATTATTTCTAATTTCTAATATTTGTCTCTTTCGAAATATTATAGTTCAAATATTTTGTTGTATTGAAGTATTTGTCTTTTTCTCATATATTATTTCATCCTCATAACTTTATTCTCTCTTTCAATATATATTATAAATATTTTATATAGATCATGAAAATGAATATAAATGTGTAAGATCATTAAAAGTTAAGTTTTATTGAATTAAAAAAAAAAATATTTTTTTTAACAATTATTTCTAATTTCTAATATTTTTCTCTTTTGAAATATTATAATTTATTAATAAAATGAAATACAATCTGCTATGTTAACATTTTATTTAATTTTTTTATTATTATATTTAAAATTTTTCATTAATATTATGAATTTTTATTTTTCTTTAAATAAATCAAGAAAATAACATTATTTTAGTTAATCATTTAATTTAAACATAATTAATATATTTATAAATTAACCTCTCATAATAGTCTTTAAGAATCATGATTTTTGATATTATGAATTTTTATTTTTCTTTAAATAAATCAAGAAAATAACATTATTTTAGTTAATCACTTAATTTAAACATAATTAATATATTTATAAATTAACCTCTCATAATAGTCTTTAAGAATCATGATTTTTGGATTTATAATTTGATAATAATAATGGTTAACATGCATTGACACTAAATTTGATATATTAGATTTTAGGTAAAGAATTACATTGTTTGTGTTAGAATTTTATTTTTATGTTTGAAAAGTTTTAATAAAAGCATTTCTGATCATTATAGTTTTAATGGGTTAAAACATTAAGAGTTTGCCATTATAAAAATTTGAAATTGAGATCTAATGTGGATGTATACATGACATTCTACGAAATAGTGTTTTTCATCTTCAACCCTCTTACTATCATAAAGATGACAATTTTTCCAATCTATGACATTTTAGGAATAGTTCAACACTTAGTTTGACTGTGGATCTTAGGAGAGTTTGTTCTTCTCTCAGAGATGTTGATTTTCTTCTTTACACTTCTCAAAATAAAGATATACTTTTGATTTTCTAGATTAGGGTTAATCACCACTTTATAGTATTTTAATTTTTTTCAATCCTCCAATTCTTTATCGCACCACAATTTCTCCTTAAATTTATATGTAATAATAATTTTAATTATTATTATTATTATGTAGAGTGTCATCTTCCTTGAATCCTTGATGATTTAGCCAAGACTTGGCATCTTTAAACCAACCCGACTTGAGTTGTATATGATTTTCTTGGAGTTTAGACTTCTGTTATCCGAGCCTCCAATCTCCCATGTTCTTAATGTTGTTCTTGTACATTAGGTGCCTACTCATAGCCATGTTCACAATGTGGAAAAGGCTCGCTTGTATGAGGAGGATAGGATAGGTCATATTTCCTTTAATTTTGATATTATAATTTATAAACCACTTTTGGATTTTCTCTATCTTTCTCCATGATTTTTAGAGATGTTGTAACCCCAAACTTCACAAACATGTTGTTGGCATTATGGCTAATGTGTTGTCCTTGATGGCAACTTGATTGAAAAAGATGTACTTGATGTCAACATATGATGGTAGTGGATCTTATACAGATTGGTATAGATGCTACATATGTGATGAGCAGAGAAATGACAGTCTAGAGACAGATGGATGGTAAAGGTAAAGTTTGAGAAAGTATACACGGGTCCTGATAAGCAAGGTCATGTACATACACAGGGATTGTGAAGAAAAGTCGCGTATAAAATCCGCACCATGGTAATTTGAATACCAGGGGTCTTTAGCATGGTATTGGTCCATAGTAATGGAAGCGACAACGGTTATTTGATCCCGTCAAAGAATATCAACGACATTACTAAGGGATTTGCGTAAGGTATTAGCTAAGGAAAGTACTATATAAAGAGATGGAGGTCAAGGTGTTATGTGTGCAAGTAATGAGTTATACATATGCGATCTCTTTTGGAACAAGTGTGCACCAGGGAGCAAGGAGAAGACTCAGATCTGTAAGATATGGAAGTTTTTTGACATATATGCTTGATTGATTTACTTGTTGCAAATGTCTAAGTACCTAACAATGATGAAACTATGATGAATTTGTGTATTTTGATCTAAATAAATTAATCAGAAGTTTGTATTATTGATAGTAAAGGTTGCGGAAAGTAAAATTGTGTCTATAGTGAAAGTTTTCATATTTGTGCGTAGGTGTGTTTGGGAATAGTCACGTACATACGCAAATCCATCTCTATAGGGTCGCGTATATATTCAAAGATAAAGTTTGCATATATGTATGTGGGTGTTGTGCATGGTAAGCGTGTACATATGTCGATATGTCTTGAGGTAGTCGTGTATATATGGCAGGGTTTGCAGTACTGCTAAGTGATGACATTTGATCAGTTCTATTATGTTTACTGGTGTCTGTCAATGAAGTCTTGATCATGTTGATCTATGTCTGACAATGTTGATTTTTCATGATTGGAATAGTGGTTAGTAATGATGCTACAATAATCTGTGATTGGTTCAGTAATCTGTGATTGGGTCAGTGATTTGTGTATGGTTCAATGGTTAATTCAGTATTATAGTGATTCATGATACAATAGTTAGTGGTTTGATATTTGTACAAAGGTATTATACATAGGAAGCACATACATGCGTGAGCCTTATTCAGTATAGTCGTGTACATAATTTGATTTTGTTGTTTCTGGTTGGGTTTTGCATTCAGTGATTTGATGCTTCAGAAATTCAATTGATTTGCAGTGTGACAATGTCTGAGATTCAGTGCTTTAGTTTGACATGTTTATTTGGGTTTATTGTTGATATGGGTCCAGTTTGAAAATTTGATGAAAGGTGGCCTATAGGTTGTGTGATGGTTATTTTACAGGTGGATCTAGTTTGAAATAGTTCAAAAAGTGGTCCACAAGGAGCTGAGGGTTGCAGCCTTCAGAAAGGGAGAAGGAGCTTCCTTCCAATAGAAATTGGTAAAACAAGATTAGGGGTTGTAGCTCCCTTCCAGTAGGAGTTGGAGAACAATTGGAGGTTGTAACCTCCTGTAGGTGGGTTCCTGCATACTGATAAGACTATGCTTCAGTACAAATGTAACGAATATTTTCTTTATATCATAATAAAGAAGGCGGAGGCAACAACAACAATGGTTTTCTCCCGCATTGGGTTTCCACCTAAAAATCTTGGTGTTCTATGTGTGTTTCTCATTTTCTTTGTTGCATACAAAAAACTAATTAATCTACTGATGCAATGATTAAATATAATCATCTGATAGAATACATGAAAAATCACTACACTGGATATATGTGGGTTTCTTTCTCTAAAGTAGTGTACACATGCAAGTTGCTTTAATAATAGTAACGTACATATTTCAGAATATAAGATTTTAGGGTTTGAGTTTAAAATATTGATTCACACCCCCCCATCCCTTAAGTATTTTTCCCCACCCATGTAAGATAACAATAGTGATGAGAATATCAATGAGAAGTTTATTCTTATCCCATAGCCAAAGGTTCACTAATTTACAACTATTTTCAAGTGCATAATAGACTTTGCACCCTTCATTTATCATTTTCTTAATGTTATAGTTTTGTTTTCGTTGTGACAAACACCGTCCAAAATTTTTCATACACTTGAATTTTAGAGCCTACTGTGGGTCTTGCGATTGGTTGTTCCATAGTCACTTCTTGGCCAACTGATATTTTTTGAGCTCCCTTCTTGGATTGGAAGTGTCGAAGTCACTTGCTCACACATGCTCAGTCTGTAACAAGTGCATGAGAGCATTATTTTACGCAAGATTGGACAAGCATAGCACGTTCCATTAAGATTGTGCATGTGTTATGTCCAATCCATGTCGACAATTAGCGCACACTGACAATGACAGTTTCTCACATTATAGTTGCATTTGTACTTCCATTTCGGTGAGTTTTGCAAACTGTCGCTTCCAGTCACCTTTGTTTTCATGAGTTTTGTTTTCATGTTTTCGGTTGTTTCTTTCGCTTGTTTTCACTTTAATTAGTGTCATTTTCATGTTATCTTTGCTCTGGCATATGTTACTTTCACTGTCTTTCAGATATCACAAGAGTCGTTCGCACTTTAGTAATTGTTGTCTTTTCACATGTTAGATGTTGCAAAATGTATGTATGTTTGTTCTAGTGGTTTCAAGGGATGATATTTGTCGGAATGAGTTGGTCTAACCATATAAACATCATCTGCACTCATTCCCAAAGTTTTAAGTATTGTTGCACAAGTGTCGTCACAGTCGTCGCAAAGTGTACCTTTAGCGTCGCACTTGTCGTAAAGTCATCACAAATTTGTCACATTAAGGGAAATATGTTGTTAACGTGTTCCGTATGATCTATGTGTCATAATTTTTTTTCAAGCATGTGATCACATTCAAGTCATATCGTTGTTCACAACATTCTCTTCGGTCCCACGTTTTCGGAAAATTCATAGCAACCTAGCCTCATCTAGCCCTCTTGAACTGCGCATTGCATAATCTCAACCCTCAAGTAGTGACCTTGTCTCTTGGCACTATGCAATGCATGGTCTCTTCCTCCTATAACTGTGCATTTCTTAACCTCAGTGCTTAAGCCCAACCCCTTATTCCCAGAACTGTGCAATCTTTTTCTCCAGCCAACCCAGCGTTGTGCATTGCATAGTATCAGTCCTCATGCCTCAATCTTGAGCTCCTGAACTGTGTAACTGTGCAATAATCTGGCCTCTTTTCCTTCCAATACTACGCATTTCACAATTTCAATGCTCAATCCCAGGCCTTGGCCTCAAAAAGTGCGTAATCATGCCCTCTAGCCAGGCTTGAACTGTGCATTACACGGTCTCAGACCTCAAGCCCAACTCTTGAGCTCTTGAGCTACGCAACTGTGCAATCACCAGATCTGCTTTGCCTCCCAAAACTGGCAGTTGATTGAAACAGTGCCAACCCCTAAGCCTAGCTCATTGAGCTCCCAAATTACGCAATCTTCTTCCTCAATCTAGCTTGAACTGCGCATTGCACAGTCTCAAGGCTCAAGCTTCACCTTGAAAACCTAAGTTGTGAAATTACGTAGTTATTGAGCCTCTTTCCCAGCCTGTCACCTGGTTCTGGCTCAGTTAATGGATCAATATGCACCACATTAGACTAGGGATTTATCGGACTGATGTCATCTTGTCATGAGTGGGTTGCAGATGCAGGTACTTTATCATGTTATGACAAGATGATGAATAAGGAGAGGGAGAAGGAGGACATGCTAGAAGACATGTATGTAGATGAATAGATAAGATGATCATTAGGTGAGAAGATGAAGGAATACCAAACTATAATAGAAGATGAAGATCAAAATCACATGGAAGACTCCTCATCTTCAAGTCATAAGGAGGAGGAATAAGAAGAACATGTACCATATTTTCAAGAAGACACAAATAAAGAAGCAACGAGAAGGACATCTCAGCACTATCAAATCATCATGCAGTCCATGTCATTAGTGTCATGTCATTTCCTATCACAAGTCATCATATGCCACATCATTATTGTAGATTATGTAATTACCTATTCAAAATGTATTGTAAAGTGGAAGTTTAAAGGACACATTCAAAATATGAAGAGTCATGTAAAGTCAAAAAGTCATAGGAAGTCAAACAGTCATGAGGGTAGTCAAAGAGTCACAAGGAAGGTGAAGTATCACCTTTTGGTTATATATACACCCTCATTGTATGAGCAAAGGACTTTTCAACATGGCTCCTCCTGTAAGGCATTAGAGAGATAAGCTAGTTATTTTGAGGAGAAAGGAGTGGCTCCATTGATACACTATTAGAGCTAGTGATGTTCATTGTATACATGTGTCTTGGAACTTTTACTTAATAACATAAGCCTTCATGGCCAACACGTTATTCATACATGGATTATGAATATTTGTAAGACTATTTTACAGATGTTTGTATTTCATGTTTGCCTTCATCTGTGCTAAAGTAGTTGAACTATTTTGTTTAGTTTAGTACTTATCATATTGAGAATGTGTTGTAATAGTTGTTATTGTTGTCTCGTCCTTGTCGATTATTCCGCAGGATACTAAATAGATCTTTCTCATTCATTGGTTGTAATGACCCTCACATCTTTTGTGGACTATTCCGCTTGATGTCAGACAGATCCTTCTTGTTTGTGCGTGTCTCTACTTAGGTGCTACTATTAATTCTCTCTTATAGGCTCACTTTACTCGTTTACTCTACAGTAGAAGAACTTTTACACACTTACAACTGAACACTCACCATACACACTTGCTTTTCAAAGGCACACACACATTCCTCTCTCTTGTTGACAGTTAGAGCCAAGGAAAATCTATAAGAATACATGGAAACCGGGTCGATACTCCGAATGGGGCTCCTATTCCAAATGGTGTGAGGTCTAATTGGGACTTCACATCAGGGAGACCCCTTGGTTGGCGGATTTCTAGCACCGTCAACAATGGCACTAGAAGGAGGGCTAGATGATAGGCTTTGATCGTTAAGTATGCTTCGAATCTCTTATTCAAAATGGCTCTTCCCAAAATCATAATCCCAAGATGTTTTTCTAAAGAACTTAATCTTACCATCCCTGCGAAAGTTATTCATAACCTGTCCCAATTTAAGTTTGATGGTAAGGGTAAATTAAATCTTCATGAACATATGTTTCAAGCTGTCCGTTTTTGCTTTTCTAACGGAATACATTGCAAGGATGTCAAGGTTAGATTACTCACCCTCACATTTGAAGGTCGTGTTAATCGATGGTGTCATACATTACCGCTGCTTCTATTCGTTCATTCGACCAACTTGCGAAGGAGATTCATAAAGCATTTGAAAGGTATTATTACCAGAATGTTTTTAAAATAATTAATCAACTAACAATGAAGCTTAATGAATCAGTTGAGGATTTTTATAATCGATTCCTTCACCTTTGTTACGAATTTCTGAGAGAAGACACAAATTGGGATTTCTTTAAACGAATGTTTAAGCAGTTGGTTCACATCTCTTTGCACGATGAATCTAAACCACTTGATGTTTCTACTTTCCTAACTTTTTTAAATCATGAATCATCTCTCATTTAAGAGGAGGATCCTACTACTCTTGTTGTTCCTTCTCCTTCTCCTTTTTTATTTCCGATGTGGGTGCATCCTTGCAGTGATAATAAAGTTGGGAAATCTTTGAATCAAATTCCTAATCCATCTCTTCATCCTCCTTCCACTTCTCATGATCCATATCTAATGAAAGAAACCTCGGAATGGCTCACGAATCCTAGGGTGAAGGCTAATACTCTCATTCCTCAAGATGATATTAGCACTCTAAACATCAATCTTGAATATGGTTCCATTGAAAGTGTTACTTCTTCAAGGGACATCTGTCATCCTCTATCATCTACATGTTATGACTTTATGTATCATGATTTGCTTAATCAATTTGCTCCATTAATTAGGTCTTCATTCTCTATTGATTTTTGTGTTGCTAGTTCAAATTGCAATCAGATACAAGGCAGTCACATTACACTGGTAGATGAGGAGGAAAGTGAAGAGACTCTTGATCTCTCTTCCCTTTCTCAAAGTCCCCAATGTCAATATGATGCACTTCCATTCTTGGATGATTTTCAATTTTCTAATCTCGGTAGTGAATCAAATTCAATCAACTCTTTCAATCAATCCATAGCCTTGGGCAACAATCATTCCGATGATGATGACTTTGTTGATGTATGTGATCATGAATGCCTAGGTGCATCAACTGATTTTTTGGTATCTCAGGAAGATTTTAATTTAGATCCAAAATCTGATTCGATCAAAGAAGATTTCCTTATCAAAACTTCCTCTTCATCTCACTATCCCTTGTTCTCTACCGTTTGCAATGAATCTACTTGCGACGGAGATACTCCATGCTCTTCAAGTCCTTCATCTGATGAGTTAGCCTCTCAATTGGCACAAGGTGGTGAGATTATCCATGATGCAAATGAAAACAATCAAACCATTGAGTATTCTTCCCATCCCTTATCATCTATTCTCTTACATGAAGACAACTCTTCAAATCAACTTGCTCATGAAATTTCCTCGATTCATTCATCTTTGAATTTGCGATCAGAAGAATCTTTTGACTTGAGTAATCTAGTTATTGAAGTTGAAAAATCCGGTAAAATCAGTGACAGAGATGGCTTCCATCTAGTGAGAAGTGGCTTTATTGAAACCAGTGGTAGCAGTTATCCTCAAACCATGCATGATGTGGTTCAATCTTCAAAATGAAATTTTACAATCCTGGAAATTTTCGGGACTTGTCAGATTTGGTTTCTCTCGCACAATCCTTCTCTTTGCATGGTTTCACTCGATGAAAATTTCTTTTTGAAAAATGTTTGGTATCTCGAATGTGATCTTTCAAATTCAAAGATTTTACTTCTGACCAGATTTAGGAATATTTTTTAGCTCATTCATCTTCATGCAAATATATCGCGACAACTCGGGTTTGGAATGTGTATCTTTCATAGATTCATGGAATTACAAATTTGATCATTCCAAAGACCATCTTTCGCTGAAGGAATCATATTTATTTCATGACGAGCATCTCCTTGCTTTCCTTGTGAATATCATATCGTGAATCTTGTTCTTCATCGCACTTGAAATCCTCTCGAGTATGTATGAATGCATGAGTTATTGTGCGAATCATATCCTTCTTCGTTCACTACATCTTGGCTGGTTTCATGTGTTTGTTGTACTATCATTCCTTTTCACTTATTTCAATCATTACGATACTAATGTAGAGTGTGTCAGTGTCAGTGCTTTCACACTGCCATCAGTGATCAAATTTATCTTTTGCATTTCATATTAGGTGTCCCATTCTGATGAGCTGCACTCCATTAGGTCATGGATCAGCTGATGGTAGGGTTTCATTTCATTTGTCCCTCATGCTATATACCTGCTAGCCTATTTCACATATTTTTTCAGTCATTCATAGTCATTCCTGTTCACATCATTTATAAAAATCAGTATTAGACTTTAGTTTCACTAGGTCTTAGGGTTTTTCACCATGGTCATTCAAAAGAGTAATAAATGTCAGCAGACACATGAGGGGGTAAATAAAGTTCAACAAATCATAAATTTCCTTTTTGTAAGCTAAATAAAGCTCTTTAACCTCAAAACTTGTTTTGAGGTAAAACAGAGCATTTGTATTTTATTGTTTTATTTCCATGTAATTTGATGTTTCCTATATGTAATAAGTATTATTCAGCTGCTCCTGGTCATCTTGCCAATTCCTGCCACTGCAAAAGCAAAACATCAAAGCATCAGTTCATCAAATTTCCAGGGAAAAGGGTCAAACTTCAAGTATAAAAACAGAGCATTTGAAAGAGTCATGCAAAACTTTTGAAAAGTGGGTTTGAATAAAAAAATTAAAGTGAGAAGGAAATATAAAGCCAAGTCATTTGTGGAAGTCATTTCATTGTGCAAACTTCAAAGAAAGAGCAAAAATCGTGTTTTGAAGGGAGATTGAACAAAAGAGAAAGAAAACACAAAATTTAGTGAAAATCTGCCTGGCGTTGCGCATTGGGAGTTTGGTGCTGTGCATCAGGGAGGCGCTGCGCATCAGAGCCAAACTTCCTTCAGAAAAATACAAGGGCACTACGCATTGGGTTCAGGGCACTGCGGATTGATTCAGGACGTTGCGCATTGACCTGTGAGGCTCCAAAACCACCAAATTTCATCTCCAATCACCCTAATTGCTGCATTTGCCTTCTAAACAAGTAAGTACACTCACTTTTGAGCTTAGATAGGGTTTTCATGCTTGAAATATGTTTTTTTCCTCCTAAGACTCAAACCCTAGTTTGTCTTTCTACCTTATTTTTCACCATTGCAAACTCTTGTTCCTTGTCTCAATATTCCCATTTTCACTTGCCCTAAACCTACCCTTTAATCCTGTCTCACTTCACTCATATTCCCTTCCCCCATTTCCCTATTAAAATTAACCCCTTTATCAAACCCTAAACTCCCTCACATCAAACCCTAGCTCCCTTATAAACCCCACTTACCCTCTTATTTCACTCCATCACTATTTCCCTTTTATAAATCTCTTCATACTCATCTTTCCCTAACCTAATTATCCACCATTCATCAAACCATCCCAAGAGAAACAAACATGGAGAGGGACAGTGACTATGATTATGAGGAGGACACTCTTAGTGACAGCGTTAGAGAAAGAAATTTGCAGCAGAGGAATTCTCACAAAGGTGGCAAGATAATCAGGGAGGAGCCCATCAGTATGAGTGAACTGCTTGGCTGCCCATTAGCCACCTTATGCTTCAGACATCAGTCATGTTTTGAGTTTTGTGAGATGATAGAGAGAGTTAAGTTCCATCATGAGTTAGCAAGGCTATTTGTGACAAATCTGGACAACCATGTAGTGAACCTTGTTGGAGTCACATTTACTCTATCATCTACCATCATTGTAGAAGCTACAAGCATTCCAGATATAGGTGAGAAATGGAACAAGAGACAACATATTGACAGGGAGTATTATGAGCCTTACATCAAGGCTAAATACCATGGAAAAATTAGTAGATTGTTTCCTTTCATATTTTTGGAGGACCAGTATGCTCCACTCATGAAGCTCATCATTAAGTATTTTACTTGTGAGGGTAGGTTCTCCAGATTATATGCCTACCATATCAGATTGTTGATGCATTTCACTAGGGTGAAAATGATGAGTATTCCTTATTTCATATGCAAGAACATAGAGAGAATAACAGTTATTGTAAAGAGGAAACCATATCCACAGCAGCTCAATAGTGTTTACCATTTCTCTGTTATTAAAATTATTGTTTTACATCAGCTAAATCAATTTGGAATGCCATGGGAAACCTTCATTTCTCATGAGGTGTTCAAAGGGCCTCAAATATTTTCATCAGTGCATCAAGAGGAAGGTGGACCTTCAGGACAGCAAAAGGTTCAAGAAACTGAAACTGTGGGGGTACCTGTGTTTTTGACTTATGAGAGAGGCACTGGGATGCTCTTTGCAGCTGCCAAGCGAGTAGTATCTCCACAAGGAGTGGAAGGGGTCTCGCCCTCATCTACAGGCCACAGGAAAATGCTATCTCCACAAGGAGTGGAAGGGGCTTTGCCTTCTTCTTCAGCAAAACAGGTACATATTGGGCAGCACAGCAAGGACAAAGGTAAATCTAAAGGAAAAATTTAAGAGGTGGATCCTAATAATGAGCAAGAGAGGTACTTTGACCTAGTTTTTCATGAGGAAGCACAAGGAGTAGATGTCATTGACTTGGATGCTCAGGATCCAAGAACTGTCAAAGACATGATCATCAAGGAGCAGGAGGTTGACATTCAAGCCTTGTCAGTCAAGTTGGAAAGGGAAAAGTGGATCATCAATTACCTTGAGCAGGAAAACAAGCAATTAACTGACAAGCAGGTTATCATGGAGTTGCAAATGATTAGAGAAGAGAGGCAAGAGGCAAAGAAGGCAAAGGTCAAGATGACCTCCATTGAGCAAGAAATTGAGAATGACTGAGAAACTTGGTTAGAGAGGGTGAACATTCACCTTGAGAAGTTGCTAGAGAAGGCCAATAAAGAAAAGAAAATGCTTTGCCACATGGCCTATCATTATTTGACCCGGAATAGGATATGCAACATAAGGATTAAGCAACTTAAGGCAAGATTAAGGAGGGCCTTAAAAGGCAAAAAGAAGGATGATAAGCTCAAAATTTTGGCTGATGTTACACTAGCCCAACAAAGTAACCCATGAAGCAGCTTTGAGCCAAAACTGGGCAAATTTTGAAACAATTTTGTCAATTTCAAATTTTTGAATTATGCAACACAGGAAATTCCGGTGGATGTGCAGCGCTGCGCATTGGATTGGCACACCCATTTGCAAAATGGCTTGTATTTCTGGATTCAACATCAAAAGTACATCAATCCCTGAAATTTGCATCTCATTTGGAGCAAAACTAGGTCTCCTAAAGGGCAAAAAACACTCAAAAAGTGCCCTCTCTGCCACTTTTTGCACCCACAGGAAGCAGTATTGGGAGAATTCATTTTTTAAGGGGCAAATGACCTCCAAATTAGGAAATTCAAGATGTTTCAGAAACTAGACAGACAGAGCTTTCCAACAAGCTATCTTGGGCCTGATTTGGTGGAGTGGAAGGCCTCCAAAAGCATGCTTGAAGCGGTGCTACGCATTGGGCTGATGGCGCTGCGCATTGGGCAGTTTTTGTCAATTTTGCTTAAAACTCAAAATTTCTCCCAGTTTGACTACCAGTTGACTTTTTCTCTTCTCCTTGGTAAATTTGTGATGGTAAATGATGTAATATGATGTAAATTTGATGAAAAATGACTTGAGGGGGTAGATACATCAGTTACAAGTGGTTTGGAAGTGAATGTATCAGTTTCCTTGGTTTTAGAGGCAAGTTGTTCCACTGCCTATTTTCTTGTTCCTAGTTTAGATGTGGTTGAAATAGCTCCTGATCTCTTGGATTCGACCCCTGATGGCTAGCTCAAGTGGTTTTCTTTCCTATATTATGTACTTTCTAAGTCATTTTTCAAGGTTGGACTCTTGTGGATGCTTTGAGCTTCATTGTACATCACTTCTACAGTTTGGCAAGGAAATAAACCAGGGTTTTGCAGCTATTTTTGTGGGATTCTTGTGGTAATGTGTCTTGGCATTGTTTCTTCCTTTGTTATTTAGTTTCTCTTATGTGTTATATGTGCCAGCATCTATTTCTTTCTTCTTAACTAAATGAATCAAGATAGATAGGTGGAATCCATTGATATCAGTGCTCTGCCTTGGGAACACATTTAGTTTTTAATGTTTTCAGCTATTTGAAGAGGATTCATGAACTTTGCATGCCCTCCTCAACCCCTCACCAGTCTTAGACTTACCATCACACTCAATTCCAAGTGCCAAAACACCTACCTACCTCGCCCCACAGAACATCCTGCAATTCTGAGTCGATTTCCCGGACCCAAAGCTGCCTGCTTCATTTGATCCAGCAACCAACCTTCAAAATCAACTCAAAAACCCTAGAGCTACTATACCTAGCCTAAAATCTATATTCAATTCAGTCATCTCCATCGAGATTGACAAGGAGAGAGCCCTCTCCCGACTTGGTAGGGCTAGCTACCAGGTTAAGCGTGGTTTGTGGTTATCCTAGGATTGCCTCCCTTCAGCCTGAGGTCGATCTAGGCTCTAATATAGTGGCGACTATACTGGGGAAAAAATATAAATCACCCTAGTACAATTGAAAAGTTTTGAACTTTTGGATGATAAGTTTAGAATTCAGTAGGCTAAAAATTGGAAAGTTGTAAAGCAATATCAAAATCTTAAGAATTTCTGAACACACTGGCTTCAAGAAGATACACCAGGTCCAACCCTGATCCTAATCCTCATCCCGTATTTGAAAATCCTAATCTTATCCCTCGGATACTCAGACAAGAGAGTGTATCAAGTCCTAGACCGGTTTTCAGATCTCATTCATGCCCTATGAAGTGGCTGTTCCTCGAAGATCTTCCTTTTGATGAATACTATTTAGTCAATTTAGTATGTTCTAAATTGCTACATTAATTATCAGTCCGGGAGTCGTAAACTGATGAAGTGTGGCGCACTATATGTGCAAGGCAACTTCTTTCTTACTTTTTATTGTTTTCAATTTTATCTTGTTTTTGGGGGTTTTATCTTGGTTTGTCTCCTAATGCAAATGGAAATCCTATTCCTAAGTTTTAAGAATACTTTAGAAGGCAAGTTTGGGTATAGATTTTAAGGCAATTATGTCCTTTATGATGACTTCCAGAACTTAACACTTTAGAGGATCTAAAAACATGCTAATGATGAAATTAATACTTGAACAAGAATGTAAATGTGCAACTAAACAAGAATGTAAATGTGCAACTATTTGAATCAAACAAATGATGAACTACTGATCATGAAATCTCTATCTTTGCTACTCATCTAAATACAAAAATAAAAGTTAAGCTATTTCACTCAAACAAATCAAAAACTGCAAACTAATAAAAGTAAAACCAATTCACTTCATTTATAGTCCGATAGCTCGCCAAGTAGCTTTTCGGGGTTAAGCCATGGCTCTGGAGATAACGTCAATAACATGAGGAATTGATATCTAAATTATTTACTTGCAAATAAAAACAAAATCAAGTCTTTTCACTTATAGTCCAATAGCTCGCCAAGTAGCTTTCCCGGGTTAAGCCATGGCTCTAGAGATAACGTCAATAACATGAAGAATCAAATCACTTCACTCAAAATCCGATAGCTCGCCAAGTAGCTTTTCGGGGTTAAGCCATGGCTCTGGAGATAATGTTAAATGACATGAAGAATTTGATATTTAAACTAACTGTCAACAGCAAATGAATAAGACTGAAATCAAAGCATAACTGAAATTGAAAGCTAAGAAAAACAAAGTCAGCAGAGAGGACAATCTCATGTCAATATTTACTGCAAAAATTGTATGAAAATTCCCGGGCCTATCCTAACTTGAAACATACTGATCAGTGTTAGCACAAATATACAATGCTTGGAAAATCATGTACAGGAATGAAACATTAACACTATAACTGAAATGTGAAATATACACAAGTGCACAGACTACGAAATATCTACAATGGAAATAAAACAACAGCACATGAAAACTTTACAGAAATAAAAGGACGAAACCTTAGCTAGCAGGGGCCCTCTGCACGGCCTTGGTTAACACGTTGTCAAATCGAGATTATGCTCACACAGTCATATAAAATAGAGTTTTATTGTATTACAGAACAGAGGAAGGATTCTCTCATTACCACAGCAAGACCAGTGTCACGACACAGTACATAAACTTAACAGCAAAATTACATCAACAAAAACTAGCTACATGCGTTTGCAAACGCGTTATTTATAAGGGAAACTACATAACTGTTTTTCCTATGGAACTCCTTAAGCAGAAGACACGTAAAAAGACAGCATCCGTGAGCTTAGCGTGTTGGTTGCCATGATCATTCAATCTACCAAAAGGTGGCTGTTGGATTTGTGTCGTGGAGGCAGTCTACAGCTGTCAAAATGTAGCCATGGATCTAGGAATGATCTCGGACCCTTCACGTGTTGAAAATCAGAGCCCTGCTTGCCGTAGAACTCCTCGTTTGACCATCGTTTGACCAAGGCTTTTCTTTACTAATCTGGCTAAACCAATAGGACCTGGTCCATGTCCAAATCATTTCTGAACTACCCACGTGCCTCGTTTTGCTTGATGACACCTGTAACCTAGAGATCAACAAAAACAGCTGTGGAAAGTCGAGTCATCTGCGGAAAGTGGTTGCATTCCGCAATTGATGAGCAAAATCTAATTCAAATAGCAAACACAAAAACATAGTTAGAAAACCACTTAAATGCACTCTCAGAATCAACATGTAATGATTTTTGATAGCTTGTGAGGTACTGGTGAGGTGAAAAATTCTAGAAAAGTGTGTAGAAGAGATGTAGTTTCAGGGCTCAACATACCCCCACTATGAAGGTGTTGCATGTCCTCATGCAACCAAAACTGTGACCATCCTCCCTTCAGTTCATGTGTTCTGAGACCTCTGCTAATACATCCAACCTTCTTTTCTTCTTTCTTGGTACCACTGTCATCCTCGGCTTCCTCATTAGGCTCTTGAATTTGATGTTGATGAGAGCTCTGCTCAACCTCATGCTCTTTTTCTTCAATTTTCTATTTTTCTTCTGCCACAGCCCAAGATGCAACATGGTGTTGTCGTGAATAATCTTATCCAACTTGTTTTGTTCTTTCAATGTTTCATTTTCTCTTTTGATGTGTCTATTTAGGACCTCCAGTTCAAAAATTTCCTGTTTTAGTGATTGGATTAGAGCTTCTTGGGCTGTATTAGGCTGGGCAGATGAAGTGCCTTGATCTGTGCTAGTTTTCTCCAATGTCTCAATATAATCATACATTTCTTGCTGGGTTGGATCTATCTCAGGTGTAATCTTTCTTGGGTTGTCCCCAAAATCTGATTGAGAAGGACTGATCTCAAAATCTGGCTGTGGAATAGGAGTATGGTGTGGGCTACGGCCAGGAGGGATTGTTGGAGGCTATTCCGATGTTTCCCCTCCTAAATCAATGAAGTGGGGCCCTTTAGTTTGTACTTTCCTCAGTTTTCCTATAAGTCCGGAGCTCCTCCTTAGATTTTGTGAGCTAGTGTCTTCTTTCTCCATACTCTGTTTTTCTTTCCTTTAAGTCTGGAGCTCCTCCTTAGATTTTGGGAGCTAGTGTCTTCTTTCTCCATACTCTGTTTTTCTTTCCTTTTCCTCTTTGCTGTAGCTGATTGTTCCTAAAGGTAAACTAGTTTTTTAGAAAGTATTTAGTGGTCCTCTTCTGAGGAATGTTCTAGGGTTTGATAGACAGCTTCAATATTTCTTTTCCCCTTTCATCTTCTTTGCTTCCTAACCTCAATTCTTTCCTTATTACTCTCAGACAGCATCTCTTCCTTATTAGTTTCTTTAGCTATGTTAGTAGGAGTGTCCTGAATTTTCACACTTGTTTTCCTTCTCCTACTTTTCCTTGCTGAGCTACTCTCGGGTGTTTCAGGTGGATCTTGAAAGAAGTTTCTAACCAAAAACTGTTCCCAGGTGTCCTTCTTTTCCTTCAACTGTTTTTCAATCAAAATTTTTACAAGGCCGTGATGGTACAGGTGGGGTTCTATGTCCTCCAGATTCTTTTGTATAGTTATGGACATCTTTTTCAAGCTATTCAATAAAAGGTAAGGCAAATTAATGGTTTGATTTTCTAGAAAATTCATTAGCAACTGGGTGTGGTACATATACATGGACCCAAACCGTCCTTCACATGTAATAAACTTCTGGATTATCAATAATAGACTAGTCCACTTTTCCTCTAAAGTAGAGACAGGGATTCCATGTTTGAAAATGGTTATATCCATACCTGGATTGCGTAGGATAACCCTCCAGGCCCTCTCATCAAAGCTTTTGTTTTTGAACCACTGTTCTCTCTCCTGTGGGAGTTCCGTTGCTGCAGCAATAGATGCCTCTGTAACTAAATATTTAAGATCTCCAACCTCAACTTCCACGCCATTAAAAGACCTCGCAAATGTCTTTGTAACTTATTTATTGTAACCTCTAAATTTCTGGATGAACTGTAGCCACCGTACCTTCCTTAGTATGCTTTTCAATTGTGGATACCCCTCCATGAATTTAGGCCCTTCCGGTTCTGCTCTTAGCAAAAGACCCATTCCTTCCTCTTGCCTTAAAATACGTCTGAGTGAGTAATGGATTGACGGAGGTGAAATGGCTGTGTTAGTGGGGAATGGAGAAGGCTTGTGGAGAAAAACCAGTAGTCGTAAACGAAAGAGCAGAGAACAAGTAATGAGAATGAGTTCACGGGGGTGTAAACAACCAGAAATGACAAATGCAACTTCAATGGGATAGTATAGAAGTAGAGTGAGCTCGGCTTTTGAGATAGAAGGCTGCGGAATAGGCGTGAGCATGTTCTCAAAATGGCTGCGGATTTGTGCAGCGGGACAGAGCTGTGATCAAATAGATTACGTCCTCATAATTACCCGGTTCAGCAGGTGGAATGCCAACGTACAAATAAACACGAGTTAAATTCGGAGGCGGATCATGAGGCCGTTAAAAATTAATGCAAGGTTCGTGGAGAAATCATGTAAAGGTCATGGAGCGGTTATGGAAGCTATCAATGCTAATCATTACACATAATGGAGCCGTGGTTTCATAACTATATAGAATGTGGTTTCATACCTTGGAATTTTTGCCATTTCCGTCCATTAACCTTTGATTAGCTGCTTCCTGTTGGTGCTTTAGGTGCTTTATATCTTCAAAATATTTTCCTTTGTCATACCTGCATTTGGTTCTCATCATTATTTGGCTAACATCTGATTGTCAGTGCTGAATAATAGAGTGTTAGCTGCGGAATCAGTTTTTAGCTGCGGAAACTGAATTCAGCTGCGGAAACTGACACAATGAACATATGACTGAATGGAGATGGATGGAAATGAATGATGACTGAGTGAATGATATATGAAAACTGGTCATGAAAGGAATTTTATTGGCGGAATGAGATGATGAAATGAAATGAAATGAAATGGAGTGAAGCGAAATGAAGTGAAATGACATGAAACTATGAATAAAATGAGGAAAGATTTTTTTTTTTGGAAAATATAAGGCGTCAGAAGTTTCTGATTTTCGCCATGTATTTCCTGTATAAGACTGCCAATCAGTGATTGTTTTTCAGGGTTATACAATTATTATTTTTTTATTTATTATTTTTTTTTTAACAAAAAAGAACAAAGACTAGGCTGGTGGAGAAGAAGGATTCTTCTACACCAGCCTTATTGTCCTTCTTCTCCACCAGCCTTATTGCAGAATTATCTTGAAAGATTTTGACAAATTCCTTCTTTGAAAGTGGCTTATGATAGATCTTTAATTTGTGGCCATTCACAATAAGAGGAGTTTGATGTTCATCAATGGTTTTGATTCTTACCGCTCCATTGCTAAAGATTTTGTCAATCTCATATGGCCCAAGACAATGAGTCTGAAATTTACCTTTGAAATCTTTAAACTTGAAATCAAATAGCAATGCCCAATCTCCTTCTTGAAACTTTTTCTCCTTGATGTATTTGTCATGCCACTTAGCTCTTTGATATTGAAATAGATCAGTTCTTAGGATTGCTTCTTGTCTGATCTCATCTAGCTCATTCAACTGTTCCATTCTATGCTTTTGGGCTTCTGATAGATCCATTCCCAATTGAACTGCCGTCTTGAAGGTTCTAACTTGGAACTCAATGGGGAGCAAAAATTCTTTCCCATAAACGAGTTCATAGGGAGAATGTCCTGTTGTATTCCTCCATGTAGTTCTGTAGGCCCATAAGGCTTCAGGAAGCCTTTCTGCCCAATCTCTTCTGTGTAGATGAACAGTCTTGGTAATGATGACTTCAAGAACTTTGTTTGTAGACTCCACTTGACCATTTTCTTGCGGGTGGTAAGGAGTAGATGTTCTGTGCTTGACCTTGTACTCTTCCATTAGCTTCTCCACCAGTTTGGATGTGAATTGACCTCCCTGATCTGTCACAATTTCTCTTGGAACACCAAAGCGAGTAAAAATATCATCATAAAGAAAACTAACAACTGAATGTTCAGTAGCAGAAAATAATGCTTTGGCTTCTACCCATTTAGTGACATAATCAGTACATACCAATATATACTTTCTTTGTTTAGATGGTGGGTTAATAGGTCCAATGAAATCTAAAGCCCATTTTTCAAAGGGTTCGATGAGTGCCTGTGGTTGTAATGGCATTTCATTTGAGAGGATAGGTTTCCCTACTCTTTGGCAGCTGTCACACCTTTTGACATATTGTTTTGCATCTTTGAAGAGGGATGGCCAATAATATCATAAAGAGAGGATTTTATAGGCTGTCCTTTTGTCAGCAAAGTGTCTGCCGCATGGTTCATCATGACATGCTTTGAGAATATCAGGCATCTCATCTTCTCTAACACATCTTCTGATCACAAGATCTGGCCCTGTTTTAAACAATTCGTTAGAAATCCATGAATATTTTGAATTCTCCTGAATAATCTTTCTTCTTTCACCAGGAAATAAATGTGGAGATAGTTTTCCTGTAACCAAATAGTTAGCTATATCTGCATACCAAGGAGTCTTAGTAGTTACTGCAAATAAATATTCATCAGGAAACTTGTCCTCTACAGGAGAATCTTATTTAGTGTTTTGAATCCTAGACAAGAAATCAGCTACTGTGTTTTGTTTCCCTGGTCTATCTAACACAGTAATATTGAATTCCTATAAAAGTATGAGCCACCTTGTAACTTTGCCATTAGTAATGGGTTTGTTCATTAGATATCTAATTGCAGAATGATCAGTATGAATAAAAGTTTCATAGCCTGTTATATAATGTCTAAACTTATTGATTGCATGAACAACAGCTAAGAACTCTTTTTCAGTCACAATATAGTTCAACTTAGTAGGAGTTCAATTTTTACTGGTATAGTAAATGGCATAAGGAACTAAATCTTTTTGTCCCAATACAACCCCTAGAGCGGTATCTGAAGCATTTGTAGAAATATGGAAAGGGAGTTTCCAATTTGGTTCTCTCAAGATAGGCGCTTCAGATATTCTTGTTTTCAAAGTTTCAAATGCTGATTGGCAATCAGGACCCCATTTGAATTCACAGTCTTTTGTAAGCAGTTTGAAGAGTGGAGATGTTATTTATTGAAGTTCTCTATAAATCTTCTATAATATCCAGTAAATCCCAAAAAACTTCTAACATATTTTTGATCTATCAACTTTAATCCCATCCCCTGAAATATGATGTCCTAAAACAATACCTTCAATAAACATCATAAAGCATTTTTCATGGCTTAGTGAAAGGTTTGTTTCTTTACATCTTATAAGGACTTTTTCCAAATTTTCTAATGCCTCTTCAAACGAATCACCATAAACTGTAAAATCATTCATATAAACCTCTACACAATCATGGATTAGATCAGAAAAAATTCCTAGTACTGCTTTTTGGAATGTTGCAGGTGCATTACATAATCCAAAAGGAAGCACTCGATAAGCAAAAGTTCCCGAAGGACAGGTAAATGTAGTCTTATCTTGATCTTCAGGTGCTACCTGAATTTGACTATAACCACTAAAACCATCCAGAAATGAAAATTACTTTTTGCTTGCTAATGTATCTAATACTTGATCGATAAAGGGCAAGGGAAAGTGATCCTTTAAAGTTGATTTATTCAATTCCCTGTAATCAACGCATACCCTCTATTTACCATTCTTTTTGGGTACTATAACCAAAGGAGAAACCCATCAGCTATCTGAAATTGGGTAAATGAAATTTACATTGAGTAGTTTTTGGAGCTCTTCTTTCACTATCTCCCTAAGATTTGGATTCATCATTCTTTGAGGTTGTTTGATTGGTCTACTGTTTTCCTCGATATAGATATGATGGATGCAAGTCTTAGGGTCAATACCTTTCATATCAGTATACTCCCATGCAAATGCAGTAGAATGTTTTTGCAAGATTTTGTTAGCTCTTCCTGTTATGACTTTTCCAAATTTTTGTTGACATTCAGTGTTTTTCCTGGAAAAATCTCAATGGCAGAGCTACCAAACTCTTCCATAGAGTAAAGAGACATTTGTCTTGATGATAGATATTCAATATCAGAATCTAACTGAAATTGTGTGTGGTCATATTCTGAAGATGTTTCAAAATTTTCTAATGTGTTCAAAATTTGACTATCTTCACTAATTTCAGAGACAGTAAAGACAGATTGTATAATATCTTCATCGTCGACACATTCATTGTCTCCTACTTCTGTAATTGCCTTTGTTGGAGGATACAAATTGAATTTCTTTGTTGAACTACCATCAGAAATGTACATATCTCCAGATCTACAACTAATGAAAGCATCAACTGTGGCTAGCCAAGGTCTTCCTAAGATGAGTGGATGTCCTCCTAAATTACTCTTGGGATTCAAAATCATGAAATCCACTGGATATTCCCAAGAATATAAGGAGATTGAAATATGTTCTAGTACACCATCTAGTTTGATTATTGATCTATCTGCAAGTTGCAGTAAGGTGGGTGTAAAAAGAAGATTAGGAAGTTTAAGCTGTTCCATAGTCTGTCTACTCATAATGTTGATAGCAGCCCCTAAGTCAATCAAAGTGTTTGGAATTTCTATCCCATTTATATGTGTCTTGACAATTGGACTACCTGGATCTACATACTTTTACATGGTAATTTTTCCCATCATGATATCTACAATTTTTCCTACCAGGTGGATTCTTCTTATATCTCTTGGTTTCCTTCCTAGTATTTTAAGACTCAACTCCTTTATTTTTTTTTGCTAGAATAGGAATCTCTCTAATGGCTTGTAGCAAGGGAATCTTGATACAGACATTCTTCAATTCATCTAGAAAATCATAGTCAGGCAACAAGATTTGTTTTTCCACCCCTTTGTCAATTTGTAATCTTTCAGGGAAAGGAGGCGTGGATGAAGATGCAGGTTGCTCAACTATAGGAGTTGTGGGGGTTGACTCTTTTTCTTTTTCTTTTTGAATGATTAGGTTTTGAAGATATGATTCCTCAAAACCCTTATTGACTCTAAGATAATCCTCCTCAGAGGTACCTTGCTCTTGAACATCTATAGAAGGTTTTTCTAAAACTCTACCAGATCTGAGTTGGACATCATTAAGAGGAACAATCATATAAGTAGGAAATTGTTGTCCTTCTACCATGTAAGCATTCTAAGAATTTTTGTTGTTGGGATTTGGCAATGGCTGGGCTGGTAGTTGATTTGTCTTTTGTTGAAATGGAAGCAAGAGTTGATAATTTGGATTTTGTTGAGAAGGTTGTTGTTGTGGGAATGGCAATGAAAGTTGTTGGTTTTGATTTGGAATTGGTGGATTTTGTTGATTTGGAAAAGATGGAGGATATTGATAAAATTGAGCAAATCTCCCATAAGGATTTTGCATCCCTTGTGCCCATGATTGATATGGATTTTGAGATTGGGGCCAAGGTTGTTGCCAAGAATTCCAATTTGGCAGGAGCTGAAAGTTCATAGGATTGTTAAATCCTTGATTTTGTTGCCCCTGCCATGGTCTTCTTGAAACAAAACAAAGGGACTATACTGAATTTGGATCTTCCTGAAAGACAGCTTTGAGCCTAAGGATTGAAGGACAATCCTTGGTCTCATGACTTTCTGAGCAAATCATACATGTTTCTACAAATTTTGCATCCAAGGGACATTCCCTTAGAGCATGTTTCTTTCTACATTTTGGTCAGAAGATGGCCAAGGCATCAACTTCTGCTTTCTGCTTGTTTTGTATTTTAAGGGTGTCCAATTGTTTACTAAGGCTCCCTAGAATATCAGTTTTGAACTCATCAAGCATATTGCCAATCTCTGCCCTACTTACTGATTCAGTTGCAGATTTGTTTGCTCTAATAAGAGAAGGATCTCTCGGCCGTTTTCCAGTTTTAGATTTTCCCCTTGAGAGATGGGCACATAGTTCTGCTATGTCGCGAAGTGGAAGTTGAGAAATATCTCCCTTCCCTATAATGTTTAAGATATCTATCCATTCATCTCTAATGGCTTTCAATAGAAGGGCTTTCAAGGTTTCCTCATCTAAATTACTCATTTTTGCTCTCTTTAAGTTGTATTGAAATCTTTCAAGTAAATCCTCCAAGTTTTCATCTTCTCTTTGCATCATCTTGAATACCTCATCCTTATGATTGGTGGGCATACAATAATCCAGGTATTTATCCAAAAATGTTTGTTTCATATCATTCCAAGTCCTAATAGATTGAGTGACTAATCCCATGAACCATTTCAAAGCAGTTCCTTTCAATGTTGAAGGAAACAGTTTGAGTTTTTGAGAGTCCTCCATATAGTCATAGGTTCGGCACAAGACTTCAAACTCAAATAGAAATGTTTCAGGATCCCCACTTCGCAACCCATAAAAGTTTGGGAGGACAGATGGTGAAATGTTTTTCATTGTTGTATGAGTTTCCTCATCGGCTATAGGGAAACCAAATGAGTTATATCCATCCCTATTTCCCCCATTGTTACCTCTACCTCCTCCATTATTTCCTCTTCCTCTACCCCCTCCTCCAAATCCATCTACTACTTCCTCTGTCATGATAGTTTCCTCAGAGTCTTCTGGTTCTTTTATTAATGGTGAATGAGGAAGAGTTTCTCCCTCCTCTTCTTTAAGTGAATCTGCTTCTTTGATTACAATATGTTCCCTTGTAGAAGTGAATAAAGGTTCTTCTCCTAGATCAAATTTAGTAGATAGTGTGGGAGAATCTCCTAATTCGGCTGCTGCCCCTTGAATTCCAGGAATCCTAAGGCTGGGAGTATGAGTCGGAGATGATGGAGGTGTATCTTGTCTATGCCTTGAAGTAGCTGGAGTTGTGAAAATCAAACTTTTGGCCCTAGCTATAAACCTTCCCCTAGAATCTCTTGCTCTATGCATGTCATTTTTTATTATTTTTATTTTTATTTTTAAGTCGGGCTAATAATTCTCTTTCTGATCTTCCAGGTCACACTAGGTGCAAGAAGAGAGCATAATCAAGAAATTATTGAACTAATAACTCTCTTTTCTGATCCTCCAGATCACACTAGGTGCAAGAGGAGAGCATACTTCAAGAAGTTATCAATTTTTCCCTTCTTTTTTTTTTTAAGAGATCGGCTACCTAGTTACACTTCCCCAGCAACGACGCCAAAATGTTTAGTCAATTTAGTATGTCCTAAATTGCTACATTAATTATCAATCCGGGAGTCGTAAACTGATGAAGTGTGGCGCACTATATGTGCAAGGAAACCTCTTTCTTACTTTTTATTGTTTTCAATTTTATCTTGTTTTTGGGGGTTTTATCTTGGTTTGTCTCCTAATGCAAATGGAAATCCTATTCCTAAGTTTTAAGAATACTTTAGAAGGCAAGTTTGGGTATAGATTTTAAGGCAATTATGTCCTTTATGATGACTTCCAGAACTTAACACTTCAGAGGATCTCAAAACATGCTAATGATGAAATTAATACTTGAACAAGAATGTAAATGTGCAGCTATTTGAATCAAACAAATGATGAACTATTGATCATGAAATCTCTATCTCTGTTGCTCATCTAAATACAGAAATAAAAGTTAAGCTATTGCACTCAAACAAATCAAAAACTGCAAACTAATAAAAGTAAAACCAATTCACTTCATTTATAGTCCGATAGCTCGCCAAGTAGATTTTCGGGGTTAAGCCATGGCTCTGGAGATAACGTCAATAACATGAGGAATTGATATCTAAATTATCTACTTGCAAATAAAAATAAAATCAAGTCTCTTCACTTATAGTCCGATAGCTCGCCAAGTAGCTTTTCCGGGTTAAGCCATGGCTCTGGAGATAACGTCAATAACATGAAGAATCAAATCACTTCACTCAAAATCCGATAGCTCGCCAAGTAGCTTTTCGGGGTTAAGCCATGGCTCTGGAGATAACGTTAAATGACATGAAGAATTTGATATTTAAACTAACTGTCAACAGCAAATGAATAAGACTGAAATCAAAGCATAACTGAAATTGAAAGCTAAGAAAAACAAAGTCAGCAGAGAGGACAATCTCATGTCAATATTTACTACAAAAATTGTATGAAAATGCCCGGGCCTATCCTAACCTGAAACACACTGATCAGTGTTAGCACAAATATACAATGCTTGGAAAATCATGTACAGGAATGAAACATTAACACTATAACTGAAATGTGAAATATACACAAGTGCACAGACTATGAAATATCTACAATGGAAATAAAACAACAGCACATGAAAACTTTACAGAAATAAAAGAACGAAACCTTAGCCAGCAGGGGCCCTCTGCACGGCCTTGGTTAACATGCTGTCAAATCGAGATTATGCTCACACAGTCATATAAAACAGAGTTTTATTGTATTGCAAAACAGAGGAAGGATCCTCTCGTTACCACAACAAGACCAGTGTCACGACATAGTACATAAACTTAACAGCAAAATTACATCAACAAAAACTAGCTACATGTGTTTGCAAACACGTTATTTATAAGGGAAACTACATAACTATTTTTCCTATGGAACTCCTTCAGCAGAAGACACGTAAAAAGACAGCATCCATGAGCTTAGTGTGTTGGTTTCCATGATCATTCAATCTACCAAAAGGTGGCTGTTGGATTTGTGTCGTGGAGGTAGTCTACAGCTATCAAAATGTAGCCATAGATCTAGGAACGGTCTTGGACCCTTCACGTTTTGAAAAACAGAGACCTGCTTGCCGTAGAACTCCTTGTTTGACCACCGTTTGACTGAGGCTTTCCTTTACGAATCTGGCTAAACCAATAGGACCTAGTCCATGTCCATTTCATTTCTGAACTGCCCACCTGCCTCGTTTTGCTTGATGACACCTGTAACCTAGAGCTCAACAAAAACAGCTGCGGAAAGTCGAGTCAGCTATGGAAAGTGGCTGCATTCCGTAGCTGATGAGCAAAATCTAAGTCAAATAGCAAACACAAAAACATAGTTAGAAAACCACTTAAATGCACTCTCAGAATCAACATGTAATGATTTTTGATAGCTTGTGAGGTACTGGTGAGGGGAAAAAGTCTAGAAAAGTGTGTAGAAGATATGTAGTTTCAGGGCTCAACAAATACTTTGGTCTGTCCTTATTTAGAACCTCATTTGACAGCGAATTGCTGGACATAGTTGCAGACCCAGAATTCATCAACGAGCTTGAAACCCAACGAGCCAATTTGATAAGTAACCGAAATCTTCAAAATTCTCCTCAATCATCTATCACCACCGATCAAATTCCTGAACTCTCTGATTCGGCTTCAACATCTTTTGCCTCATCATCAATTCCCCATATTCCTGTAAGTCATTCCACAACCCCATTCATACCTTCAATCCCTCAACAGCCTATCATTACCCCTCAAACACCCGTCACTTCCGCTACATCAACTCCTCTTGTTGTCACAAATCCCTCAGTTACTTCATCATCAGTTTCAAATCCGCCACGAGCCATGGCTGCTAGATATGCACCTCTCGTTCTGCCTCAAAATTTGGATGCTATGCCTGTTGATTACCAAAGTAAGATACCATTGTTTGATGCCACTCAAGGTATCACAGCGCAACAACATGTTGATAGAATGAATGACTTCTATGATCTCCATGAGGTAGATGAAGAGAATGTGACCATGCGTTTATTTGTACAAAGTTTTGGAGGCAAGGTTCGAAAGTGGTTTAGAGCATTACCAACGGGATCCATCAATACTTTGTCGATTCTACATAGACAGTTCCTGGACCGATGGGAGGTAAAGAAAAATCCACTCCAAATTCTTTCTGAGTATGAAAATATAAAAAGGAATGTAGGTGAAAGTGTCCAAGACTACTGTGTAAGGTTCAATACAGTTTATAATGCTATTCCAGCTGACATCAAGCCACCAATGGGCTTAGCATTGATCAAATTTCCCGATGGCTTCGATGCTGATATGGCATATCAGTTGAGAGAAAGAGATCCTACCACACTTGAGGACATGCAGAAGAATGCGGTGAGTGTAGAGGCAAATCTGCTGGCCAAGAGAGCAAGGATGAAGACTGAAAAGAAAGTGACTATAAAGGAGGAAGCTTCTTCTTCAGATGTTAAAGCAGATCATATACTCCGGAAAATTGAAAAGATGTTTGATCGGTTGACAATTGCAGACAAGCCTGAGAACACAATCAGAAATCCAAATTTCAGAGGACAGCAGCAACCTCAGTTCCGGATTAAGCAAAGGGAGCAGAAGGCACAAGATTAGTCATCACAGTAGCAAGTCAAAACACCTTTGCAGCAAAATTATGTGCATGGAATGGAAAGTGAAGATGATGATGATTCGGTGGTGGAAGCAAATCATTTCTTTACTGTTGATGGTTTGCCCATTTTTCTCACGGAAGATGAAGAATATTCAGAGGTTTCAAATGTTCAAACAGATGAAGATTTCATACTAGCAAATGAAGGGGTTTTAGAGGATGAATCAGATGATTATCAGAGGGGATATATGAATGCATTGATAGCGCAGCAGAAACAATATTCATTGAGAAGTAGAGATGTACCAGTCAGCCCAGTTCAAAAGCGAAAAGAGGCGCAACCCAAGAATGACTCCTCAAGCATTCAAAAGAAAGGGAAGGAGCCTGCTGACCCAACTTCCAGCCAAGGACCATCAGCAAATGAGAAGACCAATCAGAAAAGTGCAGCAAAGGAAAAAGTCGAAAAGAAGGATTCTTCAGTCAAAGAGGTAGATAAAGTTTCAGCTTTTAGTTTAGAAAATGAGATTGCTAAATTAAAGGTTTCAATTCCTTTGACTGAATTGATGAAGAATAGTAGTTATAAAAACCAAGTGTCCAAAATTTTGAACATAGATCCTTTATCTGATATGGTCAATGTAGAAGATGATCACCCGGAGCTCAATTTTGGCCCTGCTTTAGAAGGTCAATCTGAGGATAGTGAAGTGCCTCCATTCTATATAAGCCTTAGATGGCATGAATATGTCCTTCATAATGCCATGTTTGATTCCGGAGCCTCCCATAATCTAATGCCAAAAGCCATTATGGAGAAATTGGGCCTTGACATTACTCGTAAATATCATGACCTCTATTCTTTTGATTCCGGTAGAGTCCAATGTATTGGTCTTATCAAAGACTTGGTGGTGTCTCTAGATCAAATCCCGGCCAAGAATGTTCTCATGGATGTGGTTGTTGCGGACATTCCGCCACGGTTTGGTATGCTTTTGTCCAGATCGTGGGGTGCAAAGCTTAAAGGAACTTTACAACTAGATTTCTCTTATGCTACCATTCCTGTGTTTGGTCAATTGAGAAAATTATATAGGGAGAAGAAAATGAAGTACATGATTACAAGCAAGGAGAAACCATTAAATCATCTGATTAATGTTGTACATACAGATTTAGAATCATTTGTATTATATTCAGATAGTGGCTTGAATGATATTGATAGTTAGCTAGTTGAAGTAGAAGATGTGCCAGAGATTTCAGAGAATTTCAGATCAGTCCTGGATCAAGAAAGACAAAAACTTGCAAGTACCTCCGAGCAGTCCGCATTCTGGCAGCAGCATAAAGGTAATGAGCAGCAGAAAATTGAAGAAACCAGTCAAGGTAAGAAAGAAGATGAAACAGAATTTCAACACTTAGAGGAAGAAGCAGGCCTATGGAGCATGGATTTTGACGGAGCTATGGGTAAGGATGGTGCCGGCATTGGGATTTGGATCCGCAGCCTTGTTTTTCAGCCCAATAAGGTCCCTAGTAATGTAAGAATTTGCTCATATAAGTTGGCCTTTGATTTTTCTAATAATGAAGCCGAATATGAAGCGTTGATTGCAGGATTGAAGATTCTCAAAAAGCTGAAAGCAAAAAGAATATCAGTCTATGGGGATTCAAAATTGATAATCAAGCAAGTGAAGGGCGAATATCAAGCCAAACATCCAAGGATGAGGGCCTACCGTAATGCAGTTTTAGATATCCTAAGGATGTTTCCAGATTATACCTTGACATGTGTTCCACATGCACAAAATGTAATTGCAGATTCACTTGCAACCGCTGCCAGTAATTTGAAGATCCCGATGAATTCCAATAACAAGTTTGAGATCCATGTCAAGCATCGTCCAGCTATCCCTGACAATCTAAGGTATTGGCAAGTCTTTTGGGATGATAAGGAGATTAATGATTTCTTGCAAAATGAAGGTAACTATAAGGATGCTTCCATAGATCATGATCGTGATGATGATGAACCAGAAATAGAAGTCAATCAGATGGAAGTATTGCAGCTAAAGGACAATGTCATTCCTAAAGGTCTTATTCCTTTAGAAGAACTCTTCGATCAGGATGATGTGGCTAGGAAGCCAAGCTTGGTGCCAACAGATAAGGGTGTTGAAGATGTGAATCTTGGAACAACCGAGAAGCCAAAGTTTGTGAAACTATCAAAGTCATTATCCCCCGAGGTAAAATCTAAATATGTCAAATTATTGTCTGAATTTGTTGATGTGTTTGCTTGGGATTATTCATATTTAAAGGTGTATAACAAAGACATAATTCAGCACACAATTCCCATCAAGCCAAATCAGAAGCCATTCCATCAGAAGCTAAGAAGGATTAATCCCAAGTTGTTGCCTTCAATTGAAAAAGAGGTAAATAGATTATACAAGGCTGGTATAATTGTTCCAATCATATTTTCTGATTGGATTTCTAATCTTGTTCCCATGAGGAAAAAGACTGGGGAGATTAGATTGTGCATTGATTTCAGAAATTTAAATAAAGTGTCATTGAAGGACAATTACCCGTTGCTGAAAATGGATCACATCCTTCAGAGAGTAGTTGGAGCATCTCGTATGTCGTTGCTCGATGGATATTCAGGCTACAATCAAATTTTAGTGCATGAAGATGACAGAGACAAGACAACATTCACCACTCCTTGGGGAACATTTCATTATGCCAAGATGCCATTTGGCTTAAAAAATGCTGGAGCCACGTTTCAGCGCACCATGGACATTGCTTTTGCAAACGAAAAAGATGTATTTTTAGTTGTATATCTTGATGATTTGACAGTGTTTTCAAATTCAGATGATGAGCACCTTTACCATTTGAAGATTGTATTTCAGCGATGCAGAAAATTTGGGATATCACTTAACCCGAAGAAGAGTCTCTTTGCTATGGATGAAGGGAAGCTGCTTGGCCATATTATCTCGAAGGAAGGCATTCGCATTGATCCATCAAGAGTAGAAAGATGAATTTCTTACGAAGATTTGTACCTAATCTTGCTGAACATTTGAGAGAAATCACTAATATGTTGAAGAAGGATAGCGTGGTGAAATGGATAGAGGAAGCTATGAAATCATTTAATTTGGTAAAGTATGCCTTATCTACAGCTCCAGTTTTGATTAGTCCAGATTATACACAAGATTTCATTTTATTCTCATTCACATCTGAGCATACCATAGCAGCAGTTTTAATGCAAAAGAGAGATCAAGTAGAAAAGCCCATTGCATTCTTCAGCAAAACTATTAGGGATGCAGCCTTGAAGTACAACATTATTGAGAAACAGGCTCTTGCTCTTGTCAAAGCCTTGAAAGATTTCCGAGTGTATATTCTACACTCTCACATCCTAGCATATGTTCCCAACACAGCAGTTAAGGATGTGCTGGTACAAACCGATCCAGAAGGAAGATGGGGAAAATGGATTGCAACAATGTTAGAATACGACTTGGAGATCAAGCCTACAAAGCTGATCAAAGGACAAGGTCTGGCGAGGTTGATGGCGGAATCAAATTTGCATGCATTAGATATAAATCTTATTGCTGCCATGTCTGAAGATGAAGAGGACAGCTCTCTAATTCAAGTGTCTGAAATGTTCCTTCAGTCACCGTGGTATTCAGATATTGTCTATGTACTTCAGCACCTTTCTCCGCCTCTGGAAATGTCAAAGAATAAAGGTAGAACTCTTAAACTAAAAGCTGCTAAATTCTGCATTTTGAATAATGCCCTTTATTGGAAGGATCCAGGTGGTGTTTTGCTGAACTGTTTAATTGAAGATGAAGCCCAGCAAGTAATGAGTGATTTTCACAAGGGTGATTGTGGCAGCCACTTGTTTTGGAAGACAACAACAAACAAAATTTTGAGAGCAGGATACTACTGGCCCACCTTATTTTCAGATGTCTATAAAACAGTCATGAATTGTCATGAGTGTCAGGTTTTTCAAGGGAAAAGAAAGTTGCTGCCTCTTCCTTTGAAACCGGTTGAAGTCAGTGCACCTTTTCAGCAATGGGGCCTCGATTTTATTGGCGAGATCCATCCAACATCTTCGGCTCAGCACAAGTGGATTCTAACAGCAATGGATTATTTTACCAAGTGGATTGAAGCAATCCCGACCAGACAGGCAACAGACACGGTAATCATTCAATTCCTGGAATCAAATATTTTATCTCGTTTTGGTTGTCCTAGCAAAATCATAACAGATAATGCAGCTATGTTCAAATCCAAGAAGATGATCGATTTTTGTAGCAAGTATAAGATTACCTTGGGTCACTCCACAACATATTACCCGCAAGGTAATGGTCTGGCTGAATCATCTAATAAATCATTGGTGAACATCATTAAAAAGCTATTGGAAACAAACAAGAAAGGTTGGCATAAGAAGTTAGTTAATGCTTTGTGGGCGGATAGAGTGAGCCAAAAGAAGTCTATAGGTATGTCTCCGTTTGAAATTGTATATGGCATTGATACAGTCTTTCCGACATCCCTGGCAGTCCCGGTTGTGAAACTTTTGCAGGAAGCTGGTAGTGAGGAAGATGATTTTCAGTGAAGAATAAATCAGATGATACATTTACAGCAAACAAGGGAGGAAGTCTTCCAAAATACTTTCAGATTGCAAGAGAAGATCAAAAAGATCTATGATCGGAAAACTAAAGCAGATAAATTCCAGCTTGATGATGTGGTGTTACGGTGGGATGCGAGGAATGAAGATAAAGGCAAGCATGGCAAGTTTGAAAACTTGTGGAAGGGACCTTATAGGATTGTTGCATACAGAGGGAAAAATTCATTCCTGCTCAAAGAGATGGACGGACAAGATTGTTTAGGAGGACCAGTCAATGGTAGGCTCCTGAAGTGCTACTTCTTCTAGGGTAATTTCTGAAGTCATGAAGCCATCATTGTATATACCATTTTCTTTTCACTGCAAGTTTTCAAAAAATACAATTCATTTTAGCTTGGGGCCCAAGGTGAAGGCTATAAAGTTGAGAGTTTTGTATCAGTTTGAGTTTTGTATCAGTTTGTCAGTTTCAGTTTGTCGGTTTGAGTCTTGAGTCAATATAATAGTATCAGTTTCAGTTTTCGAAATGTATTGACCGTATTGCCCAATGGAAGAGGCACTAGTCTACTTTTTCCAGAGATCTATAGTTCTTGGCACCTCCAAGGAGCTACCATCCCCATTGGAGCCAATGTTAGTGTCAGTGCTTTCACACTGCCATCAGTGATCAAATTTATCTTTTGCATTTCATATTAGGTGTCCCATTCTAATGAGTTACACTCCATTAGGTCATGGATCAGCTGATGGTAGGGTTTCATTTCATTTTTCCCTCATGCTATATACCTGCTGGCCTATTTCACATATTTTTTCAGTCATTCATAGTCATTCCCGTTCACATCATTTATAAAAATCAGTATTAGACTTTAGTTTCACTAGGTCTTAGGGTTTTTCACCATGGTCATTCAAAAGAGTAATAAATGTCAACAGACACATGAGGGGGTAAATAAAGTTCAACAAATCATAAATTTCCTTTTTGTAAGCTAAATAAAGCTCTTTAACCTCAAAACTTGTTTTGAGGTAAAACAGAGCATTTGTATTTTATTGTTTTATTTCCATGTAATTTGATGTAATTTTATGGTTCCTATATGTAATAAGTATTATTCAGCTGCTCTTGGTCATCTTGCCAATTCCTACCACTGCAAAAGCAAAACATCAAAGCATCAGTTCATCAAATTTCCAGGGAAAAGGGTCAAACTTCAAGTATAACAACAGAGCATTCAAAAGAGTCATGCAAAACTTTTGAAAAGTGGGTTTGAATAAAAAAATTAAAGTGAGAAGGAAATATAAAGCCAAGTCATTTGTGGAAGTCATTTCATTGTGCAAACTTCAAAGAAAGAGCAAAAATCGTGTTTTGAAGGGAGATTGAACAAAAGAGAAAGAAAACACAAAATTTTGTGAAAATCTACTTGGCGCTGCACATTGGGAGTCTGGCACTGCGCATCAGGGAGGTGCTGCGCATCAGAGCCAAACTTCCTTCAGAAAAATACAAGGGCGCTGTGCATCAGGGAGGCGCTGCACATTGGGTTCAGGGCATTGCGCATTGACCTGTGAGGCTCCAAAACCACCAAATTTCATCTCCAATCACCCTAATTGCTGCATTTTCCTTCTAAACAAGTAAGTACACTCACTTTTGAGCTTAGATAGGGTTTTCATGCTTGAAATATGTTTTTTTTTCTGCCTCCTAAGACTCAAACCCTAGTTTGTCTTTCTACCTTATTTTTCACCATTTCAAACTCTTGTTCCTTGTCTCAATGTTCCCATCTTCACTTGCCCTAAACCTACCCTTTAATCCTGTCTCACTTCACTCATATTCCCTTCCCCCATTTCCCTATTAAAATTAACCCCTTTATCAAACCCTAAACTCCCTCACATCAAACCCTAGCTCCCTTATAAACCCCACTTACCCTCTTATTTCACTCCATCACTATTTCCCTTTTATAAATCTCTTCATACTCATCTTTCCCTAACCTAATTATCCACCATTCATCAAACCATCCCAAGAGAGACAAACATGGAGAGGGACAGTGACTATGATTATGAGGAGGACACTCTTAGTGACAGCTCTAGAGAAAGAAATTTGCAGCAGAGGAAGCCTCACAAAGGTGGCAAGATAATCAGGGAGGAGCCCATCAGTATGAGTGAACTGCTTGCTTGCCCATTAGCCACCTCATGCTTCAGACATCAGTCATGTTTTGAGTTTTGTGAGATGATAGAGAGAGTTAAGTTCCATCATGAGTTAGCAAGGCTATTTGTGACAAATATGGACAACCATGTAGTGAACCTTACTGGAGTCACATTTAGTCTATCATCTACCATAATTATTGAAGCTACAGGCATTCCAGATATAGGTGAGAAATGGAATAAGAGACAACGTATTGACAGGGAGCATTATGAGCCTTACATCAAGGCTAAATACCATGGCAGAATCAGTAGAGTGTTTCCTTTCAGATTTTTGGAGGACCAGTATGCTCCACTCATGAAGCTCATCATTAAGTATTTTACTTGTGAGGGTAGGTTCTCCAGATTATATGCCTACCATATCAGATTGTTGATGCATTTCACTAGGGTGAAAATGATGAGTATTCCTTATTTCATATGCAAGAACATAGAGAGAATGACAGTTATTGCAAAGAGGAAACCATATCCACAGTAGCTCAACAGTATTTACCATTTCTCTGTTATTAAAATTATTGTTTTACATCAGCTCAATCAGTTGGGAATGCCATGGGAAACCTTCATTTCTCATGAGGTGTTCAAAGGCCCTCAAATATTTTCATCAGTGCATCAGGAGGAAGGTGGACCTTCAGGACAGCAAAAGGTTCAAGAAACTGAAACTGTGGGGGTACCTGTGTTTTTGACTTATGAGAGAGGCACTAGGATGCTCTTTGCAGCTGCCAAGCGAGTACTATCTCCACAAGGAGTGGAAGGGGTCTCGCCCTCATCTACAAGCCACAGGAAAATGCTATCTCCACAAGGAGTGGAAGGGGCTTTGCCTTCTTCTTCAGCAAAACAGGTACATATTGGGCAGCACAGCAAGGACAAAGGTAAAGCCAAAGGAAAAATGCAAGAGGTGGATCCTAATGATGAGCAAGAGAGGGACTTTGACCTAGTTGTTCATGAGGAAGCACAAGGAGTAGATGTCATTGACTTGGATGCTGAGGATCCAGGAACTGTTAAAGACATGATCATCAAGGAGCAGGAGGCTGACATTCAAGCCTTGTCAGTCAAGTTGGAAAGGGAAAAGTGGATCATCAATTACTTTGAGCAGGAAAACAAATAATTAACTGACAAGCAGGTTATCATGGAGTTGCAAATGATTAGTGTCGTGGCGGAAAAAGTCGTTTGTGCGGACACAATGGACCTCCCTAGGAGTCTAAACTCTCTAGCGACAAACAAGACAAAATGGAGCAATCTTTCTCTAAATACATCTTTTAAAACATGAAAACTACAAGTGTTTAGGCTTACCTTATTCCAAAACGCTGTTGTTGTAGTCCGTCCTTGCCGATTCGGATGAGCTCCTCCTTCACATCAATTCCTGCAACCACAAACAATCAAACAATTACCAAGCACTTGCATCTCATATAATAAAACATATATTCAACATGCAGACCAAGGAACACATGAAATAACTCATTAACACAAGCTATTGAGAAAAATGAACCAGTTTGTATTAATAACAAAACAAAGAAACTCTTACAACCTGGCCTTGGTGTTGTGCAAGTTCCTCCCAGGGTCCATCAAGGGTTTTCCTCTACTTTGACAAAGCTCACCCACTTCCAAGTAGAATCAAGCAAAGACAATCTCTCCTCACAAGGTTCTAAATGGGAGTCCTAATTCCTGCAGCATTTACCCAAAGAAAATGTATAGCTTCAACCTCCCCTCCCTCTGGCTCAATGCCTTTATTTATAGTGTTGTAAAGAGGTTATTCAGGTCCACCATCAATGGGATAATCCCCCTCTTTGGGTGGGATAGCTCCCTTATTGATGGGATAAGTTCCTCCTTAATAGGGATACATGAACCAACTGGAGGCGCATCCATTTCATCAAACCGACCTCTAGAAAGTTCTAGAAGTAACCACAAGTAACTTTTTTAAGATGAAACTTGCGCATTTTGCCTTTTACAGAAGGACGCACCTGTCCCTTAATATACAGAGCGTCCAAAGACGCAGTCTTTGTGAACATTGTGAGCGTCCCCGCAGCTAAGGCTTGAGAGAACCTGCGTCCCCAGAGATAAATACATTTTTTACAAGACTTTCTCTCTCCTTTGAGTTTGAGATGGATAGCAGAGGCATAAGACTTGCCTAAGAGGGTAGCATGACTGTTGATTGAGCCATACTAACTGTAAATAGTCATGGTGACATTTTTTAGTGTAACAGATTGCCCCCTAAAGTGCGAAGCCTGGAATAGATTAGGGTTTTGTAATTCTAGGAAGGGTGAAGCGCTTTATCATTTCAAGGATTGTCTTGTGGATGACCTGGTTGGAACCTGCAATTTTCAACACAAAATACATGTATAAGATTATATCATCACTGAGGTAGGCATTCCCATACTCATATTCAAAACTTTAACTAATGGACTAACTACTCTGATACAGGAATGATCTTGCAGTACATCATTTTTATAGACTTTTGTAGACACAGTATGGACGCAGCCATCTGTTTATGATTAGTCTACATAGATAATGAATACAAAACTCCTCGCAGCCTGGATGGTAGAAACTAGATCCAGGGTCTTCACTTCTACTTCCCGAATTGGTACGATTCTAGTCATGTGATTAAATGATTTGATGTCGAACATGTTAGAAACCACTTGATTACCATTCGATGATGTAAACTGTTAACAAGCATGAGAGAGACCACCAGTAATGTCAATGGTTCTCAAAGTACCAAGCACAACCCGTGAAATGTGAATAGATGTTTTGATGTCGAACACTTCACGGAATCCTTTGATCGAAAGTCAATGATGTAAACTGACGTCAAAGGCGAGAAACCTGCCATTGATGCATGCAGACTTCAAGGTACTGTCAATTCCTAAGTCATCTTTCTAGATAATGTGTCGATGTCGATAGAAAGCGACCCGTTGCAGGCAAGCCCGCAACACGAAATCATTGTTCAAGTTGAAGAAATGTTGCTGTAAGGACTGACTCAGGGGTGGTCAAATGGATGACAAGTATTTTGCAGATGAAAGTTTTGCTTGCAGACCTCTTGAACACATAACGACACGACAGATGGCTTGGTGACGAATAACTCAAAGTTAATCCCCGGAACCCGGTTAAAGACTTTCAAAGTGGTTTGATCAACTGTGAGGTAAAAGATTTCCCAACCCAGGTGAATGAGACAGTGTCGTGTTCAAGAGCGGTGATAAAGTTTCTTTCGAGACAAAAGGTAACAAACAGGTTCATTCTTCTCTCTTTTCCCCCACCATTTCTGGCAAGTACCTCTTTATTTTTAACAAGCTTGAGGAGGATAACATATGCTTGATTATAAGCTCATCCTTCGGACGAGTCCAACCTAGTTTAAATTCGAACCCTAGGAAGGAGTGGTTCATTCCTGTTTGTAATTGAACAGGTCCTCTACTGTAAAAGTTTAACGAGCCCAGTATAGGAGAAACTCGGCGTTTTTCAATTTTAGAGAGTCTGAAAAAACTAAAGGAGACTCCACGTTGAACTTTTTCGTACATTTGTGTCCCTCAAGCCCGAAAAAGTATAAAATAATACCTGGGGGAACCGCTTGATCTTGCGACCAAGGAGTACTTTCATAATAGTGTCGTTGACCTGAAAAGTAAAAAGCGATCAAGGACACGTCGTTTTATTTCCTTATCGAGTTTGAAACGACAAAAACCCGGTAATCTTTTCCTGATTTTGCGGTCAGAAAAGAGCTAAAAGGGGACCGTCTTTTAATTTCGTTTTAACGAGTGTAAAAGAAACGCTCGGCGATCTTTTCATGTTTTAGGAGTCAGAAAAGGGCTTAAAAGATGACTCTGATATTTTTGTTTGTGAAAAATTACAATTTCCCTCGAAATCCCTTTGTCCTGCACAAAAGCAACACATTACTCATACCTGTTTAAAATAGGCAAAAATACATCGAGAAATACCTTTTCATGGTAAAAAATGAACTAATTCATCCAAAAAACCTATAAAAAGACCTTTTACCATGTCATTTTTACCGTTTCACTGTTGAGGTTGAAAAAGGAGCTTTTGACAAGAAAATTTCCCGTGGTCGCTGCGGAAAATCCGACCGTCGGAATCGAACGCCGTCTTATCCAGGTATTTTACACATCCTACTCTGCATTTCTATCCGTTTAGAATTAATTTTTATGTCTTAGTTTCATTTTTTGGGGGGGTTTTGGTTTTGGAATGCGCCTCTCGGCGGACGCGGGTGCCCTTCGGGTGACCCGCGTCCCCCGACTTTTTCTCATACGGGAAAATGGTCGGAAGACGCGGCCCGCCTTCAGGCCAGCCGCGTCCGGGCGCCCTGTGCTACAAAGCCGGGGTGCGTCTTCCGAGAAGTGCGCATTTCAAAACCCCAACTCCCTCAAAAAACTACCAAAAATTCCCAAATCAATTTCTAATTGCTATTTTTGATGTGCAGGGTATTAACCATGTTAGATTGGAGAGAACGAGAGCATGTAGAGGATGATGAAGTTGCAATAAATCATCAACCTTCCCTGGATGCCCTAAGAGCATGCGGGTTATACAAATACTGGACCATACCGGGCATGAGGGGCCAGGTAAGATTCTTGGAATGGCTGGTTGAGCGATGGAACGTTCAAGAACAATGCTTTTACATAGGAGGGCACCAGCTCGAGATAGAGCCCTCAGATGTATACTTTCTCACTGGCTTGCCGAACAGAGGCGAGCAACTCAGTCTTGCGGGGACTAGGCCGGGTGGCCAATCCCTTGATAGTCTCCGCGACGAGTGGTGCACACCTGGGGCTCACCATTCGAAAGGCATAGAGATAAAACACATCACTCTGCGTGAACTCAAAGTCATAGCGTTCACGGTTACCAGAATTTGCGGCGCGGCCGCTTTACACATTGCTTCCGGATCCCAAATGCGGATGGCAATTGACTGTTACCAAGGCACCATTTTCAACTGGTGTGAAGCTGTGTCAGCTCATATGAAGAGCCAACTGACCAAGGCAAAGAACGGACGACTAAAGACTTTTGGATATGGGCCTCTAGTCGTGAGCTTTGCCTTGGAGAGAGTTCCAATGCTGATCCCTCAGCAACTCACTGTTGATATCTTGGGTCCTCGGGAGCCAAAGCTGATACGATGGGTTGTGGTGATGGCCCGGCATCCTGACGAGGGCACGGCGGTGGTTCGATTCTCTGATAGTTACTTTCACTGGTTAGAGGACCAGGTTTTTTCGATACAGGACTTTCCGTATGCCGGAGTGGATTTTAGAGGTGATCCGGACATGGTTCTTCCACCGGGAGAACAATGGGATGACAGAGGTACTTTATTTTTCACAAGTTTTCTAATTATGTATTTTTTATTTTTCATATATATCGTCTCAAAACTAACAGTAAAATTTTCAAAATGCAGATGTTGGTCCACAGCGTCCAGCCAACCTCCGGCCTTTTGATAGACTACATCCAGCTGCACCAGTACCGGCCCCACAGGACGCGGCTACAGAAGTACTAGCTGAGTTGGAGCATGATCTAGAGCGTCTCACGGCAGATATACCTGAGACTACTATGGACGACATTCCTACCAGGCTTCAGCGCTTCGTAGTCGCGGTCCCTGGACCGTTTAGGAGATTTTTGCGTAAGGTAGCCCGTGCAGTGGTGTCATACAGAGAGCACCACCAGTGATTGACTAGTCACTTTTGTAGTCACATGTGACATTTTGACTTTTTGTACTTATCATTTTTGCCGATCATAAGGTGTTTTTCAACCTATGATCGAAGACGATGTATATATTTTTTGACACACTTCTATCTATATATATCACTATTACCGGCTTATCTTGTTTAACATATGTGATGAAATGTTTTTAAATTTACTTGCATGATTATCGTAAATGTCTGTCCAACATTCGAGAAGCAATTGCATCTGCTAATGTATTTAAAGACCTTGGAATATGCTGATATTCAATGTAATCAAATTCACGTTCCAAGAGACGCACTCTCAAAAACAACCTTAATAACACAGGATTTCTAATGGCATAAACTCTATTAAGCTGTAATACAACAAGTTCAGAATCTAACCTCACTATCAAACGTCGAATTCCAAATGAAATAGATTCGGATAATAATTCAACCACTGCACTGTATTCTGCAATGTTATTCGTTGTTTGACCGAGGCTTACCCCATGCATAGAAACTAACTCGTCAGAGGGCGAATAGATAACCCAAGCTGCGGAAGAGATATTCCGTGTATTACGACAAGCACCATCAGCAAATCCAATGTATGTTTGGAGAGGCGTCGACATCTGCAATATCAAGAGTAAAACCAAGATAAGCCAGAATAACGACGAAAAACACACTCTCTAAGCTAAGCACACTGACTAAACTAACAAACACGCTAGCTAGAAAGAAAATCTAACCTATCTAAAAATTTCTCCATCCACCATTTAAGCATAATACCTCTTTAGGTAAAGTCCATTTCTGGGTTTACCCAAAGAGTCCCCATCAAAATCAACCAGCTCATAAGCCCCTTTTGCTAGCTTTCGCTTTACAATGTAGGGTCCATGCCACATAGGAACGAATTTTCCAGCACCTAGCTTATCGTTAGCTTGATCATATAATAGCACTAGGTCTCCTTCCGAAAAACTTCGAGGTGTTACATTTCTATCATACTGAGCTTTCATTCGTTTCGCGTGAGTCTCGATTGCCAATGTAGCGTCACGTCGAGTCTCATCTAATTTAGCCAAGTATAATAAACGTTTCTCCTCTTCGGAAGTAGCTGGAAGTAATTCGACAGCCATTTGAAGTGATGGGATTTCGCATTCAATGGGTAACACAGCTTCCAAGCCATAAACTAGCTGGAAAGGAGTGAACCCTGTTGAATTTTTCACTGAGGTCCGGTATGCCCATAGCGCTGAAAATAACATGTTGTGCCAATTCGACCGATGAACACCAATGGTTCGTCGGATCATGATAACTAGAACTTTGTTGATAGACTCAACCAAACCGTTGGCTTGCGGATAATAAGGAGTAGAGCTATCGTGGCGCAAACCAAGCTGGCTTGTAAGCTCAGTCATCATGATGTTTCGAAAATGGCTCCCATGGTCAGTAATGATTGCTTGTGGGACACCAAACCTAGTTATGATATGATTGAATACGAAAACTGCAGCTGTTTTGCCGCTTGCGTCGAATGTAGGCATCGCCTCGGCCCACTTAGTAAAATAATCAACCGCAAGGATGATATACGCATGCCCCCCGGCCGAGTGAGGGTTACAAGTAATAAAGTCGATACCCCATTTGGCGAATGGACCAGCGGCAATTATAGGGTGGAGAGGAGCAGGTGGAGCGCGCATCTTTCGATCAAACACTTGACAGTTGTGGCATTTCCTGACGGCAATGATACAATCCTTAAACATAGACGGCCAGAAATAGCCAGCGCGCAACACCTTCTGAGCTGTGGCATACCCAGACATATGACCGCCACATGCTCCAGAGTGACAATCATTCAAAACTCTCTCAGCCTCTTCGTGAGTTAAACAACGTCGAAAAACTAAGTCTGCCCCCCGGCGATAAAGTGTATCTCCAATAATTCTGTATGGCTGGGATTGAAACCGAATTTTTCGACGTTCCGCTTTGGAAGCTTCAGGCCGAAAGGTTTGGGTTTGGAGATAGATGATTATATCCCCGTACCACGGATCTACAGTACTGATAAGAAACAAAGATTCGTCCGCAATGGACTCTTCTGCCACAGTCTCTGTGTCAGCACTCGGGAAATCACACATCAATTCCGCGAAAACTAAGGATTTCTTAGACTTGGACTTCTCGAACTCCAAGTCGAACTCTTGCAGGATAACGATCCATTTAGAGTACTTGCCCCCTAGCAATTGTTTTGTCAAAATATAAATCATAGGGTTGCAATCCGAAATAACTGTAGTTTTACGGAGAAGAATGTAGTGACGAAAACGCTGGACAGCTTGAACGGCTGCCAGGGCCAATTTCTCCACATGCGAATATTTTAGCTCAGTGGGATTCAAGGTCCTACTAAGATAATATATCACATGCTCCGCTCCGAATTCATCTTCTTGAACTAACACCATTCCAATGGTGGAATGCGAAGCTGCGAGGTATAAGAAGTAGTCCTGGTTGTAGTTGGGAGGATGCAACAACGGTGCATGGGTCAACGCGTGTTTAAGTGCATCAAAAGATTGTTGGGCAATCTCGTCCCAAAAGAATTGTGCGTTCTGTTTCAACAACCGTGTAAAACCTTTAGTGACCTCGGCGTAGTTTGGGATGAATCGGCGTAAAAAGTTCGCTTTCCCTTGCAAACTTTGGAGTTGGCGCAAACTCGAAGGAGGAGGCAATTTGATGATAGCCTCGACTTTCGAGGGATCGACGCGAATGCCGGTTTTTGAAACAACAAATCCCAGCAATCGACCTGTTTCTATACAGAAAACACACTTGTGGGGATTCAACCGAATTCGATAATGCCTACACCTCATAAAGATTGCTCGTAGATGGACAAGGTGATCAGCTCGATGTAAAGAATGAGCAGGCAAATCATCGAGATAGGGTTGCACAATGTGCTTGATGTCATGAAATGCATAAGACATCGCCCGTTGAAAAGTAGCCCGGCATTCTTAAGCCCAAAAGGTAATTTGCAATAAGCAAATGTCCCCCATGGACAAATGAATGCCGTTTTTGGTTGGTCGGCAGGTAGAATATTGATTTGATTATAGCCCGGAAAACCATCCATAAGGAAAACATTTCACTTCCGGCACAATCATCAATAATTTGATCGATATAAGGCGTAGGATAGTTGTCTTTTGGACAAGCTCGATTTATATCCCTATAGTCGATACAGATTCTTATTGTTCCTTGTTTCTTGTTGACTGGGACAATATTCGATACCCAATCCGTTAACGGGATCGGATAAATGAAACCTGCTTTCAACAGCTTTTCGACTTCTGCTTTAATCGCAGCCGCTTTTCGAGGGTGAATCTGACGCAACCGTTGCCGGACGGGTTTAGCATCCGGGTAGGTCTTTATTTCATGAACAACAATGGCAGGATCGATTCCCGGCATTTCCTCGTAAGACCAGGCAAACACATCGCGGAATTCTTGGAATAGGGCCTTGTAAGTTTGGATTTCTTCTTCAGTACATGCGGCACCTATATGAATGTTCTCCTCAATTCCGGGCTTCACTGAAATATCAATGGGAATAGTACGAGAAATATTCCCTAAATTCAGCTCTGAATCAGAATGTTTCGTTGGATCCTGAGCGTCTTTGACATATTCAGCGGTAAAGATAGATGAAAAATCATTTTCAAATGCATCATCCTTAGGTAAAAACGAAGATCTGTGATGGAGATCCTCCCATGGTAGATCATCTACACTTAGGATTTCGCGAAGTTGTTCGTCAGATGACACGACTTCGGGAAACGCTATCCGTTCTAAGGTTGAGGTGAAAAGTGATTCTTCACTGACCACATTCATTTGGTCGATTTCGGTTGAATGCGAGTCGGTAAAAGACATGACAGCTTCATAAGCAATTTCATATGGACTCAAAGGCATAGCATCACCGAATGAGTCTATCTCAGAGTCAGATGGGACAATCCAAGGATCGTCATAAATAATGTTTTCTGATGTAATCATATGAATTGTTGCAAATGAAGGGTCTACGTTGAGTGGAGGGAGAGGAAAAGTTCCCAGTAAACCGGAATCCTTAACTAAACCTACACCAACGTCCCTATAAGGGATTGTCGTCTTACCGACATGCTGGATACTCTCTGAAGAGGCTGGGTCGGATGAAAAGTATGTCAGCTGATCAATAGTCACGATCTTACCGTTATGTGGAAACTTATTATTCTGAAGACCGATGAAACGACCGCTGTCATAGCATATGACCAACTTCGACCCAAAAGAAGGTTGTAGTCTAGAGGGGCATCAACCACTTCCACATCCAGACTAACGGTTTTACCTTCTACCCCTATAGGCAATTCTTGTAGAATACCAAACGGACGGAACCCACGGCCATCAAAGGCCTTAAGGATGGTGGGGGATTGGTTCAACGAAGGAGAACCAAGGGATCTCCAACATTGAATCGACATAATACACGTAGAAGCTCCCTCATCAATCACAGTCCGATGAATAGGTCTGTTTTTGACTATCACTGGAATTTGGAAAGCCATTTGATGGGGGAGACGCGGTGTACTATTTTCTAGATCGAAGATCATTAGATTTGGGTCCTGAACATCAACAGCTCCGATAGCCGACAAAAGCAATTTTCGTTGTGCTGGGCATGATTGCAGCACTTCTAACGCCGACATTGCTGAGGGTGAAACAGCTAAGTCCTCAACAATGTTGTAATTCTGGGCTGCTCTCGCATGTGGATTGAAAGCAGACCTTCGAAGTACACCCTTGGCGGGCGGCTTAATCACTAAGTCTGGGTTAGGTTTTTCGATCTGTAGTGGATCGGAACCAGGAGCTGAGGTTGATGGGTTAGAGTGAGAAGATTCTGCTTCTTTACCATCAACAGGATTCTTACTACCATAATCTTGCGATCGAGTCGCAATCCTCACATGAGACATCATCAAAATGGGTTCTTCACTGGCATTCAAAGAAGAACCTATCATCTTATTTTCCTGCTCCGGAAATGGATTTTTTAACACAGCAGGAGTGGGAGCACCTTTGACTATTTTCACAACCTCGGCCCGATGAGGGCAATCTCTCGTAAAATGATCCTCTTCGAAAATAAGACAAGGATATCGAGGTTTGCGCTTTTCGTCATTGGTTTCCGACTTTTCTGTTTTCTCCTTCGGAGCCTTGTCTGCTTTAGCCTTCTTCTTTCCTTTCTTCTTTCCACCGTTTTTTGATTTGGCTGTAGATGTTTCTACAGCGTGAATATCGGCGGTAAGTTCAGGAGGAGAAGACTCTCCTGTCGGAGAATCAGGCAAAGTGATAATTGGAGTATTTGAAGCCTTGGAAGACTTCTTCTTACTCTTCGTAGTCACGATACCAATCATACCATCAGCGGCATGAGATCCCGAAGGAGTAGCAGCGATTTGATTCGACTTTGGAAGATCCGGAATCTTCTCGTGTAATGTACCCGACTGAGTGTAAACTAAGTCAAGGTATTGTGCCTGAGCAATGACTTGCTCCTCAGTAACTACTCCGGCCTTAGCTACATCTTCAGTAATCTTCGGTAATAATGATTTGACAAACCATTCAGCTAAGATTTGGTCCGGGATAAAAACTTTCACTAACCTCCTACGACGTCTCCACTCATGAATGTGATCAGAAATATACGTGGACGTCGATTGTTTTAGTGAAGTTAATAACTCCGTGCCGTTATCGTATCTGACCGGCAACTGAAAGTGAGTTAAGAACGACGTAGCTAACTGACTAAAGTTGTAAAAAGAGGCCCGTGGTAACTCAATGTACCACTTGGCCGCGAGACCAATGAGTGTACGCTGAAAAAGACGTAAGCGGATGGAATCATCTGAGATAGAATTCGAAGCACACCAGAGGTGGTAAGTCATCATGTGATTGGACGGATCCTCTCCAGACTTACCTTCAAACTTGGGTATATCACTGGGCAACTTGTTTGGCATTGGCGGCCAGAACGGAAGATATTGAATTGGATCGTTCGTTAGGCGCGTCAAGTCTGGTAAATCCAAAGTTGCGATAAACGGTAACTGCCGGTTAGGATCTCTAAAACTCTGGGTCACAATACCAGCCCCAGGAGGAGGATATCCAGGATAACTAGGAACAGGAGTCGCATTTGGGATATTATATCCTCCTGGAAAACCAGGATTAACCGGACCGTACTGGGGTTGTTGAGGTTGTTGATAAGTATACCCAGGATACGGTTGATACTGGTAAACCGGTTGTTGGACAGCTTGCCCATGTTGGTACTGTCCCTGGTACGGAGGTTGAACAAATTGAGGTTGAGTAGTAACAACCGTACTTATACCAGGCTGACCTATAGGCATCTGGACCGTGGTTTGAATCGTAGATCCAGACAACGGTAAAGATGTCTGAGGTGTGGTAACAGGGACAGTAGAAACTAGAGCCGTCGATACTCCAGAAGTAAGTATGGTAGATGTAGCGGTAGTTGCAGCAGCCGTTTGAGATGGAGTGCTAGGTGCAATTGGCGGCTGAGTAACTACCGAAGTTACAGAAGTTTGAACATTTGGCTGGACAGGTTGCGGTTGCTGGGTTGGACCAGAAACTACGGGTTGTCCAGCTTGAGGAACCATCTGTACACTTGGCTGCAACACCTGTTGACCCTGTGATGGATCCCATACTAACATTCCAGGGTATTGACCCATAACAGGTTGAGGATACTGAGATCCATAACCGGATTGAGGGTAGGATTGATAATTGTAAGGTGCAGTTCCCACACTTGGAACATATGACTGACCTTGAGGCGGTTGATAACCTTGACTCGAGTATTGACCTTGAGGTTGATAACCTTGAGGTAAATACTGATACTGGGGTTGACCTTGACCTTGAGGTTGGTACCCTTGAGGTTGATAACTTTGGGGTTGATACCCTTGAGGTTGCCATCCTTGAGGTTGCCATCCTTGAGGTTGATATTGATACTGAGGTTGACCCTGGGGTACATATTGAGGCTGGGGTTGACCTTGAGGCGCGTATTGCACCATAGGTGCATACTGACTTTGAGGTTGCCCCCCAGACACGATTTGCGTACCTTGAGGTTGCCCCCCAGGCGTTAACTGCGGTTGCCCCCCAGGCGGTAATTGGCCACCTTGAGGTTGAGAAACGGGAACTGAACCTGACATCATGTAAATGTCTCCTACACCCAATGGTACATTACCACTGTTTCCAATTAATAACCCACGATCAACGGGTTGAGGAGATGCCCCTGCAAAGGTACCAGAAAGAGATTGATACCCAGTGGGAACAGAAGGACCGCCGTGTAAAAAAGATTCAGGACTTTGAGTAAACACGGACGACTGACCAGTCATATTTACAGGAGTATAAATACCTCTAGGTGGAAAAGGAGTACGAGGTGGAGAAAAACCTACCCCTGAGTTGTCCAAATAATTGGTTAACGAAAGGTACCAAGTAGTACTTCTAGGAGGACTGTAAAAGATGGATTCACGCTCCCTTAGATCAATAGTAAGTTGACCTTCAAGGTTAGAGACACCTATATCCTCCTCTGGAGCAAGTTCTTCTATAGCAATCAAACCAGTAGGAAGATTTTCGGTGATAATTCTTTCTATTCTTGGTGAATCTGGAACACTAGAAGTTGGAGTAACAGGTTCAGATATTTCAGGTTCTTCGCCTGTATCACTAGCAGACGAAAAATTACCGACAAGCTCAGAAACTGAAACAGCTTCGGGATTATAACCTGTCTCTAAACTTTGGTAATCCGGATGGACTACCAAGGAAGATTCTCCTTCTTCAGGTGAACCTACTCTACTGTCACTAGGAGGAGTTACAAGGACCTTTAAACCTTCTAAATTACCCGGGTCGTCTCGAGGAGGTGATCCCCTAAGTCTACGGATCTTCTCAACAATTCGGCCACAGAAACAACTTCAGGAGACTGGCCCCGAAGTCTACGGGACTGTCTCGGTAATTCCGCCACAATTAAAGATTTTTAACTACAACACACGAAAACAAAGTAAAAAATTTCAAATCAAACCACCTAAAGTCTTCTAAAGAAGCAAACAAATTTGAAGCACATGCCTAAAGAATCTAGAGCGTCAAACCAAACACAAACAGTAGTCTTCCGGACCAAAAGCGCTAGTTGGTGATGAAATCCAACCTCGCTGGATTCAGTACAGAAATGGCGGGTGGAACAGTTACCCCGGCAACCTGCTTAATGAATAGACCGGCACAAGTTCCTCCACTTTAACCGCCTCGAAGTGAAGTGAACCCCCCGAAAATCCAAGTGAGTATAACCGACGTCTGTTCCAGGTACAGTGGGACCTTCCCTCCACCGTCACCTCGGTAGAACCCTAAAGATTATGGTCACTAAAGTTACCAATCACAACAATTACACCTGGGGGAACAGTCTAAACTCCGACAGCACGCAAGGGCAGAGTAACAAGCTCAATCCCCTTACCGGCTCCTTGACAGTAATCCAAGGTTTACCGATAAGTGACCCCTGGCTCCTCGACAATGGTTAATCCGAGGTTTACCATTTGTAATACGTACTGTCTAGCGTCGTTCCCAACGAGGGGGGAATGATCCCCTCACTGGTTCGGACACGAGCTCGTGCTTCTCCTTTAAGAGGAGCTTTCCCAGAATGCAATTGAAACAATTGGATTTATTCTACTCAAGATAAACTATCTGTTTAGTTTTGTAGTCTTGGAGAGTTAAGTACTCACCTACTCCAAGACCCTAGCCTAAGCTATGTTGGTGTTTCAGAGCCCTAGAAAAATAAAAATTACTAGATTGATTTTAATTTAAGCGTTACTTTTAAGGTTGTTTCTTAAGTCAAAAGGTGATGGAAGTGAAACCAGTGGTGTGTTGACTCGACTCGAAACCACTACAAAATGCACCTAGGATGATTTACCCACTACTTTACTTTTTCGATGAATTGCTTAACTAAAAAGTTGAGAGAATGCACTTTTTATAAAAGCAACTTCTTAATTAAGGACAATCAAAGAAACAATTCGTTTGTCTTTTCCAAGCATCAAAACATGACCGCTCTTTACATGCACGAAAAAACTCTTTTTCTTTTTCAAAAACAAAAAGCTACTTGAAACAAGACTTTTAAAGAAGATGTTTTCGTATTTTTCTTATTTAACGAAAAACATAAATCTATTTTAATAAAATCAATTGCAAACTATGAAATCTATGAAAATTCACTCAAAAAACAAAACAAATCAAAAGGAAATTACCCTAATTAATCCTAATGAGGCAAAGCCAACAATGATTATTCTGAGGTGTTTTACTTGATCACAATCAAATCAAGGACTAGCTTATTGCAGAACCAAAAACTAGTCAAAACAAAACTCTAATCTTTTTGTTCTTTTGTAAAATGGAAATCAACACTTTATAAACAAGTAATTCGAAATTTGACCCAAAAGACAACTTAAATGGCAAGCTGCTCACACAAGGAGACTTTACGACAGGCCCGACTTCTAAGAAGGCTGACAAACCAGAGAGATCTAAGGCTGGACAACTTTCTACCGTCAAAGTCACTACAGGACCTATTCAAAAATCAAACCCTAGGCCTAAACTTCGTTGAAATCCACTAAAACACTCAAAGCTCACAAAACAAGTTCAGGTGAAAATTTTTGACAGGGTACTAAAGGATCTGGGCAGAAAACACTGAGAAAAAACAAAATCTAAAAGCAATTAAAGCAAGAATGGAGTTTTTCTAAATTTTTACAGGAAGACGCAGGCAACCCGTTATAACAGGCGCGGGTCCGCTCTGTGCAAATGGAAACAGCGCGTCCAAAGACGCACTGTGCAGTACTCAGAGGGTGCGTCTCTCTGGAAAAGTTAAGAAAAACCAAATCTAACTAAATCTAAAGCTAAGCCACCCAAATACTAATTCTCACAGTCAAAAACCAGAAAATAAAAATGATTTTCTCAGAGCAAAGTTCACACAAAGGAAAAGACTTTCACATTAATGGAGTCCCCAGTGGAGTCGCCAATTTGTCGTGGCGGAAAAAGTCGTTTGTGCGGACACAACGGACCTCCCTAGGAGTCTAAACTCTCTAGCGACAAACAAGACAAAATGGAGCAATCTTTCTCTAAATACATCTTTTAAAACATGAAAACTACAAGTGTTTAGGCTTACCTTATTCCAAAACGCTGTTGTTGTAGTCCGTCCTTGCCGATCCGGATGAGCTCCTCCTTCACATCAATTCCTGCAACCACAAACAATCAAACAATTACCAAGCACTTGCATCTCATATAATAAAACATATATTCAACATGCAGACCAAGGAACACATGAAATAACTCATTAACACAAGCTATTGAGAAAAATGAACCAGTTTGTATTAATAACGAAACAAAGAAACTCTTACAACCTGGCCTTGGTGTTGTGCAAGTTCCTCCCAGGGTCCATCAAGGGTTTTCCTCTACTTTGACAAAGCTCACCCACTTCCAAGTAGAATCAAGCAAAGACAATCTCTCCTCACAAGGTTCTAAATGGGAGTCCTAATTCCTGCAGCATTTACCCAAAGAAAATGTATAGCTTCAACCTCCCCTCCCTCTGGCTCAATGCCTTTATTTATAGTGTTGTAAAGAGGTTATTCAGGTCCACCATCAATGGGATAATCCCCCTCTTTGGGTGGGATAGCTCCCTTATTGATGGGATAAGTTCCTCCTTAATAGGGATACATGAACCAACTGGAGGCGCATCCATTTCATCAAACCGACCTCTAGAAAGTTCTAGAAGTAACCACAAGTAACTTTTTTAAGATGAAACTTGCGCATTTTGCCTTTTACAGAAGGACGCACCTGTCCCTTAATATACAGAGCGTCCAAAGACGCAGTCTTTGTGAACATTGTGAGCGTCCCCGCAGCTAAGGCTTGAGAGAACCTGCATCCCCAGAGATAAATACATTGAAACTCTTACAACCTGGCCTTGGTGTTGTGCAAGTTCCTCCCAGGGTCCATCAAGGGTTTTCCTCTACTTTGACAAAGCTCACCCACTTCCAAGTAGAATCAAGCAAAGACAATCTCTCCTCACAAGGTTCTAAATGGGAGTCCTAATTCCTGCAGCATTTACCCAAAGAAAATGTATAGCTTCAACCTCCCCTCCCTCTGGCTCAATGCCTTTATTTATAGTGCTGTAAAGAGGTTATTCAGGTCCACCATCAATGGGATAATCCCCCTCTTTGGGTGGGATAGCTCCCTTATTGATGGGATAAGTTCCTCCTTAATAGGGATACATGAACCAACTGGAGGCGCATCCATTTCATCAAACCGACCTCTAGAAAGTTCTAGAAGTAACCATAAGTAACTTTTTTAAGATGAAACTTGCGCATTTTGCCTTTTACAGAAGGACGCACCTGTCCCTTAATATACAGAGCGTCCAAAGACGCAGTCTTTGTGAACATTGTGAGCGTCCCCGCAGCTAAGGCTTGAGAGAACCTGCGTCCCCAGAGATAAATACATTTTTTACAAGACTTTCTCTCTCCTTTGAGTTTGAGATGGATAGCAGAGGCATAAGACTTGCCTAAGAGGGTAGCATGACTGTTGATTGAGCCATACTAACTGTAAATAGTCATGGTGACATTTTTTAGTGTAACAATTAGAGAAGAGAGGCAAGAGGCAAAGAAGGCAAAGGTCAAGATGACCTCCAATGAGCAAGAAATTGAGAATGACCGAGAAACTTGGTTAGAGACAGTGAACATTCACCTTGAGAAGTTTCTAGAGAAGGCCAATAAAGAAAAGAAAATGCTTCGCCACATGGCCTATCATTATTTGACCCGGAATAGGATATGCAACATAAGGATTAAGCAACTTAAGGCAAGATTAAGGAGGGCCTTAAAAGGAAAAAAGAAGGATGATAAGCTCAAAATTTTGGCTGATGTTACACTAGCCCAACAAAGTAACCCATGAAGCAGCTTTGAGCCAAAACTGGGCAAATTTTGAAACAATTTTGTCAATTTCAAAATTTTGAATTATGCAACACAGGAAATTCCGGTGGATGTGCAGCGCTGCGCATTGGATTGGCACACCCATTTTCAAAATGGCTTGTAGTTTTGGATTCAACATCAAAAGTACATCAATCCCTGAAATTTGCATCTCATTTGGAGCAAAACTAGGTCTCCTAAGGGGCAAAAAACACTCAAAAATTGCCTTCTCTACCACTTTGTGCATCCACAGGAAGCAGTCTTGGGGGAATTCATTTTTTAAGGGGAAAATGATCTCCAAATCAGGAAATTCAAGATGTTTCAAAAACTAGACAGATAGAGCTTTCCAACAAGATATCTTGGGCATGATTTGGTGGAGTGGAAGGCCTCCAAAAGCATGCTTGAAGCGGCGCTGCGCATTGGGCTGATGGCGCTGCGCATTGGGCAGTTTTTGTCAATTTTGCTTAAAACTCAAAATTTCTCCCAGTTTGACTACCAGTTGAATTTTTCTCTTCTCCTTGGTAAATTTGTGATGGTAAATGATGTAATATGATACAAATTTGATGAAAAATGACTTGAGGGGGTAGATACATCAGTTACAAGTGGTTTGGAAGTGAATGTATCAGTTTCCTTGGTTTTAGAGGCAAGTTGTTCCACTGCCTATTTTCTTGTTCCTAGTTTAGATGTGGTTGAAACAGCTCCTGATCTCTTGGATTCGACCCCTGATGGCTAGCTCAGGTGGTTTTCTTGCCTATATTATGTACTTTCTTAGTCATTTGTAAAGGTTGGACTCTTGTGGATGCTTTGAGCTTCATTGTACATCACTTCTGCAGTTTGGCAAGGAAATAAACCAGGGTTTTGCAGCTATTTTTGTGGGATTCTTGTGGTAATGTGTCTTGGCATTGTTTCTTCCTTTGTTATTTAGTTTCTCTTATGTGTTATATGTGCCAGCATCTATTTCTTTCTTCTTAACTAAATGAATCAAGATAGATAGGTGGAATCCATTGATATCAGTGCTTTGCCTTGGGAACACATTTAGTTTTTAATGTTTTCAACTGTTTGAAGAGGATTCATGAACTTTGCATGCCCTCCTCAACCCCTCACCAGTCTTAGACTTACTATCACACTCATTTCCAAGTGCCAAAACACGTACCTACCTCGCCCCACAGAACATCCCGCAATTCTGAGTTGATTTCTCGGACCCAAAGCTGCCTGCTTCATTTGATCCAGCAACCAACCTTCAAAATCAATTCAAAAACCCTAGAGCTACTATACCTAGCCTAAAATATATATTCAATTTAGTCATCTCCATTGAGATTGACAAGGAGAGAGCCCTCTCCTGACTTGGTAGGGCTAGCTACCAGGTTAAGCGTGGTTTGTGGTTATCCTAGGATTGCCTCCCTTCAAGCTGAGGTCAATCTAGGATCTAACGGAGTGTTATTAATTATAAAGAAATAATTTCTCACATTCATCATGTGAGGAAGATGATTCTATTATTTAGAGCATTTGTGAAACTATTCAAATTGATTTATCTTCGTTTATTACAAACTGGGAATCTGATGCTTTAATCAGCCCATCTGATCATTATTCTATCTTTGATGGTTGTTATTCGTTTTATCATTTTCCCACCAGTATATCTAATGAAAATTGTTTTACATCCTTCGATTTTCATCGTTCAACATCTCACTATTTGGATTTTTGTCGAGCGGTTGAGGAACTTCAGCCTTCGTTGATGGTTATGTCAGGTCCTCACTGTCTCGACATGACTGTTGAATATGATCAGATCTATTTTCCCTCACAAGATTCCCATCGTAATCTCATGCCTCTAATTGAAAATTCATCTTTTCAAATATTTCAGGGTTTTCAAGAGGATTATCATGAATTTTATGATCCAATCGCTGAATGGTTGGAACAGTATTACCTAGAAAGCTCCATCACAAATAACAAGTTTTGATCTTTCCTCATGCTTGCTAAGGAGTTCAGTGTAGATGGAGACACATTCACGGGAAGCCTCATAGGGTTGTTGAATGATGGTTCTCATAAAAAAGGTAAGAATATAAACTGGTTAGAAGCGATGGATATGGCCTATCTTTCTGCTGACAGGCAAGACCTTCAAATTTTTGTGCAAGTTATTCAAGTTCTTATCTTTCCTATTGCACATTGTTTTATATTTGTTTTAATCGATCACATCTTTGTGATTGCAGGCCAGGAACAATTACAATGGCTACATTGGAAATTCCATTATACGTGACCCCGACCTTCTAGCTGGTTAGGTTAGGAGTAGGTCTAGTTGCATTTTAGTTTACCTGCACATCCATCCAACATTCATTTCTTGTAGTTTGTCTTGTGTTTTCTGGTTTTGGTTGCACATCTTGTTTTTCTTTAAGTCTTTTCTTCTGGTTTTGTTTTCTTGTTGTGTGTTGTCCTTCCTTTCATTTTGTCAGACCTTGCATGAAGATGTTATGTTGGCTAAAAAGGGAATGTGGCAAAATAGAAAAGGACTATGTGACACTGCAACATTTGGCTAACTCTCTGTCCAATGGTGATTGCTCGTCCCGTGCCCGTAACTTAACCACATGTTAACACGCGGGGAAAGTGGTTTTCCGCCGTTCACATCAGCCACGTGTCGAGTGTTGATTGTGATCACGCCCCCGCGTACGAATACCACCCACCTCCGATAAGCGGTGCGGGGAATACCGCTTACTGCCCACTCGTACATTCCCCGCTCACTATCGTTCGCGTACTTTCAACCCCTGATCACCGTCATATCTGCCCGATCATGATCCGACGGCTCACGATTGTCTGCCCCTGCTTCCTCCTGATAGCTCCCGCCGGGAAATCTCTGCTGCCCATTCACTCGATCCAACAGCTGATGTATAATCCCCGTCCTGCTCATGCGTCTGCCATGCTATACTTGTGTCTTCGACCTGTATCATATACCCGAAGGTGGCTAGCTACCTGTACCCGACACAGTTAATCTTCAACCACCACATTCAAGGAATAGCATGGTAGAGAAAGGAAAAGATCAGCCTCGGGCAGACTAGCATATCCAGCAGTTAAGGAATTTCATCCTTTATGACACTTCACCTGCTCGAAGAGTACAATAGAACACCAGAGAATGTCAAATTCATTCATTGAAGCAACAGAACATAGCAGAGGCCCATTTCAGAGAGTTAAGGTGGTTGGTGGTCCATTATGACCCCTCCATGCATAACATAGCAGAGTATTTTGTAAAGAAACTCTATATATACCCAGAACACAGATGTAATCAGGGTTGATGGTTGTAGTTTTGATGTAAGGTTCAAATTCTGGAGACTGTAACTACTGTGATACTTGCAGCGTCTGGTCTTCATTTTCAGCTAATACAAGCTTCTTTTGCTATTAATTTCTCACTTTCCACTTCTATTTTTTTCTAGGCTAGGCCTGTCATGCATTTATTCATATGCTCTTGATATTTTGCATTAGAGGGGCTGTCATCCCACCTTTGTGTTAGAATCTAGTATGTATCATTGAATGTGTTATGCAGGTTTCTGTTATTTTAGTGCCAGAGAGCTGTCATCCTGTCTGTGCATTAAGAAATAGATTTGCAGACCTTTTTACTGGTTGCAGTCAGCCATCACATGGCCTTGTGCATCTGCTAGTGTGGTAAGTATTCTCCATGTTCACTTAATCCTCAAACTGTGAGTAATTGGTGGTCTAAAGCCTTGTAGTCTGGGGGTGTTCACCCATGTCTGGGGTTAAGCATAGTAGAAGTGGTTATCTGGCTTGAATATGCATCATTCCTTCCATTCATCCATCTCCAACATTTGTTGATTTTGTAATGTTCCCGAGCATCTCTAAGATACAGCCTAGGAGAGTTTCTTGGGGTGATAACATTAATTGGCACCGTTGCCGGGGAGAGGAGATTGAAGCTCAGCTTCCTTGGGAGAATGACACAGTTCCAGATTTTGATGATAGACAAGGTCTGGACACATTTCTGGTTGTAATCATCTATCTGGCAACTCCACTGGAGGAAGACCAACCTTTGGCGACTCCACATTGCAGTCCTAGCTCAGTTTGTGAGGCATGCTCGAAGAAATCCTCAGAAATCACCAGCTGAACCAGTGCCTGACCCTGAGAAGATCGTTAAGCAAAAGAAAATTTTGCAGAAAGGAGCATCATGACCAGGTAAGCCTTAGTAGTCCCATGTATCTCTCCTAGTGAAGAAGTCACCTTCAGAGATTCATAAAGCTCCTGATTCATTCATTCCCCTTTCGGATCTTAGTCCAAAAAAGCATCCATGCTGTCCATCATATTCCTGTCTCTGTCATCCTTTTCATTGATCCATACCACTCAGTCTACCAGTATCCCTTTCATATACCCCAGTCATGGCAGGTCAGCAAGCTCTTACAAAGATAGAAAGAATCGTTGCTGCTAGGTATGGACCCTTGGTCTTGCCTGTCCCTTTGAATGCCATGCCTGTAGGAGTTTATCAAGAATACATGCCTAAGTTTACTGGTACAGAAGGAGTAATGACAGAAGAGCATCTAGATTCTTTTTATTATTATGATGACAACCTGGATATCTATGAAGAGGATGTGTGGATGAGGGGTTTTGTCCAAAGCCTAGAGGGAGAAGCTAGAAAATGGTTTAGAGAATTACCCCCTAGGTCTATTGCAGACATTGAGGCTTTAGATGATGTGTTCCTAAAGCATTGGGGGGATAAGAGCAATCAAGATGCAAACGAAGATCAAAGGGTGAAAACCCTTTTTCAGAGTATAGTCATGGAAGAAGAGCAGTATGAAGAAGAGGATGAGGTCCATGGTTTGGAAGACAAGGGCAGTGCCCCTTTCCTAACCAGAGCTGCCTATGAGAGGTCATTATCTTTAGGCACTGTTTACCAGTTTGTTGTACCTATAGAACAACAAGATAATCAGCAGAAGCAGCCAGCATCAGGTCCCACCATCCTCGAAGAGCCTGAATTTAGCACATCTTCTAATGACTATGCAGATCTGCAAATCGACCAACCTGCTCTTATCCCCGTTTCAGTGATCAATAAGGGAGAGGAAAGCTCCCCATCATCTTTTGCTTCTCTATCTGTCCAAGTGACAATCCCTCACAATTGCCCATTAGGCACTGAAGCGGGCCAGAACTCAATGCCCAAGGCTGATACTGATCACCTCAGTCTTGATATTCCGATGCCTGCCCAGGTGGCCTCCACACAGCTTGAAAGGGTAGATTGTCAGATGGCAAAGGAAGAGGATGCACAGTTTTGGGACTCCTCCTTGGATGAAGACTGTTCTAAGCAAGATGCAGGAGTAGATGATGTCTCTGTGTCCCCCACACAAGAATACCATGGTTCACCATTCATACTAATTGTGTAGGCCATAGATGACAAAGACAAGCACACAGCAACCGTGGTTATTCAGCAAGTGTACAGAAGCTCCCTGAAGAACATCCAAGGAGGAGAATATACAAAAAGGGGAAGAAATTTGATCCATATCTACCAGATAAGGTCAAATGCCCTAAACTCTTTGAGGTAGAGGATCAAATCAACCCAATTTTGCAGATCTATGATGAATCGGTCGAGAGGAGGAGAAACAGTTTTGATGGCCTAGCAGATGGCCAGTCTTTGAGGATTTATGTTTAAGGTTTCCGAGCCTTAACAATTATAAGCATGTTCTTTTGCAGGTTTTAGCATAGACTTAATTTGACTCCATGCCCAATGGATACTAGGCAAATGTTTTTAAGCTTGTTTTGTATGAAGGCATTGGTCTGCAGTTCTTGAGACCTCAAAGGGAGGATCTCATCCCCAGAAGGAGCCAGTGTTAGCTCTGCTACATTCTTCAACATTTGAGGGTCAAAGATAGCCTGGCCGTGTTGTTTTGTGCTTGAAGAAAGCTCGCATCAGTCTGTTCCTCCCTCCTCCTTCATTTCCCTTACACTCCCCTAGCCCCGCTATCTCTATTTTTCTTCCTAAACCTCTCCATTCTCCGTTTAAAACCCCCCGAAATCCATCAAAGCCCCATTTCAATATAGCCCTAGGCGCTAAGGTTTAAAACCCATGTAACCACGGTAGCATGACCGCACGCCTTTTTCTACGGTAACCCGTACTTTTAAACCCGCACCATTCGATCATTTCATCATGATTCAACGGTCTCCACTTTTTTCCCTGCGCATTAAACTGCATTTATTTCCTCCACCGTCGATCGCATCCATCGTGAGATCCAACGGTGATCACTCGTCCCGCGCCCGTAACTTAACCACATGTTAACGTGCGGGGAAAGTGGTTTTCCGCCGGTCACATCAGCCACGTGGTGAGCGCTAATTGTGATCACGTCCCCATGTACGAATACCACCCACCTCTGATAAGCGGTGTGGGGAATACCGCTTACCGCCCACTCGTACGTTCCCCGCTCATTATCGTCCGCGTACTTTTGACCCCCGATCACCGTCGGATCTGCCTGATCGCGATCCGATGGCCCACGATTCTCTGCCCCTGCTTCTTCCTGATATATCTCGCCGAGAAATCTCTGCCGCCCATTCACTCGATCCAACGGCTGATGTATAATCCCCAACCTGCTCATGCGTCTGCCATGTTGTACTTGTGTCTTTGACCTGTATCATATACTCGAAGGTGGCCAGCTACCTATACTCGGCACAGTTAATCTTTAACCATCGTATTCAAGGAACAACATGGTAGAGAAAGGAAAAGATCAGCCTCGGGCAGACCAGCATATCCAGCAGTTAAGGAATTTCATCCTTTATGACACTTCACCTACTCGAAGAGTACAATAGAACACCAAAGAATGTCAAATTCATTCATTGAAGCAGCAGAACATAACAGAGGCCCATTTCAGAGAGTTAAGGTGGTTGGTGGTCCATTATGACCCCTCCACGCATAGCATAGAAGAGCATTTTGTAAAGAAACTCTATATATACCCAGAACACAGATGTAATCAGGGTTAATGGTTGTAGTTTTGATGTAAGGTTCAAATTCTGGAGACTGTAACTACCGTGATACTTGCAGCATATGGTCTTCATTTTCAGCTAATACAAGCTTCTTTTGCTGTTAATTGCTCACTTTCCACTTCTATTCTGTTCTAGGTTGTGCCTGTCATGCATTTATTCATGTGCTCTTGATATTTTGCATTAGAGGGGCTGTCATCCCACCTCTGTGTTAGAATCTAGTATGTATCATTGAATGTGTTATGCAGGTTTCTGTTATTTTAGTGCCAGAGAGCTGTCATCCTGTCTATGCATTAAGAAATAGATTTGCAAACCTTTTTACTGGTTGTAGCCGGCCATCACATGGTCTTGTGCATCTGCTGGTGTGGTCAGTATTCTCCATGTTCACTTAATCCTCAAACTGTGAGTAATTGGTGGTCTAAATCCTTGTAGTCTGGGGATGTTCACCCATTTCTGGGGTTAAGCATAGTAGAAATGGTTATTTGGCTTGAATATGCATCATTCCTTCCATTCATCCATCTCCAACATTTGTTGATTTTGTAATGTTCCCGAGCATCTCTGAGATACAGCCTAGGAGAGTTTCTTGGGGTGATAACAGTCACTTCTTGGTCAGCTGATGTTTTTTGAGCTCCCTTATTGGATTGGAAGTGTCGAAGTCACTTGCTCACACATGCTCAGTCTGTAACAAGTGCATGAGTGCATTCTTTTATGCAAGCTTGGACATTCATAGCACGTTCCATCAAGACTGTGCCTGTTTTGAAAACTGTCGCTTTTGTGCTCCTTTGTTTTCGGTAGTGTCATTTTCATGTTTTTGGTTGTTGCTTTCACTTGATTTCAATCTAATTATTGTCATTTTCATGTTATCTTTTCTCTTGCGTGTGTTATTTTCACTATCGCTCACATATCGCAAGTGTAATTCAGACATTAGCAATTTTTGTCTTTTTGCATGTTAGTTGTGGTACAATGTATGTATGCTTGTTCAAGTGGTTTCAAGGGATGATCTTTGTGGGAATGATTTGGTTTAACCATATAAACATGATTCGCACTCATTCCCAAAGTTTTAATCACTGTCGCACAAGTGTCATCATGGTCATCGCAAAGTGTACCTTTTGTGTCATACTTGTCGTAAAGTCATCGCATTGAGGGAAATATGTTGTTAACGTGTTCCGGATGATCTATGTTGTTGTGTCATCAAAATATTTCAAGTGTGGGATCACAGTCAAGTCATATCACTATTCGTAATAGTCTCTTCGGTCCCACACTTAGCCAAACTTCAGAAAAATCCCAGCGACCTAACCTCATCCAGCCCTCCTAAACTGCGCATTGCGTAGTCTTAGCCTTCAAGAAGTGACCTTGTCTCTTAGCACTATGCAATGTGCAGTCTCTGCCTCCCATAACTGCACATTTCACAACATCAGTGCTCAAGCCCAACCCTTGAGTCCAAGAACTTTACAATCTTTCTCTCCATCCTAGCTAGCATTGCACATTGTGTAGTTTCAGTCCTCAAGCCTCAATATTGAGCTCTTGAATTGCACAATCATGCCCTCTAGCCAGGCCTGAACTATGCATTGCTCAGTCTCGGACCTTAAGCCCAACCCTTGATCTCTTGAGTTGCACAACTATGCAATCACCATATTTTCTTTGCCTCCCAAAACTGCATAGTTGAATGAAACAGTGCCCAACCCCTCAACCTAGCTCACTGAGCTCCCAAACTGCGCAATCTTCTTCCTCAGTCCAACCTAAGTTGCACATTGTGCAGTCTCAAGGTTCAAGCTTCACCCCTAACTGGTTGAGCTTCACAATTATGCAATTACTAAGCCTCTTTCCCAACTTGTCACTCTGATCCGGCTCAGTCAGCGGATCAATATGCACCACCTTAGACTAGGGGTTTATTGCACTTATGTCATCTTGTCATGAGTGGATTTCATATGCATGTACTCTATCATGCTATGGAAAGATGATGAAGAAGGAGACAGAGAAGGAGGACATGGTAGAAGACACATATGGAGCTGAAGAGATAAGATGATCATTGGGTGAGAAGATGAAGGAACACTGAACTATAATAGAAGATGAAGATCAATATCACATGGAAGTTCCACGTCTTCAATTCATAAGGAGAAGAGAAGAACATGTACCATCTTTTCAAGAAGACACAAAGAAAGAAACAACGAGAAGGACAACTTGCCACTGTCGCATCATCATGCAGTCCATGTCATTAGTTTTAGGTCATGGCCTGTCACAAGTCATCATATGCCACATCATTATCATGGATTATGTAATTACCCATTCAAAATGTATTGTAAAGTGGAACTCCAAATGATACATTCAGAATATGAAGAGTCATGTAAATTCAAAAATACATAGGAAGTCAAATAGGCATGAGGGTAGTCAAAGAGTCACAAGGAAGGTGAAGCATCACCTCTTAGTTATATATACACCCTCATTATATGAGCAAAGGACTTTTCACCTTGGCTCCTCTCGTAAGGCATTAGAGAGATAAGCTAGTTCTTTTGAGGAGCAAGGAGTGGATCCAATGCTCCACTATTGGAGCTAGTGATGTTCATTGTATACACGTGTCTTGGAACTTTTACTTAATAACATAAGCCTTCATGGCCAACACGTTCTTCATGCATGGATTATGAATATTTGTAAGACTATTTTGTGAATGTTTATATTTCATGTTTTCTTTCATATGTGCTAAAATAGTTGGACTATTTCGATTAGTTTAGTACTTATCATATTGAGAATGTGTTGTAATAGTTGTTATTGTTATCCCATCCTTGTGGACTATTCCACAGGATACTAGACAAATATTTCTCATTCATTGGTTGTAATGACCGTCACATATTTTGTGGACTATTCTGCTAGATGTCAAACGAACTCTTATTGTTTGCGTGTGTCTCTACTTGGGTGGTACTATTACCTCTCTCTTATAGGCTCACTTTACTCTTTTACTCCACAGTAGAATACCTTTGACATACTTACAACCAAACACTGACCAGGCACACTTACTTGCTTTTCGACGGCACACACACATTCCTCTCTCTTATTGACAGTTACAGGCAACGAAAATCTATAAGAATACATGGCAACCGGGCTAATACTTTGGATGGGGCTCCTATTCCAAATGGTGTGAGGTTTAATTGGGACTTCACATCAGGGAGACCCCTTGGTTGATGGTTTTCCAGCACCATCAACAAGTTCTAGCTAAACTTATAATGAAGATTTATTTTATATTTGTATGTAGTCATTTTATCCAAGATTCTGTTGTCACACACAAAATTACTGTAAGTGATATTATTGTATTTAATTATAGTAACTTTCATTTTGTTCGTTTTTTCAGTGTTAATAGTCATGCATGAGTTAGAGAAAAAATCCTTGAGAATTTTAGTTGCTTGTTCAGGTCATAAGGATACCTCACCATAAAACAATATGAGTCAAAGTAGAGAAGGAGGAGGACAATTATACCAACTAGAGTTGGGATGACATAGTGAGCTTCTTCCAAACAACCATCCAACTTGTTGATGTATATGCCAAAAAGGGTAGGGGACAAGGGACAACCTTGCTTAGCTCCTATATTACAATTAATTTCCTCATGCAAACCCTCAATGTTACTAAAATTGGCAATAATGCTCTCATACAACCTTTTATTGCAATATATATCAACTTGAAATGAACTTTTATCTCTTATAATCTATTTTAAAGCTTAATTTTTGGAAAATATGTCAAAAACTTTTCTAAAGTAAACGAGACAACACAATAAATTAGTATTACTATTGTGACACTCCTTCATAATGATCCTAACCATAACAATATGGTCCATAACTGAATGATAGCTCCATATCCAACCCTGCCTTCATATGTTTTCCATGGATTTCTAGCCATATGTTAATCATTTTTCCAAAATAATTCCTTTTAATTAAAGGGTTTCTTTTATTCTTGGTATTAAAAATAGGTACAATGAAGCTTTGAGTTTAGGGTTTATGTAATCTCTACTAAATTGAAAAACTTGTAGATTAAAGTGGTGAGGACAGGCCTTCCAATTTTAAGATTTCCCTTAGTAGCCTTCGACATTCTTAGCATTCCATTTTGCAAGCTACTTAACCCCAAACTCTACATCTTCTATGATAAACTATTCTTCCTTTATATAAATGGTTTGAATGTTGTCCATGACATTGAGTAATTTGTAAATATTTTTAAGATAGAATTCTAGCCCCTCAAAGGATCCACATTGTTTTCTTTAGTTTTACAAGTTGTAATTTTCCTCTATAATTTCTTAAGATCTAGCTTAGAGAGAAGCAAAAAAAATATTTTTCTTTCTATTTATATAATTCCTTTTTTTAATTTTAATTAGGATTTTATACCTATTATCTTGTTTTATGTTAAAACTCATTAAAAGTATCCCCAATGAATTTTCTAGTAATATTACACTCTTTATCATACAAAGAGTTGACCATTCTATTTCCTACATGACACCTTGATAGAGAACTTGTTAATGGAAGTAAAGAGGGTTGTCATCAAATTATGATGGAGGTATTCAATATTTCCCTTATTTTATAGGAGATTTAATTCATTATTTAAATAGTTTAATATATAGATATATAGATATATAGATATATCTCTTCTTTTTTGTCGAATATCAAGTTCTTTTAGTTATCAGAAGTCTCTTGTTTGGGGCTTTGGTACATGAAAAAGTTCAGTTAGGGATAAATGTATATGATCATAGTCAATATTGTGGTCATTTAAAATGTCAAATTTATTATTTGATTGATACGTGGATATTAGATATCACATATAATCTACATCATTGTTTCCAAACGCTTGATTACAAGTCATTTGATTGGATTTTGGCCACTTCAATAGACCATTACAATTTTTTTTAACCAGAAAGAGTAGTATATTTATATATAAATCACATCCAAAATCAAGATTTTACATCAAAATTTTGAGCCTGTTAAGGGCTTCTGAAAATTCATTTGTTCCCCATCCCTTCCCAGAGAATTTTTCCCCAAAAAGCCAAAAAAAAATCCCATAACTGGTAGCATGTGGCTATACATTCTACAATACTGATGTAATAAATATTTACAAGTGAAGTTTTCTATTAAAAAGCATATTTAAACTAAGAGAGAAAATAGATTACTCCTCCATCGGCGCTGGACTGTTAAGATCGAGTCCAGTATATTCTTCATCAGTCCTCGGGATGTTCTCTGCCATTTTGAGCTTCAGTTGCTCAATTTGTTGTCTCAATGCATCCACCTCATCCTCCAATTGTCAGATGCACTCCTTCTTCTCGATTTGTTGCTCCTGCATTTCTAGCGCCTCCTTCTATTGTTGATGGATGCACCTCTGCATAATTTCTATACCCTCCCTGAATTCCATATGCTCTTGCACACAACCATTACAAACATTTTGTTTAATCCACCCTCCTGAGCCCAACCCTCCCTTGACCCCCCCGTCTGAGGCCGATAGTGGCCCCAGGAACCAAACAACAAGCCCTCCTCCATTGAGTTGCTATGCACACTCATTTTCACCACCGGGGAGCTACCAGAGTGACCAATATCCAAGGTGTCATGAACCCCCCACTCAGGATTGTTTTAGGCAATCAACCCAATGCCATTGTCTTGCTACACAATGAAAATTCCACCCTTACCAACACTCAGATTCCTCCCACGACTACACACACCACCGGTTACCACCCTTGTGGCCAACACCCTGACCAAAATCCTACATAAATTACTCAGTGACCTCAACCCCAGCCGCTGGGCCTTCGCAGAGACCACCTGAGTAGATACTGACCAAAAACAATGACAGAAGATCAAACCGTTACCCAATTTATAGAAGATACAGGTTTGAACTCTGATGTAAGACTGGAAATTGGTACTCATGATGCTGAGATCCCAATGCTCCACCATTATTTCCCATCTTCTTGCTTTGTCCTTCATCCTTACCCACGCCTTCCTCCCACGTGCAATCTCAACAATTCGGATAAGAGGGATTAAATGATTCTTACCCTCTCCCGTTTTCTTACTTTCTCCTGTGCTAGACTGTCGACCACTTCAACTATTTCTATGTTGTGAGGGTTGGGCTCTCACACTGTGAGACCACCCAATACCAAGTGTAGGACATACGTGATGGGAGCAGCCATGATGCGGCAGTAAGTCGAGTCGACCTATGCCACGAGGCACAAGGACAGGCCAGGTCAAGTTAAGGCTAATGAGATAGGGACCGGGGAGTGGGGGATGGTTCGATTCGAAAGGAGGCATCCCAGATTGAAATGAAGAAGGGTGACGAGGGCTAGGGAGGAGAAATGACATGGAAGAAGAGGGGAGGGGAAGGAAGGGGTAGGGGGGGAATGAAGAGGATGAAGGGAGAGAGAGGGGAGCAAGGGGAATATAAGTGTTATCCCCAAGTTAACCTTATTTCGTTTATTTCCTAACCTCTTGATCCAGCCAAGATTTCCTTCCCTAGTCCAATGTTTGAAAACATTTACCATGTTTAGGGAATGTATAGTGTTTCCTCTATTTCATTCACTATATTTCTTTCCGCATTCAACCGATAGGACAAATTTGCTTACTTATCTGCTTCCCTGTTATTCCCTCTTAGAATGTGAAATAAGATACCAAATCAAAGAGAGGAATCATACCTTGGAATTTATTAATGATTTGGTTTAGATTCGTTTTGTTTATTGACGAATTGTATTTCATATGTTTTATTATCAACATTGAGTCTCCTAAGACTTGGATCTTCCTGATGCCATTTTTTTTAACTAAAGAAAGTCCGAGGAATAAACCATAAGCCTCAGCTTGATTGTTTGTCTTCCTTCCCGGGCCCCAAGCATATTTGTCTTCGATTTTTCCTTCAGGATTAATGAGAATCCCTCCCCCTTCTGCCACCCCACTTAGACCATTACAAATTATTAGATGTTAAGAATTGTAAAGTTTGATTAGCACAATTCGAAACAAATTCTCAACCAAGTCTTTAAAGTTTCTCAGGTATCTATAAACTAAAACAAGGTCCTCATCTAACCACAGAGGAACATGATTGAAATCATTGTTGAAAATAATCATTTCATTAGTTTATATTCTACCATTAACTTTTTCTAGCAAGAGGATACTACCTTCATTTCTTAGACTACAAATATCCTATTATAAATCATTGTAAGGACATTTTATTTAGATTGCTTTAGAATTAATATTATGCAAAATAACATATTGATATGTAAATGTTTTTAAAATTAATATATGAAATCTCCATCCACATGTATATATTAAGTGTGTCTTTTTCTTGAAGCATGTTATGCCTCATATTCCTTTGTATTATGATGTCTTGTTCCATATATTACCGCAAGACAAATCCTTTTATGTTAGGGAACTTATATTCTTCCTATTCCCAAGTTTCAACAAGCAATATAATATCCATTTCGCGTAGAATGCCACTTAACATGGGCCCTTTTCTTCATGGAAAACCATGATAGTTCAAATAAAGGATCTTTATTATCCCATATTCCTATTTATCATTTTCTCTTTGGCCTCCATCCCTAACAACAACTTTTCTATTCCTAATTTGTGTGCATTTTCATTCCTTCCTAGCTTATTTTGCCTTTTCTAACTTCCTTTTTTAATTCAAATTGTTCTTCTAGGATGTGGCATTCATTTATAAATGTTCATTACCCTTTTAAAGTTGGAGTTTCACTAAGTATGTCATATTTATGGTCATTATAGGTTACCTTAAGTTGAAATAACATATCTTTATGCTCAATTGTTTTTCATGGCCTCTTTGCTTCTATGAGACCTATTGTTTCAATTTGTAATTTATTGCGTAGTTCTTCCTTGACTACTAGTACTAGCTTATATTCATCTATGTTCTCTTTCAAACAAAAAATTATGAGGTTCAAGGATTTTTCATTATGTTCATGATCTACCTCTATAAGTTAATTCATTTTCCCTTTAATGGGTTTGCTATGAAATTTATCTTCCAAACTATTTAGGGTAAAATTGTTATTTATTTAATTTTCTCTCTCTTTAATCTTATTCATTAGATTAATATTTACTAAATTATTGACCTCTCATTCTTGGATTTAATGTTTCTTTTCTTGACTTTACTTTTCTATTTCTTGTTTAATGCTCTCTATTTAATTTCTCTAGGGTTACTTTGCTAGGTCTTCCCTTGAGAGGTTTAGTAAATGTGGTGAATTGTTTATATTGATATAAAAGAATATGGAGGAAATAAATGATAACAACATGAACTTGTGCACTTTATAAGGTAAAACTCATAGATATTAGTTATAGATGTATGCCTTAGTAAAATTTCCTTAATGAAAATGTTGACAAGTGAAAATGCCTTTGCTAAAATACTCTATGAAAATACCTCGATAAGAATACCCCATGAAAATGCTCGTAATAAAAATAAAAAATAAAATACACATAAATACATTAAGCAAACATCATGATAAAAATCTTGTATAAATTTATAATTGCAAATAAAAAATTAAGTAATATAAAAAATTATTAAACATATTGGATCCAAGTATTGCACCTACAATAATGTGAACAAAAGAATCGACAAAGTTGAGTTGGAAGGCAATGTTGGTGGGAAAAGTTCCCTAAGGTAAGGGTTGACAACCTCAACAAATAAAAATAAAAAAATAAACAAGAAGCAGTCAAGCAAGCATGCCAAACATGTGAATTATTAAATGTGAACTTGGAAACTTACCTAGAGGTCCTACGTTTGATGATGTTCCCGTAGGATCCAAACCCTTTGCTTCCTCCAGGATCGAGCATACCTGCAAATCAATTCAGAGAAACATACACATGATATATAATTCAATGTGCATACATAAAAGATATGTTAGATCATCATATATAAACATAGAAATTGTTATTCATGAGACAATAACATATCAGGAACAAGACATGAGCTTCTTTATTGATAATCAGTAATAGGTACAACCTGATCCAAGCCAAAGCACTAACGAATCCTTGCTCTGGATCCGTCCAGCACGAGCCACAAAGACAACCTCTCTAACAAATGCAAGGAAATGCTATAAGAGTGATGAACATCTCTGCAAAGGAAACAAGGGTTTCCATATAGACAAGGAGTGCAAGAAGCATGGGAAAATCAAACTTGACCTGGGAGAAAAATGGGTGTAATGTCAATAGCCCTTCTCTTATGTGCTTTAGGCCTATCCAAGGTGTGTATATATACCACTTGAAATTAGTTAATTCAGTTGTGCTACGGGCTCCTATAGGTGGGCTCTCGGTAAAACCCGTGAACCCCGCCCGAAAAATAGCATAATATTTTATTTGTTTATATTTAAAAAGGTATACACGGGTATGTAGTTATAGAACCTGTGTATGTACACACTTTTGAATGGGCAGAGTTGCGTATGGAATTTGAAATATTGTTTTTTAATAAAGGATCAAGTCTGCATGGGAAAAGGCTACCCAAGGACATACAAGAGCATCAAAATCTATAGGAGTGCTAAATGATGCTATAATAGGCAAGAAGCACAATCTGGTTGTGTATATTAGATTTGGTATTACTAAATGTTTTAAGAGAAGTTATAACGAAGGAATGATGGGATAAATCAAAAGCTTTGTTTTAATCTAACTCTTTGATAAACAAAATTTTCCTATGGAAGAAGTTGCACAACTTGAGGATCAAAGATGGAGACATATCGACAACATTTAAATGCCTTCAATATTCTAGTAAGTCATTTATTGTGTATTGATATTAAGATTTTTTTTGAAGATAAGTGTATTAGTTTATTATTCTCTTTACTAAACTTGTGGGATAGTTCAATTTTATCTACAGAGAGTAATGCAACCACTTTAAGTTTCAATGATGTGGTCTCATCCTTATTATTAGAGGAATGAGGAAAAAAACATGAAAGCCAGAGCACATATGCCTTATCTATAAAAGGGGATTCCATGGACATAAATAAATTTAAGTTCTCAAGTTGGAGATCTACATCCAAAGGTAGATAGAAATCTCCAATAATTTTTTTAAAGAAATGATGGAAATATGGTAAAGAAGGGCACTAAAGAAGACTTCTAGGTCAAGAAAGTTTGAGAGGGGGAAGGGATCTAATGATGGTCCCTAAAAAGAAGATGTGACCTTGTCAGAGGAAGGAGGGGATGTGTACTTGGCTTATTCAAGTAAACATTCATATCAAGACATATGAATGATTCAATCAAGAGCCTATTTTCATATGAATCCCCATAGGGAGTGGTTTTGTGAATATCAGAGGTATGAAAAACATGATGTTTTCCTAGGGATGACTCGATAGCTAGAATTATAGGACATGAAAAAGTCAATTCAGTGCTTATGGATGAAAGGATTATAACATCCCATGGTGTTCTACACATTCAAGGGTTGGCTAGAAACTTGATATATGTAAGTAGGATGAGTGATATCCGTGTAAAAATAGCATTTGAAAGGAAAATTAGGAATATGGTTCAAGGAAAAATAATATTACTAGGGGGATTTCATATTGTAACTCTAATATATAAACTACTATGGATATTCCACTAGACAATTCGTCACACTAGATATACTAAAATATATTAGAAAATATAAAATCTACATGATGAGGGTTTATTTCTCCTTATACCTTTGAATATGTTATTTATTGTTTATTGTGTATGCGTGCGAAATATAATTATGCAGAAAATAGAGAAAAAGTAGAACGATTACTCACAAACCACAATAACACAATATATGACTTAGGAAATCCTTTCGGGAGAAAACCTAGCTCAAAAGTGAGGTTGCTTCACTCTCTCTTTCTCTAAACAGAAATGGGTGCAAGTATAAAAATTGAGACCTGTGGCCCGTAGACTACTAAAATGCACAAATCCTCTCAATTTTCTCTCTCACCACTCTTGTCTACTTTTTGTGGAATAAAATGCACCTGAATTGAATGGAACCCCTTTTCCTCCTAGTGGCCTAGTTATAACATAGCCTAATAACCTACTAGTGGTTAAGTTTGACTCATACAACTCTTAACTAGAGTTACAATATTGACTCTTCTAGAGTCATATTCATCATGATCATGTGGCTAGCCCCTTTTCCATGAATAATGGTGGCTAATGTGGCATCCTCTCGAATCATGGTGGTAAAAAAAATGGTCAACTTTCGGGTGGAATGACTTTTGCACACAAAATCCAATTGATGCAATTTTTGTGCATTTGGAAAGGCATCCATGTGTAGAATATCGCTAGGGGGTGTGGAAATTAAGTGGAAAATTTTTACAACCCCACCGGCCCCCAAAAAAAAGAAAATCATGTGATGCCTCAAACTTCTTCCAAAATGATTTATACCACACTTTTCCACCATGAAAGCATAAATATGGATGAAAAATAATATGATGATCAAATTTGGATAATACCTCCCCATTTTAGGAGGCTTTTGGTCCCCAAAATCTATTATTGAATGAGGTGAGGAAAATTTTCCCTCGCTTTCTCTCAAGTGTACTGCTTAGATTTTCCTGAAGTTTTCCTTTCAACCTAATCGACCAAAGGTCATGTTTCCCTTATCTTGTAGTTCTTGACCTCTTTTGAAAAATGATGTCCTCTATCAACTATGTTTAAGAATCTAGTTCCAAATCCTCTACAAAAGGTAGGACCTATTCCTATTCTTGATCTAGCATGAAAGGCTCATAGATTTTCAGATTCTCTACATTCACCATTAAGTAAATTTGCATATATGGGAGTAGACTAAGTATATAGGTGTTATTTCCCACCTTTTCCATTATCTTAATGGGAGTATCACAGAGCCTTGATTTTCTTCCTAGATCTCTGTAGCCTCTCCTTATTTAACTATAACCATACTCTATCTCCCCCCTTGAAGGACTTCTCTATTCTATGTTGATCATGCTTAACCTTGTATATTTCTTGTGATTTCTACAATGCCTCCTGTATCTATAGATGTATTTTCCTAATCTTCTCCACAATTTTTTCTAACTTTTAGGAATCCCCTATAAGATCCTCCCTCACTCCTCCTTGCTTCCCATATGCCATATCAAACGCTGAAAGTGGAAAATATCCAAAACAAGTTTCAAATGGGGGCTTACCAATAGAAGTGTGGACTACTATGTTATAAGAGTTTCGTATGCATATAATATTTTCATTCCAAGTCTTTGAATCCTTCTGATTATATCCCCTCAAAAGTTGTACCAAATTCTTATTTAATACTTTTATTTTCCCATATATGTGGATGGAATGTTGTAGACCTCTTCAACTTCATGTCCATATTCTACCACAATCTACTTAAAAACTGATTGATAAATCTTTTTACTATTGGAAACAATGATCCTTTGTATCCCAAACTGCAAAGAGACCTATCCAAAGACCAATTTCATTGTTTTTTTTCTCACTAATGGTCTTTCTAAAAGGCATTAAAGCACACATCATACTAAAAATGTCAACTACCATGAATAGGTAGTCATGCCTGATTTGAATTTAGGAAGGGAGTGAAATGAAATACATATTTAAAATCAAACATAGAGATACAATGAAACTAAACTTCATTTAATAAATGGAAATGCTTAAACTATTTACATGCAGAATGAAAGAAAACTAGCTCGAATGGTGGTAGATTATCTCTGAAAGAGATGTGATGGCTATGCGCCTTCCTGAACTGTGTTACATTGAGTCTCAAAGGCCTTTTTAATATGAAGAAACAATGATAAACACTAATCATCAAAATCCCTAACCCTAGGAGATGAAGCGCCAAAGGCTTATGGGTCTCGATGGGGTAAGTTGGAACATCAACTTCTTGGGGTCGTAACTTTGGCATACGGTCTTCATTTGGCATGCACAATGGCCTGTTAGAAAGGTCTATTTGAGGATAATTTTTTTTATTACAAATGTAGTTAATAACTTTTATTTTCCTATTTCCCAAAAAAACATTGTTTAGGGCCTCAAAATGGCTCTGGAAGTTCAGGATTTGAAAACTCCCAAAAATAGAAAATTGTGCTAAAAAATAGGAAACTATGTTGTGAGCCAAGTGGAATAGGTGGGTGGCCACCAATATCCACCTATATCAATATCTCTTCTTGCTTGTTGGTAATCCTCCCATTACTAAACTTCCTATTACTAGGCTTGTTATTACAACAAAGCATGCATCCTCTTTTGAAATTATCTATGTGTTCTTACATCTCATGCCAATACACATACCTATGCAAGTTTCCCATTGTCTTCCCTACACTAAAGTTCCTTGCAACCTCAGAGGTGTGGGCCTCTCTAATTAGCTATAATCGCTCATGTTTAGGAACATATAACTTATTCAACCTGTAGAGTAGCCCATCCTAGAGATGGTAGTCAATTATTTTGTCACCATCGTGCACATGACTCTGGATCTACAAATGTTGAAACACCTCCTTGAAGTTATCATCCTTTAAATGTGCCCCTATGTATGCATCATGGGTGATTGGATCCATGTGCATAAGAGTTCCCAAAGTTGTGATATTTGATGTGGATGGCCTTGAAAGCATGTCATCTAACTTGTTTGTGTTGTATTTCTTGTATTTTATCACTAAATGAAACTATTGTTGAAACCTCATCCACTTGTAATTCTTGGTCTGTTGTACCTTACACTGAGCCTATAGCTATTGTAGTGGCTAGTGATCTATGTATATTGCTACATCATTTCCCATAATTTAGTGTTTCCACTTCTTCATAGTTTGCACTACAACATACAACTCTTTGTCATAGGTAGGGTAGTTAAGAACCGCCTCATGAAATAATTCATAATCATAACATATAGGCCTTCATCCTTGCATAAATACCACCCCCATAGCATACCCACTAACATCCATCTCAACTTCAAAGGGATATTGCAAGTTTAGTAATGCCAAAACTGGTGCTTGACCAACTATTTTCTTGAACTCCTGAAAGGCCCTATGTTGACCCTTCCCACATTGGAAACTATTTCCATTCATTGTTATGGTATGGAGTGGTGTTGCTACTACTACAATAAAGGATATTAATTTCCTTAAGTACCATGTTTCCGTAACAAAAATTCTAACTTGAGAAATATTAATACGAACTGGCCACTTCATGATGGTCTCCATCTTGGAAAGATCTATCTTTTGCTCTCCTCCACCTATTACATATCCCAAGTACACCAAAGAATGTTGTGTAAACTCACACTTTTTGATATTTTACCGTAGTTGGTGCTTCTTTAATGTCTCTAGAATCCGCATCAAATGTGATATGTGGTCCTCCCAAGTAGTATTTTATACCAATATATCATCCAAATATACACTAAAAATTAATCTATAAAAGGGTGTAGTATATCATTCATTAACCTCATAAACGTAGTTGGTGCATTTCATATGTCGAATGACATTACTAACCACTCATACAAACCTTGCATGGTTTTGAAGCCAATCTTCTAGGTATCTTCTTCGCTAACTTCAACCTAGTGATATCCAAACTTTAAGTTCAACTTGGTGAATTATTTAGCTTGCTACAATTATTCCAGTATATCATCTATCTTGGGTAAGTGGCACCTGTTCTTGAGCATAATTTCTTTTAACACCCTGTAATCAATACAAATCCACCAAGTCCCATCCTTCTTTGGAACAATGATGATGGGAGACCCACATGGTGAGGTTCTTGTTCAAATTAAACCCTATTCCAATAACTACTATGTGTGCTTCTTCATCTCATTTCCTTCTATAACGAAGTGCCTATACAACTCAATGTTTAGAAACGAGGATCCCAACAATAGGTAGATATTGTGCTCCACTTCCCTATTGGGAGGTATCCCTTTAGGCTTCTGAAACACACCCGTATATGCCTATAACAAAACTTCCAGTTATTGTTTCTACTCCTTAGTACATCCCTCTAGGGGTGAATTTGCTCTCACTAAATCTTCTATAGACTATTTTTTTCTTGAAAACAATAAAACATACTTCTTGCTAGAACTGATCAGTTTCTTAACTTGGTTGGCACTTACCAAAGATATTTTGTACTTGCCCTTTATGCACATTGATGGTGAATTTTCCATCCTTGATGAGGTGACATTGGTTAGCTCTATGCATGAAGATTGCATCTTGCATGTACATATAAATACTTCCAAACACCACTCCACATACATCAAGGGGAAATACATCTGGTTCTACTTCATCAATAAAATTAACACTAATGGGAAAATTGATTTTGCACTATTTGGTTACCTTTTTTTCTACATCCTTAACCTAATGGATATGGACTTGGAAGATCATGAACTTCCAATCCAAATTTGTTGGTCAACTCTGTTGAAATGAGATTTTCATGTGATCTTGAGTCAAATAGAGCATTAATATTTGTCTGCCTAACCTATATCTTTATATGAAAAAAGTATGGTATTTAACTTTCTTCTTGTTGCTGAAAGTTACTTAGATTCACCTCCTTTTGCTTTGACATACAAAGAATATTCTCATCCACATATGATCTTTTTTCCACCTGATTACTTAAATTTGTGGCCATGAAAATTTTCTTCTTAGTATCTTTCTTGTTGTTCTTATCGTTGATCTCTAGATGCAACTTCCAACACTTCTCCTCTGTATGCCCACCAATGTTATAGTGGTTGTAGTGGTTGCACATATCTTTGCACTGGTGTGTTGTGGTTGCTATATCTTTTCCCTTTCCCTCTTTCCACTTCAACTTCCCTCTTTGGAAGCTTCCTAGTGCTCTTTCTACTTTGACCCAATTGATTACCTTTTCTTCTAACCTATGTTCTCCAAGTAATTTTCTTGTACACAAGATTTGTCCATTGATATAGGAACAAACAACATCAATTACTTCTGTATATGGCTATGTAGACCTCCAATATACATGAGGAGTATGCCTATTTTTTTTAGAGATACCCAACATTATGGCTATCTTTCTAAATTATGTGGTGTACTCCTATACACTTTTCCCCTATTGTTGCCTAAACTAATGCATCTAGATCCACTATTCCTTTACATACCTGCTAAGGTAAAATTGTGAGTTTATGAGGGTTTTGAAATCCTCCCACTTAGTCACTGGAGGATATCTCTCCAACCTCAAGCTCTCCATATGTATTTTCCACCAGATCAGGGCATTATCCTTTGATTTTAGCTCACCAAATGAAATATTATGTTCTTCCTCTATATGATGAACACTAAAATAAACTTCTAATTGTTGCAACTAATGATTTAACCTCATAGCATCAATCTCACCTTGATACAACATGATGTTGAATTTCTATTCCATTTTGAATAAGGACTATGAAAGGTTAACGACACTTGAACTGGGTTGATCCTTTTCAGGTTCTTTCTTAGACTCCTTTTTTGGTTCTTCATGATCTATCAATTTTCCCTTTGATCTGAAATTTCTGCTATAACCTCCATATTTTCCAAATAATCCAAGCTTATTGGTCAGAGCTGTCGTGAGGAGGCTCAATTTATGGTTTATATCTACAATTTTTACTTCCATCTACATAAACCTATCCTATATGGGATCTTTAGGGCTATTGTTAGATTCATTGGCCATGGCTAGGGTTTTATGAATTTTTACTTAATTGATATGGATCCCTTGCAAATCCCCACAATATACCCAAATAAACCTTCTCTTATGCTAATATGATCCCTAAACTACCATGGATATTCCCTTGGACACTTCATCACAATAAATCTACTAAAATATATTAGAAAAACTAAAATACACATTATCATGGTTTACTTCTCCTTAGATATTTGGATCTATTATTTAATGTTTATTGCATATGCGTGCAAACCATAATTATGAAAAAAATAGGTAATGCGTAGAACAATCATTCACAAACCACAATAACTTAATATATTACATAAGAAACCCTTTCAAGAGAAAACCCATATAGAAGGTGAGGATACTTTTCTCTCTCTTTCTTTGAATGGATTGGATGCAAGTACAAATAAGTGAGACATGTGGCCCTTAGGCTACTACATTGCAGAAATCCTCACTATTCTCTATATTCCTATCCACTCTCGGATAATTTTCTAATCTGTAGAACAAAATGCACTTGAATATAATAGCCAACTATGCTGACAACTAAGGATATCCACATAGGCTGATAGCCAAATAGTGATTAAGTTTGACTCTTTCAACTCTTAATTAGAGTTACAACATCAACTCTTCAAGAGTCTCCTTCATCATGATTGTGTGGTTATCCTAGTTTCCATGAATAATGAGGGTTGACATGGCATCCTCTTGAATCATGGTGGTAAAAATAAGAAGGTCTACTTTCAAGTGGCATAAATTTTGCATATTGACTCTAACTAATGAAATTATTAGCCGTTGGAAAGGTATCAGTGTGTAGAATAACGTTGGGCAGTGTGGCACTTATATGGAAATGTTTTACCCCAAAAAATGTTGTTTGATGCCTCAAACTTCTTTTGTAATATTTCATACCCAAACTCGTGAAACTGATACCCATTGTTAAACATGGTCTTGTGAGTTTATTCCTCTACTTGTTCCATTATGAAAACATCAAGATGGATGAAAAATAATATAATGATCCAATCAAGATCGAACTCTATTTAATTAATAGAAGTCATTACCACTAGTGAGTGTAATAGTTTTATTGTTCATTAAGGTAGAGATGAAGAAGACAAAACTCATATTATCTCTAGATAAATGATAATGTTGTGCATCAAATATTGGGACATACTGGACTGAAGGTACTTAAGCATTAAATAGTAATGGTTCTTAGATTTGATAAATATTCATTAACATATATCAAATATCTACAAAGTCTAATCTCTTATGAAAGCATTAGAAAATTAGTAAATGAACAATGCAAGACAAAAGAAGAAAGAAGTAAGGAATTACGTGGTAAAACCCCAATGTGGGGAAACATCCACAAAATTTACTCCTTAATATTCATGTAAACTCCCCAATTATACAAGGCTACACCCTCTCACAATAGAGTTTCCTTCACCTTGATTATATGTGAGAGAGTGAAAGGAGAACAAAACTCATGATGCATGTGGGATAAATAATTTTCACAATTTAACGATTTATTGACTAATAACTTGGTCTAAGTAAATAAAATTTCATATGCATCTACATAAGATAACTGGGAAATCATTAACACATTCTAACAAAGGTATGCTTGAAGGTATGTCTAATCACATTATAGATCTTGATTTCTATGGAATTTGTATATATGTTAAAGAAAATCGGGTAAGATTATCATCAAGTGCTATAAGAACAAAATAATTTTTACAGCCAGTACACAATGATGTGTTTGTATCTATGCTTGTTTCGTATTGTGCATGTTGATGGTTTTAGCATCAAATAGAAACTTTTGTAGAAAATTTTGCACAAGTCTAAGTGTCTAAACATGTGGAAGTCATCCAAATTATTCAATCTTAGCAAATTCTCTTTAATTGAAAATTCATTTAAGTAAAGTGCTTTTTATTAAAATTGAGTTTAATCTAATGAGATGAAAAGGTGGAAGTCACCCAAATTCTTAAATCCTAGCAAATTTTCTTTAATTGAAGATTCATTTAAGTGAAGTAGTTTCTATAAAAATTGAGTTTAATCTAATGAGGTGCAAAGGTTTTTTCATTAGCGAATTAGATGAATCTTAATCGTTGATCTCATGTGAGGTAAGATATAATATAAACCCTCAATCACTTTGGAGATTAGGGTTAATTGATTCGATCGACAAATCAAGATTATAAAAGCAAGGTTAGTGGAGGAGAAAGACTAACAAAAATTATTTTGAACAAGAGAGTGATAAAGGAATTATTCTCTAGTGTTCAACAGAGAGAAATAATGGACTTTCACTCTTAGGAATTCAATCTAAAGGAGGGGAGTGTAGTAGTTTATAGCAAAAAGAGAAAAATCCAACAACCATAATTAAAGGAGAATTTTGGGCAAGTGGAATGTCATACATGTTATATATTTTATGCATTAGGGTCGCAAGTCCATACATAGGTAGAGTTGTGGGTTGTACAATGCATGTGTAGGTTTGTACATCACAGGTGCAGGACATGCAACAAGTTCGCGGGTTGTACAATTGTACATGTGAGTTCTAGACACAACTAGAAGCAGTTCAGGTTCCATGTGGGTCAATGAATAACACAATAGGGGTTCTTTTCAGTTGGAAAATTGCTAGGTCTATAGCAACATTTAATCTTCCTAATGGGTAGTTTCTTTCGCATATTGTGAAAGCCCTTGTATGCTAAGATATTATTTTTAATGAAAACATATTTGGAGGGTAGAAATATTTTGTGTGCATGTGTGAGATAGGTTTAGTTTGCTTGCACTGAATTTATTTTATTTACCAGTTAAAATCCCAATAGTGCAATTTATTCAATAAGCTACAATTTCATTAATTCACAACAAAGAAATTGCTAGGAAATACTTTTGTTGTTTATTGGGGTTAAGAACATTTAGTAAGGTAAACATATGTACTATGTTTCACTCATAGATGATTTCTCAAGGAACAAATGGGTTTATTTCTTCTAGAAGAAATATAATGGCTTTGGTAAACTTAAAGTGTCCAAGGATCTTATAGAGAATTAGACAAATAAGTAAGGTGTTGAGGACAAAGAATGGTGGAAAATTCTTTGGGAATGAATTCGAGAAATTTTGTAAGAAGTGTATTATAATAAGGTAAAATACTACTCCATTCACACCTTAATAAATTAGAGTTGTGGAAAGGATATACATGGCATTGATGGTAAAAGTAAGGAGCATGCTCAGTGGTGCCCATTTAGGGAAAGAATTTTAGGTGGAGGTAATGGATATTGCATGTCACCTAGTAAATTGATCACCCTTTTCAATTTTGGTTAACAACACTCCACACAAGGCATTGTTTTGGAGAATTTAGCATCTATGGATAAACACTAATTCACTAGACAAGTAGTTGTGCCTAGAACAACAGTTTAAAGTGTTTTAGACTTTCCCTATAAGCAATAGATAAGAAGAGAGGATAGAAGGCCTACCTGTAGTTCCGCTTTCCTCTCGTCTCCCTTGTATCGATCATGTTGCTCCTTCCCGTACTTAATCCGCTTGAAAAGTACCCTGTAAACACAACAGAAGACAAAAACTGATCAAAGCATACGATCCATTGAATATAAATGAAAGGAATCAGAAGCAATTCATACATATAAGAATTATGAAAGAACACATCATATGGAAAAAGGTTCAAACACTTTATTAGATAGAAGAAGGAATCACAACCATTAGTGTCTGATCCAAAGTCATTCCTCCAGCTTGGATCCCATCCACATCACATCAAAAGAAAGACAAGCTTGTGGCATCACATCATTTGCTCCAAAGTCAAGTCTCATATAGCATTATCTCCTTACAATTCAACATAATCCAGCCTCTGATCACTTAGATGAGTGGTCAATTTATAGGAAGATGAAGGAGGTTTTGTCATTAATGGTGACATTGAATGGACTTCCATACTTAGAATTAATTCCATGGAGGAAGGGATGAGAGGATAGGATGCTCCTTAACTCATTCCTCATCCATTTTCGAGCTCATAGGTGTTGATAAGATGGGGAAACTTCTAGATGACTCCAAAAGATAAGAATATTCCCCAAAGCCAATGTGAATTTCGCTCATTCTCACCCAACACAGGTGAAAGGAAGCCTAAGTGTTCTGCAGAGCACCCTGGCAGTGGACTCAACTGCTCTGCAGTGCACCTTCATAAGGGCTTACCTGCGCTGGTCCCTCTAGAGGCAATTTCTAGATGTCTTCAAGTCATGAAACTGTCTGGGAAGGAAGCATTCAAAGGGTTGACTTGTTTAGGGCATGAAACAACTGAACTTAGGGTTTGATGAGCCCTAAAACGCTGATATGAATGTTGGGATTTGATGTGCCCAAATGGATCTGTAACAGTTTCCCCCTAAAGCATGAAGTCGGAAAAATGCCAATGTCAAATGAAATGCTTTACGATGTGATGAGGAGGTATCGAAGTGGAAGGTGACCTGCATCAATTACAATACATATATCATGATATTTGATTTTACATGAATTGCTTAGGGAAGGCATACCCATGCTCAGCTTATAAACTTTCATTACATGTACATAAACAGTTGTCTACAGATATAGACCCATGATTGGAATGACTATCAATGTAAAGCCATTGTACATATGATTTAGTACTCCTGATATCGCAGCCCGGATGGATGAAACTAGATTCGGGGTCTTCAATCTCATTCAACTGCTCACTCAAGTACGAGTCTAACCATGTGAATATGTGATCTGAAGTCGAACATGGGAAAACACCATCTGATTACCAGCTGATGATGTAAGTTGTTAACAGATGTGAGAGAAATCACTGATAATGACAATGATCCTCAAGGTACTACGGTACATTTTGGAATGGTGTGAATGTATGATTTGATTTCGAACAGCATACAAAGTCTTTTGGTCGAAGGCCATTGATTTATGCCTATTTCCAAAAGCGAGAAACCTGCCATTGATGCATGCAAGCCTCAAGGTACTGAATGGGTGTTTCTAAGTCAACTTCTTGGATAATGAGTTGATGTAGACAAGAAGCGACTCGTCGCAGGATGGCCTTGATGTATCCCACATCAACGACACGAAACTAGTGCAGTGATTTTAGAGATGGAATTTGACTGACGACACAAGGTTCAAGAATGGCGGTCATGAAAATGAAGGTTTATGGTATTGCAAAAGATGGATTTTGACTGAACGACTTATCTTGAACATGTCGGCGACACTAAAATGAATTGGTAGCGTTGACCCAAAACAAAGCAATGGATGGTATGATAGACCAACAATGTGAAAACCATCAAGCTAATAACCCAACCCAAATAGTCACGGTGATGGAGTGAAAGTATCATGTTCAAGAGCGACTTGCTACCATAAAGTGGTTTTCCCCTTTTTCCATTTTCCCCAGTCATTACTGACCAATACCTCTTTATTTTTATCAAGCTTGAGGAGGATAACATATGCTTATTTTATAATTTCACCATTCGGGCGAATCCATCGCTATTTGATGTTTTAATGAGTCTAGCGAAGGTGAAACTCGGTCTTGTCTAGATGGACATGTTTGTCGCTATTTGATGTTTTTAACGAGTTTAACGACAAAGATAACTCGGTCCTTTTCATGTTTAGAGAGTTTGAAAAGGGACAAAAAGAAAACTCCACAAGTTCTTTTTCATAAATTAATCTCTCAAGCCCGAAAAAGCGTAAAATAATACAAGAGAGATATCGTTTCCAATCCGTTAACAAGCTGGAAAGAACAAGCGCTCGGAAATCTTTTCATGTTTAGAGAGTCTGAAAATAGCTTAAAGAGGACTCCACTTTGAGGAACGAGTGGTGTCTAGGGTAGAAACTGGTTTCAGTGATGTGGGAACTTCTCAAAACATGTTGATTTATGTGAAGAGGCTGGCTAATAAGACCACTCATTGCAACTGTTCCTCAAAAAGGGTAAAACAACCAAGTGAAAGCGTATGATTGGCCAAAGGGATGGTGGCGATGGGATGAAAACAACCAAGGCTCATCTGACGAAAGAGGCTGATAGAATGGCAATCACGAGGGTTAAAATGGAAATGGGTTCATTTTTACACAAACTTGAACCATAGAGAACTATGCTTGGATTCAGTGTCATGTTTATACAAGCTTGAAATGAAACACTATGCTTGAATTTAGTTTCATGTTTACACAAGCTTGAAATGAAAAAACTATGCTCAAGATTGTTTTACAAGCCCCCAGCATGATGAAAGGGTGAGTCTCCTATAACCAAATGGAAGTTGTTGTGGTGAAGCAGGATGGTTATCCAACACCTTTATGGCTTCGTCCAGATAGGGACAAAGGTGAATGGGGTGATTCCCTTCACATAACCTACAGGGAAACTTAACTTTACCATTAGGTGCATGCCCCCCAAGCTTAATTACATTCACCTAAGTAGACTACTCATGGCTATCAGGTGGATGAAATGAAGGTTCTTTTACGAGATCAGGTGAAAGACTTGACTGGGATTTTACAAGATCTAATCAAAGACTCGACTTGGAACTTGGGACCTTGTTTCATTTTTTAATGAGCTTGACACAAGATAAGGAACTCTGCTCAGATTCCTTGTTTCATTTTTTAACGAGCTTGACACAAGATAAGGAACTATGCTCATAACCCTTGTTTCATTTTTTAACGAGGTTGATACAAGACCAGGAACTATCCTCATAACCTTTGTTTCATTTTTTAACGAGGTTGACACAGTAAAAGAACTATCCTCATATTCCTTGGTTTCATTTTTTAACGAGGTTGACACAAGACAAGGAACTATGCTCATGAACCTGTTTCATTTTTTAATGAGGTTGACACAGTAAAAGAACTATCCTCATGGACTTGTTTCATTTTTTAACGAGGTTGGCACAGTAAAAGAACTATCCTCATAACCTTTGTTTCATTTTTTAACGAGGTTGACACAGTAAAAGAACTATCCTCATGGGGGTTGTTTCATTTTTAGTGAGGTTGACACAGTAAAAGAACTATCCTCATATTCCTTGGTTTCATTTTTTAACGAGGTTGACACAAGACAAGGAACTATCCTCATGAACCTGTTTCATTTTTTAATGAGGTTGACACAGTAAATGAACTATCCTCATGGACTTGTTTCATTTTTTAATGAGTTTGACATAGTAAAAGAACTATCCTCATAAACTTTTCTTCATTTTTTAACGAGGTTGACATAGTAAAAGAACTATCCTCATGGGGGTTGTTTCATTTTTTAATGAGGTTGACACAGTAAAAGAACTATCCTCATATTCCTTGGTTTCATTTTTTAACGAGGTTGACACAAGACAAGGAACTATCCTTATGAGCTTGTTTCATTTTTTAATGAGGTTGACACAGTAAAAAAACTATCCTCATGGACCTGTTTCATTTTTTAACGAGGTTGACACAGTAAAAGAACTATCCTCATATTCCTTGATTTCACAACTCATAAGAGGTCATGAAGGAGAGATCTGGTTCCAATGCCCCAGTACATGATGTATAACATCACTGAAATGATCGTCAGTTGATGTAGGTATGGAACGGGTTTCCACATAATTAACTCGTGGTGGGGATGATACCATTGGTACAAAAGGACCATTTAGGGAAGATGGTTGACTAGGAGCCATATTTGGACTGGGAAATGAAAGCTTGTCAACGGTGACAATTTTGCCTTCATGCGAGAAACAAATCACTCGAAAGAGTGTTGAAAAAATAACTCCCATGTCATAAACATAGTCACGCCCAAGAAGTAAATTGTAATCTAAAGGGCCTGGGACTACCATCACATTCAGATAAACGATTTTTCCTCCCAATGTAATAGGCAACTAAGGAAGTATCCCTAATGGTTGAATGGTTACTTTGTTAAAAGCCAACAGATTCTGGGTAACAGGCACAAGCGGTGGTGAACCGAGCGCTTGCCAAGCAGTTGAGGAAAGGATACTCACAGATGCACCTTCATCTACAATAGTGCTCGATACAATCTTATTACAAACTTGTACTATGATCTGGAAAGGCACATAAGAAGGAAGACGTAATCCTGCCAGTCGATTCCAATCAAAGGAAGTGACTAGACTACTTGGAGGGGGTACTGTAAAATGGGAGAATTAACCCCTTGAGTTACGAAAGTGGGAGGATTTTCCTCCTGTCTTGATGGAACAGGAGGATTGCCCCCAAGCTCATTGGAATCTAAAGAAACAAAAAGAACTTGAGTGGTATCATATTCACTCTCTTCGGGAAAGGTACGATTAACTAAAGGTGAAATTGGGTCAATTGTTTCCTCAACCTGTTGGTTTGGGTCGGGTATAGACTCATAAGATTCACTTTCAGAGAGAGTGGGTTTGATCGACGGTTGATTTTGGTCAGTCAATTCATCAACTAGTGAAGGATTTAGGGAGAGTTTCCTGTAACCAGATGGAAGTTGTTGCGGTGAAGCAGGACGGTTATCCAACACTTTTTTGGCTTCATCCTGATAGGGACAAAGGTGAATGGGGTGATTCCCTTCACATAACCTACAGGGAAACCTAACTTTACCCTTTTTTCCATGAACTTTACTACCACTAGTTGATGGTGTGTCACCAGTGTGATCTCCAGAAGTTGATAAAACAGGATGATGTGAACGAGAAGACCATTTTTCTAAGATCTAAGGAATATCAGGACAATTTCGAAGAAGATGGTCTCCCGCACAAAGTTTGCATGGATATCAAACTTTGTGAGGCTTGACGGATGGTTTCTCATTAGATATTGCATTCAAATATATGGTTGCTTGATTGCTGCTCTACTGAATTTGCTTCTTCTTCTTCTTCTTCCCTTTCTTCTTCTTCTTAGCCACCTGGTTACTAGTACCAATATTTTCACCGGGTGAAGAGGAAGAAGGGGAGGAAGAAACTACCGAGGAAGAAGGTAAAGGGTCAACTTTAGGATCAACTGGAGGTTGATTTTTCCAGTTGGAGGAGTACTCGATTGCAGAGAAATCACGACATTTTGAACCAAGGAGGTTGAAAACAACCATACTGGCAAGCCAATGGTAAATCCCAGAAGGGACAATGTAGCCATATAAGGAGCACCAATATTTCCAAAAGGAGGAAAAGGATTAGGATTCCCATCAAAAGGAATTCCTTGATCGGTGGATTCCGAATTTGTCGCCATATGTTTCAACCTAAGATAAACTAAGGAGTGAGCATGGAGGATGTTATCCACATTCAATTAATTTTATTTTAATCAAAGTAACGTAGCAAAACAAAAGAGGGATAATCTAGGCAAAAGGTTTACCAAGCAACTTTGAACTGCAGAATACCTCCCAGCGAACCGAGAAATACGGGCAGGCAATCTCCCTGAATGTTGTGTTCGGTGTTGCACACTGTACAAGGTGACCGACTTGGTTACCTAAGGATGGATAGAAACCTAGAGTTGTCCTCTCATATATACCCGAAGGTACGTGGATGCCCAGTCCGTATAAGCACTGTCTAATGCAAAACCGCACAGTGAGAGCATTCCCATATACTTTACACACTGTAACACCACCCTATATACCCGAAGGTACGTGGACGAGCTACGATATACTCACGTACATGGAATGAGGTATCACACTTGGGATGTATTGTCGACAAGTTAGCGACAACTGCTTTGTTTTACGACGCAGAACACGTCTCTAGCCTAGACCTATAAATGTTTTTCGTTAGGTGACAATGCTCCATTAAGTAAATTTAGATAAATTTTAAGTTGATCTTCTTTAGAATTTTCCTTTCAAGGTTCACCATGTGATGTATGTTTGCAATTCCTAAAATGCAAGTAATATGATAAGCATTCTTTCCATTCAACTTAACAATGAAAATAATTAGCTAGTAGGGATAGAGCAATCAGATTTTGACAAAGAGCAAAGAGCACATCTAATGAAATTTCCCTAGCTATTCCTTTCAAGCATTCACAAACTACAATATGAACGATGCAAGTTTTTCTTTTCGAAATCCCTTAATGTTATGATGAACAAAAAAGGAAACTATGCACTTACAATCAATCAATATTTAATAAGAACGAAGACTTTTACGACAGTTCTAATTCGAAGGAAGAGAAGACTTTACGACACTTTCTTTTGAATGAAGATTAATCAACTATATTCTAACTTTGACTATAGAATGATAATGAAAAAGAAAACATTAATCAATCAAATCAAAGTAGGGCTGGCAAAGGAGATAAAAACTTGTTCTCTGAGACATGACATTCATTGATCAATCAACAAGCAAACAAACAGAGAAAATTTGGTAAAAAACTCAATCCAAAGGTGGGAATTTGACCTAAGGTGGATTAGTGTAGGTTAAAGAAGGCCTAATTGCGCTGCAGAGCACTGTCTCTCACTCAAGGGTGCTCCGTAGAGCACTGTCCCCTGACCAAGCCTGCGCTGATTTCTAAGAGGCCACTCAAGAGTCATATAACCTTAATTTTTTACCAAAATTCAATGCAAAAGGGTTGAAATACAATCAATGAACACAAGTAGGGTCTAAAAGAATGTCTTAGGAGGTGAATAAGCTAGTAGGAAAGGTGATAGATCCCCAGTGGAGTCGTCAATTTGTTTTGGAGAATTTAGCATCTACGGATAAACACTAATTCACTAGACAAGTAGTTGTGCCTAGAACAATAGCTTAAAGTGTTTTAGACTTTCCCTATAAGCAATAAATAAGAATAGAGGATAGAAGGCCTACCTGTAGTTCCGCTTTCCTCTTGTCTCCCTTGTATCGATTCCATCGCTCCTTCCCGTACTTAATCCGCTTGAAAAGTACCATGTAAACACAACAGAAGACAAAAACCGATCAAAGCATACGATCCATTGAATATAAATGAAAGGAATCAGAAGAAATTCATACATATAAGAATTATGAAAGAACACATCATATGGAAAAAGGTTCAAACACTTTATTAGATATAAGAATACAACCATCAGTGTCTGATTCAAAGTCATTCCTCCAGCTTGGATCCCATCCACATCACATCAAAAGCAAGACAAGCTTGTGGCATCACATCATTTGCTCCAAAGTCAAGTCTCATAGTAGCATTATCTCCTTACAATTCAACATAATCTAGCCCCTGATCACTTAGATGAGTGGTCAATTTATAGGAAGATGAAGGAGGTTTTGTCATTAATGGTGACATTGAATGGCCTTCCATACTTAGAATTAGTTCCATGGAGGAAGGGATGAGAGGATAGGATGCTCCTTAACTCATTCCTCATCCATTTTCGAGCTCATAGGAGTTGATAAGACAGGGAAACTTCTAGATGACTCCAAAAGATAAGAATATTCCCCAAACCCTATGTGAATTTCGCTCATTCTCGCCCAGCGTGGGTGAAAGGAAGCCTAAGTGCTCTACAGAGCACCTTGGCAGTGGACTCAACTGCTTTGCAGCGCACCTTCATAAGGGCTTCCCTGTGCTGGTCCCTCTAGAGGCAATTTCTGGATGTCTTCAAGCCATGAAACTGTCTGGGAAGGAAGCATTCAAAGGGTTGACTTGTTTAGGGCATGAAACAACTGAACTTAGGGTTTGATGAGCCCTAAAACACTAATCTGAATGTTGGGATTTGATGTGCCCAAATGGATTTGTTGGCATCTTAGAGTTTTTTGTTGTAATACTTATGTACATGTTCCAAAGAAAAATAGGAGTAAGGTAGATAATAAAGCTGAAAAGTGTGTCTTTATTGGTTATAAAGATGGTTTAAAAGGCTATAACCTTGGCATCTATTGATGTTTTTTCCTATAAAGGATGAGTGTCAATGTCCTAAGCAATTATCAATATTCCCTCTTCATTTTTATAGAGGTGGTACTCCTCTTTCAATATGTGGAAGATTCTTATTATGGTCTTGGATGAATGCAAAGAATGAGTGCTAGACAACAAAACCCAATAAATCTTCCAACAAAACTCTCATATAATAGATTTAGGCATTAATAATGCAAGAATGAATATGAAAATAAATAATTTTTATGTATTGTGGTCTACCTTGAATAAGTATTTTGAATTCTTCTTTAAAATAATGTGAATCCAAAATCAGCTATGACATTTCACAATGAAAATAATAAAATAAAATATATAGGTCTTCAAATAAATTTAAAATACTAAATATGTTAGAATCAAATGAGTTTGTAAAGCTTAAATTGCACAAGAATGCAATGATATATCACCATACATAGTCATGCTTGCAACATGAAACTTGAATAACTCTTTGAGGGAGAAATTTATTATGATATCTTTATTTGGCAAGTTTAACATTGTCTAAAAATGAAAAAGTTTGCTAAATGACAAATAGGTAAAATTATAATTATATTGCATTTTTTTTTATTACAAGTAGGGATCTTGCTCTCTTATACCTAAAATACAACATCAAATTCTTGGAAGAGATGAGAAGACATAATTATATCTAGATCTTCATGTAGCTGAGTGTACACGGAAAATTTAATAGAAAGAAAAGTGTACAAGAAAATATGAGAGGTAAAGTTGAGCAAGTTGATTCACAAAATATTCTAGAAAGGAAAACTCATATTTAGAAAAGCCACTAAGAAACTATAATCTCTTTTATGAATGTAGTTTTCTCCCTTTATAATCTTCTCTTCATCTTTGCAACTACTTGATAGTTAGGTTTTTCCTCTTTGTATTAACTGAATGAAGATCCATTTTGAAAATATGAAGTAAGGAATTTATCCTCCAATCTAGGTCTCACTTCAGATATTCCATATTTCCCTTTTTATAAATCATTTTCAAAAAATAATTCAGTGATAGGCCCAAAATTTGTCATGACCATTATCTTATTTTTTTGAGATGATATCTATACTTTTAGTGTTGGAAATTATTCCCAATATGTTCTTCATGCTTCTATATTTCCAATGAGCTATTGTTTTCCCAAATCGACATTGGGAAGTCACGTTATGGCCTTTGGAAGTTTGTGACTCAATAATTGTTGATCTACATGAAGTGACTCAACAATCATTATTCTACTCCACATGAATCTCAACCTTTTGATTTATAAATCCACACTACTTATCCCACATGTAGTATGGAAATACATTTATAATGACTTACAAATAAATGGACTCTTTATACTATTTCCATAGGAAGTAGAAATATACATGGAACCTTGCATAGATTATGCATAATGTAACTTTTGGTTACCATCTCATTACTCGATCATTGTGCTAATTCATTGCTCAATCATCTGCATCTATCTAATATTTACCAAGTGTCACCTCGAAATATGTGATGGTTCTTACAATTACCTTTCTAATTATTTGGAAATATAGCCAAAACATTGTACATTTAATTGTCAATTTGAGGTTTGTATGGAACTTGCAAATTCAGTTGTGAATAATCTATACTAGTACAATTTGTAGTTATAGCAATCTAAGTGAGTGTCATATGAAAATATTGGGATTCATTCACAATTCACCAAGCTAAATCTATTTGCAATCCAATTCACACTTTGAAGGAATGTAAATAACACACTTGCAATAAAGTAAATGCCACACTTGCAAGAAAGCAAATATCACACTTGTAGGAAATAAATCACATAGGAATTTAAGGTGACTTGTTCCACTGTTAAAATGATCATGGTTACTATAAAAAAAAATGTAGTTACACGTTGAATATAATGCAATAAATCACAAACCATGTAACCACACTTTGTTCATAAATGAAATAGGACTATAAATTTTACTTTAAACAAAATAATCAAACTGAACCCAATAAAAAATAGAGCAATCACAATTTCGGAAAACAAATCATTCTAGTGTTAGCATGGAGTTTTAGTAATTACCTAAGTCATATATTGTTGGGTAAGTCTCATGGCAATGATTAGCCTGTAATTAATGAAATTGTTAATGAATGAGTTGCAACAATAAACCTATGATACTGAATCATAGCAATAAGCCTCCAATACATAGCTACAATAATATGGAATATTAGAGTTACAATGATTGCAATTCAAACTTGAAACAGTATGAATATCAGAGTTACAACTATTTAAATTTAGAGCTGCAACAATATGAAATATTAGGGTTACAACAATTGAACTTCAGAGTTGCAGTAAAGGAAATATTAGAGTTACAACTAAGTATTTATTAGAATAATCGTTGGAAATAAAAGAAATATATAAAAAGATACTATGACTACTCTATAAAATATAGACAATATCTGGCTAAGGAGTGGGGTCCACCTCCTTAGACGAGGCACCAGTTTAAAAAAACAGTAAGGAACTAGATACTCAACACACCATAGATTGAACTGGAACTTTATATTTTAGGAAACTACAACTAAAGACTTAGTTCTTATTATGATCCACACTAATTAAGATTTCGACTTCAATTAAGTACCCAACTAGAGGAGAGCATGAAATTTTACAAATAATGTTCTCTATATAAATTAATCAAAGAAGTTGATGAGAATTAGGTTGTTCCATCATATTAAATCGATTTTTTAATTAACAGAAAAAATTAGACACGTGTTGGCTTAATTAGTTGTATGACAAGTGGAAACTGAGTCATTCATTATCTTTTTAAGTGCCTGTTCGCCTTTGTAATTTTCTTGTATGAGGAGATTGGTTGTTTTAATTCTTATCCAATCCATAGACGAAAATTATTTGGTTGATTGATGCACTATTACAACTAGTGTGAAATTACATCACCCTTCCTCAAAGTTACAATGGTCTTGAGTGAGTTGTAGAAACAATCATGTGGTGTGAGTCGTAGCAAGCAAAAGTCGTAACAATGAAGAGGTGAGATTCATAGTAATGAGGAATTGTAGCAATGGTGATAGTAATCTAGAGTTTTAACATGAGTGGCATCAACTCAAAGTTGCAGAAACTGCACTCAAGACGAGAGTTGCAACAACTCACGCTCATGATTTGTAGCACATGTGTCCTTGCAAAGAGTTGTAGAAATAATTTAGAGAGTTTTATCACCTGTTCTTGGAAGGTGCCTATGCAACCTTGTTCCTATATACCATTGTTAGAATAGAAAGGTAGTAATCTCCTAAAAATGCATAAGAATATGTATTGAAATGGCATATTAAGAGGATAATTATACCTTGAACAAAAATGCATCATTGTGGATGAAAAAGGTAGTAGGATGATATGGAAACAGGAAAAAGGTATGCAAAAAGGTATTGGATGGGTGCTAAAAAGATGTCAATTTGAGCACCTCTCATCTCCCCCTAGCTGAATTTATTGCATGTCCCTAAGCAACCAAATAGTTAGTCTATGTCTAAGTAATCAAGGCTCCCCTAGAGGTTGTTAATATTGTCATTAGTTTTCCCTACTTCATCAACATGGAAATAACCTCCTCTTGCCTTAATTTCATTTTATTAGGCCAATTCCTCCCTCCTGGACAACTTGTACTCCTTCTTGTATTATCTGGAAGGTAACTAGATAATTGTATAGTGAAAATTCAGACCTATCTATTTATCTCTGTAGCTCTCTATGCACTTAATATATTTGTGCACTCTTTCCAGTGTTACCTCTAGGTAGTTGGGATTAAAGGGGCCCCTTTGTTGAACTTTGTCCCTAGCTTGTTTCCATCTCTTAGTACATCTTTCCATGGCTACCTTTTCCAATACTTCAATTTGTGCCTTACAATGTACAATAACTTCTTCCTTGTTCCTGGTCATGAACTCTACATGTGGTGGAAAGTAGGTCCATTATTTGTGTGTGTTAATACCTTATAGAGACCTATAAAATTCTCCTCTAACCCATAGTTTTATTTTGAGATTGTTCTTTGCAATCTTATGAGTAGATGCCCAATCAACATGTCTTCTCAACAAGACACAATCCTCTCAATTAGAAATCCTCTTTTTCTTTCACCAATCTATCAATTATATCTACTTGTGTGGCCTTCTCTTCCACTATTTTATCCATAATTTTGGTAAATATCTCAATCAAAGTAGGCCTTATATCTTCTATTTAGATAGTCACTTCTTTGTTTTCTCTTTTATAGTTCGTGGGTATCTCTCTTGCTTCATGGAGAGGTTCCTCTACAACACGGGAATCCATTGTTTAGGCAAGGTAATTTAACTTCTCAAAAGTCCTACCCTTCCTCCCTATCTACTTTTGACAATCATTATGGTCACCTTTTCATTCTACATCCATCCATTACACTCTTCTTCAACATAGATCTATTTCCTTAGAGGTTGTCATCACACCCTTTGATAGGTCATTGTTGGGTTTCTTTTGTAGTTCACACCTTCACATTAGCCACACTTTTAGTTTCAATAATCAAAAAATAATTTATGTTTCGTTAGTAATCTATGCCACCACTTGAATATTACTTTTTAATAGCAATAGTACAATCAACAACAACTCTTCTTATTGTACATTCAACATCAAATCACTCAATAGAAAATTATGTACCATCTCAAGCATCATGCATGATTTCATTCAACATAGTCTATACCCTACATCTCTATTATTCTACCTCTATACTCCTTTTTCTACAACACTAGGTTGATATTTTTCACTTTGACATTTTCACCACTAGCCTTCATTTCTCACATATGTAGTGTTCTTATTTCAAAAGATCACTTCAACAATGATGTCCACATTGTTCCAAAATTGATAGCTGCAAGCCATTACCGATGGGTACATCTTCATACCATCTATTCAACCTTTAACAACAACACCAATATCCCTATAGTTCCATAAATTTTTGTATCTCAACACTCAACATGGATACATATTTCCTTTAGCCTTTTCCCCTCTCCTTAAATTTATTCCTAAATTGTGCGAATTTTTTATTTTTTTTTAGTCTAAACCCAGAGGAATTGATACAAAACAAGGGATGTCTCACTTAGCTCGTCACTCTAGGAAGGTGCACCCCTCTTGATAATACGTCCTTCAAAGAATTAATTAGAATTTTTTATTTTGTGTGTGTGTGTGTGTATAACTAGGTCAAGCCTAGGTTGGGGCCAGTGTGTTTATTGGATGGACGAATGATCTACCCACAATGGGATGCTATCACCAGGATTGTACGAAGCTTAGTTGAGCATGGAATCCCCTTGGGATAGTTTTATTCCCCTAAAAGTGGCTTCCATCCTCAACCCCTCCCCATCAGATTTGAACCTGAGAATTGGTGGGGACTAAACTCTACTAAAAACAATTGGTCTACATCTTTATTATATTAGTTGCATAATTCTAGCCCTCGAGCTACATATTTTTGCATTGTTTAGCATTTAATTTGGCCATTGTAGGTTATGCACATAGTTTATTATTTCTTTTAATTAGGTAATTTTCTTAAGTGGATGGATTGCAAAACTATAAAAATGCCTTTGCCTAAATGAAAAAAACAAGAATATGTCCTAGGTTCTATTATGTTCTATTTTATTTCCTATTATTCTTGGGGTTTTGACATTCATTGTTGGTTTTTCGGGTGTAAGGCACCTGTAATTCTATACAATTTGACTTTTCCATTGCCTTAATTGTTGGCATTTTTTATATTGTTGTTCCATGTATTTGAATGTATAATTTTTTTTCCTAACAATATTAACAAATTATTCCATGTGTTAAAGGGCTATCTCATTTTTATTAGTCAAAATATTTTCCCACCAACTGTGTACAGAAGTCAACATTTTCAAGGATGCTATGATGATCATCTTGTTATCGGGAAAACTAGTGTCCATTCAAAGCTGCTAGTCCCACTAAGACGGGTAGCTATCTTAGCAACAAACAAACCAAAGTTACTTGTGTTTTCCTTTATGAGAGATAAATGAAAGAGAAGCAAAGAGTACCAACCTCAATCTTTCGCTAGTCTCCTTGCTTGTTTCCTCTCTCCCTTGATAGAGCTTTCGCCACTCTTTTCTCGCTTGTCCCACTTCAAAGAACACCTGTAGAGTCAAGGTAGAAAAATACCATCAAAGCATAGAGATCTATAACCATAAACAATGTAGGATCAGATGTACATTAACCATACAAATGCATATACAAATACAAGATTCAGAGATATACAAGCATATGGAGGAAAACTCAAATAGCTTTATTGATAGAAGTAGTAGAAGAGAGGATTACAACCAGGCTGTCTGATCCAGCATCATCCTCCCAGCATGAAAGCCCTCTTCACCTCATATAAAGCAAGATCACCCAACAATGTCTTCAAAGAGAAACCAACAACACTTCCTTGCAAATTACAAAATTCCAGCCTTTGGATCTCTAGGATGAGGGATCCATATATAGATGTTTGCAGGAGAGTGAGTCAGCTTCTGGGATTTTGATTAGTGTCATTTCACTGATAGTTCTTGGTTCCACTTGGAGATTTCATGATCTCTTACTCATCCCTAGGCAAATTCAGAGAGGCAAGTGTCATATGAGCAGTTTCTAGAAGATTCTTTGAGTTTCCACCTAGCAAACTGCTTCTGCCATTTGTCTGCTCTCACTCATCGCACCCTACAGAAGGGCTTTTCAGTATGCATCGCACCCCCCGTGTGTAATAGGTGAGATGCATCGCACCCTCAGCATGGAGCAGTTTGTATGGTCCAGTTTTGACCAGTTCTGAGCAGTTTTTCAGGGAGAACTTCTGGGAAATGATGTAATCAGCTGACCTTGTTCCTTTAGGGTATGAAACAACACTTTTAGGGGTTTAGAAGCCCTTGGTTTATGGACATATGTGATTGGGGTTGCAGTGCCCAAATATGTCTATAACAGTTGCCCCCTAAAGCATGAGGTCGTAAATCTTCTGATGTTGGGTGAAATGCTTTATAATGAGGATCCGAGGTTTTTCGAACTGGAAGGTGACCTATAATAAGATACAATACAATACATTATCTTCATAATATTTTCATGATCTAGCTGAGGTGGGCATTCCCATGCTCAGCTTTATAAATTCATATTCATGTACATAAGACAGACAATCGTCTGTGTGGCAGACTGATGATTCTGGTAGAGCCATCATCCCTTGGTTTGGATGATTATCTGTGCAGCAATGATGTACATTTGATGTCTTTATTTTCCTGAATATATCGCAGCCCAGATGGATGAAACTAGATCCAGGGTCTTCAAACTCATTCAATCTTCGCCCGAAGTACAAGTCGATCCATGTGAAAAGATGTTCTGATGTTGAACATGGAAAGACATCGCCTAATTACCAGCCAATGATGTAAGTAGTTAACAGGTGCGAGAGGAATCATCGATAATGATGATGACCCTCAAGGTACTGCAGTACAATTCACGTGGTTTGAATACATGAGTTGATGTCGAACACCATGCAAAATCTTTCGGTCGAAGGCCATTGATGCAAACCTATTGCCAGAAGTGAGAAACTTGCCATTGTGGCATGCAAGCTTCAAAGTACTAAAAGGGTTGTTCCTAATTCAACTTCTTGGATAATGAGCTGATGTCGACATGAAGTGACCCATCGTAGGAGGGCCTTAATGAATCCCACATCTACGACACGGAACGGAGCAAATGATTTTGTGGAGGTGAAAACGATCTGTTCATACAAGGTTCAGGGTGGTGGTCATGAAAAATGGAGAGTGAAGGTATTGCAGTGGATGAGGCGTTAGCTAGGTTGGTGAATTCTCTGAGCAACTTCTCTTGAACATATCGGTGACACTAAAGTGGATTGGTAGCGTTAACCCCAAAATGGATGGTACATCGGACCAATGGTTATATGACTGGTGAACAGAATAACCCAACTCGACTCAATCATGGTGATGGAGTGAAAGTGTCATGTTCAAGAGCGACCTGCTACCAATGAAGTTATTCAAGTTTTCTTCCCTTTTTCCCTAGTCATTGCTGACTAGTACCTCTTTATTTTTGTCAAGCTTGAGGAGGATAACATATGCTTGTTCTATAATTTGCCCAAATGAGCCTAGCGACAGTGAAACTCGCTCTTGTCTGCATGGACAAGTTTGTCTCTATTGTTTTAACGAGTTTAACGACAAAGATAACTTGGTCCTTTTCAGTTTTAGAGAGTCTAAAAAGGGACAGAAAGGCAACTCCAGTAGTCCTTTTTCGTAATATAATCCCTTAAGTCCGAAAAAGTATAAAATAATACGAAAGGGATGACTTTTCGATAGTTTTAACGAGCTGAACAAGACAAGCACTCGATCTTTTTGTGTAACGATCCCTCAGGTCCAAAAAGATTAAAATCTAGAGGATGGATGCCACTTCCGATCACTTTAACAAGCTGAAGAGGCCAATTGCTTGGCAATCTTTTCATATTTTACGAGTCAGATGAAAAGAGCTTAAAGGAGACTCGTTTTTTGAGGAATGAGTGATGTTTTTGGATAGCAACTGGTTCCAAGTAAGGTTTGGAACTTTTCAATCACGACAGTGTAAAGAAGGTGGCTAATAGAATCACTCATTGCAACTATTCCTCAAAAGGGTAAACAATCAAATGGAGGCGTATGATCGGCTAAAAAAGAGTGGAGGTGACGGTAAGAACACAACCAAGGTTGAAAAGCTGATAGCTATGCAATCGCAAAGGTTATTTACCAAAGGTGGGTTCATTTTTTAATGATCTTGAACTCTAGGGGAACATATGCTCGTTGCTAGGTTTATTTTTTAACAAGCTTGAACTTCGCGTAAACCTACTCGTGTTTCCTTTTTATGTAAGCTAGGAATGACCAAACTATAAAGCTAAAAAGCTAAAAATGTTAAATTGGTCGTTTTTGCTTGCATAAAAAGGTTTGCATGCCCCCAACATGAAAAAGTCCTTAGTAACCATATGGAAACTTACTGTGGTTAAGCAGGATGATTTTCTGTCAATACTTAGACAAAACACTTCCTGCACTTTGTCTGCCAACTAGACAAAGGTGAAAGGTCACCCGGACCAATCACATAACTTACAGGGAAACTTACCTCTATAGTTGGGTTTGTCTTCAAAATAGACAAGGGTGCATGCCCCCTAAGCTTCGTTACATTCACCAAACTACTCGAGGTCATTAGGTGGATGGAATGAAGGTTCCTTTACAAGATCAAGTGAAAGACTTGACTTGGAACTTTGCTCAGCCTTGTTTCATTTTTTAACAAGCTTGACACAAGACAAGGAATTTTGCTCAGATCCTTGGTTTCATTTTTTAACGAGGTTGACACCAATCAACGAACTATCCTCTGGCAACCTTTGATCACAACTCATAAGGGGTCATGAAGGAAAGATCTGGTTCCAATGCCCCCAGTACATAATGTACAACATCACTGAATTGATCGTCAGATGATGTAGGTATGGTAGGGCTTGGAGGCAATACCTCGCGATGATCCACACTATCAAAATGTTCAGAGTTCTTCTTCATCTTTGTTGATGTAGAAGATATCATGTGACAGGTTTCCACTGTGGCCACTTCTGCCAGATTACTTGGAGGCGGAAGGGAAAAAGTCCCCATTAAGGAAGGGTCTTTTAGGAGACCTACTCCGATATTTTGAAGCGATTGAGAGCTTCCATGGATCAATGGAATGCTTCCGATAACTTGAGAACTGTTGGGGAGAAAGGTTTGTTGATCAATGATTGTAATTCCTCCTTGAAAGGGAAATGCAATCTTTCTAAAGTAAGTTGACACAACAGCAGCCATAGCATAAATCGAGGGCCTTCCCAGTAGGATATTGTAATCGAGGTTTCCATTAATAACTTCAATGTCAATTTCTACTGTCTTGCCCCCCAGTTCAACTTGTAAGTTAATTAATATCCCATACGGCGTGTATGTTCTTCCATCGAACGTTTTTAATGTCATTGACGATCGTGACAAGGGTGGAGAGCCTAAAGTTTTCCAGCAACTCGTTGACATAATACAGGTAGATGCCCCCTCATTAATGATTGTTCAATGAACAGTTTTGTTGAGGGCTTTTACTTGTATGAGGAAAGGGAGCAGGGTCAGTAACTGAGGTTCGTATCCTTTATGATTAAAGGCCACTAGATCGAAATCCGCTGGATCAATCCCACCTATCGCTGATAACAAAGCCTACTTTTGGGAGGGGCAATTCTGCAATACTTCAAGTGTCGACATAGCAGATGGCGATTGGGCTAGATCCTCCACTATATTATAATTCTGTGCTACTCGAGCACGAGGATTAAACGTCGATTTATGTACTACTCCCTTAGGTGGTTTTATTGTTAATTTAGGAATGATTGGTGGAACAACTTCTGGCGAAGTTGTTGTCGAACTACCGGGTTGATCTGTAGCCTTGCTGTTCGACGACTGTGGATTCCCATAATCTTTATTCCTTGTCGATATCAAAGCATCATTTTGTTGTTTCGAGATGGATAGCATAAGCACTTGGGATGGGGAAGCAAGATTGATAGCAACCAGGTTTGTTTTTGGGCTTGGAAACGGATTAGTCAACACCGCTGGGGTATTTGAAGTTTTTAAAAATTTCATAACCTTAGCTTTATGTGGACAATCTTTCGTGAAATGCTCGTCATCGCATATGTAACATGGATAACGAGGTTTCTTTTGCCCAGTAGGGTTTCTAGAAGATTTCTCAGGAGTCGAATCTTCTTGTTTCTTCTTTTTGTTTTTCCCTTTCTTCTTGCCCCCTGGTTGCTTTAGTTCTTTGCCTTTGTCGGTTGACATGGCATTAACCTTCGAGGCAGGAAGTTTGTCATTTGCCTTTTTACTGGAAACTGCAAGGGCTTTACCAAATGGGGCCTTTGCGGTTTGCGTACTTGAGGTACCAATCACGCCATTGCCGGCATGAGAGTCCCTGTTCGATTTAGGAGGAGGAGGAACAGAAAATTCTGGTCTAGGAGCATCAGGAATTTTGTCATAGAGCGTGCCAGACTGAGTATAGATCAAGTCTAGATATTGCGCACGAGCAATGACTTGCTCTTCAGTGACAACTCCCCCCTTAGCCACATCTTTTGTAATAGAAGGTAACAATGACTTAATAAACCATTCAGCTAGCAGCTGATTAGGAACATATGTTTTTACCATTCAACGACGATGTCGCCACTCATGAATATGATCAGATATGTGAGTGGCTGTCGTCTGCTTAAAATTGGTAAGAAGCTTCGTTCTTGTTTTGTACCTTATTGGTAACTAAAAATGGGTTAAAAAGGTGGTGGCAAGGGCGTTGAAGTTATCAAATGAAGCTCTAGGCAATTCGATGTACCATTTTGCTGCTGGACCAGTTAAAGTTCGCTGAAAGAGTCAAAGCCTAATCGAATCATCACTGAGAGTGTTGGACGATCAACACAGATGAAAGGTCATCACATGATTCGACAGATCTTCACCCGGATTTCCATTGAATTTAGGAATATCTGACAGAAGTTTATGAGGAATCGTCGGCCACCAAGGGGCGTAAGAAATTGGATCATTTGTTAGCCGATTCAGATCTGGTAATTCCAACGTTGCGACGAAAGGCAACTGTTGATTCAAGTTTGGCGAAGCATACCCAGGATAAGATGGGATCGCCTGAGCAGTGGGTCTTTGCATACCAGCATAATGTATTTGATGCTGATAACTTTGATAAGGTTGATGGGCATAACCATTATGATATGATTGATGGTGACCGTTTTGAATATACGGTTTCCCATTACCCGCAAAGCTTTGTTGCTCGGGTCCTCGGTAAGCTTGCTGGAATTGCGGTTGTTGATATTGCACTAGCCATGGTTGCGAAGCCATTTGCTATTGTCCAATACTGGATGTTTGACCAAGATGAGGGGTGATAGTACCCGTTTGAGCCTGAGTCGCTTCAGTTAAGGAGCCACTAATCAGCGATTGTGATTGAGTCGCAGAGACGAGAGGTCGTTGTATCACGACTTGAGAGACTTGAGGTTGACATACAACAGGCAGTGCTTGTACTTGCGACACCATCATAATAGCCAGTGTAGTGGGAATATTCGACACAGGTTGATTTGGTTGCATTGAATATACAACTCTTGGCTGTTGAGGCAGTATTGGCACCCAACCACTGGATGTAATTCCAGTTTGACCTAAATTTTGTTGTAAACTCCCATATGGTTGTTCTGTAGGAGGGAACAATGAAAAGGCATACTTCCCCCCATATGGTGGCAATCCAGTATTGGTAGATTGGCTTTTGAAGACACATTGGATCAACTTGTTGAGTTTCAACATAAGAAATACCAGATGAGAATCCGGATGAAGAAATAGGAACTGACCATGTCGTCGAAACAGTCCCTGATTGGACTCCGGCTTGTTGTTGATAACTTGCCAGGACAGATGGTATACCAGCAATCATTGTAGGAATGGCAGCAGGAAGCTCCGTCGTATCTGTGTCGGTTGACACAGTCCTAGATGTTAATGGTTGTTCAGACATGTTTAGTCTATCCAAAATATTTCCTAGCGATTCTATAGGAACTTGCGATGAAGGTTGACTAACTTCTGAATTAGAAGGATATAGGTGGATCCCAGTTCCAAAATGTAGTGGGGTACTGGATGGAATATCCTCCACAATCTCTTCTATTTCAATTAGTTCAGGTGGAAGAGGAAGATCGTCAGGTCCGTAAAATATTTCTGGTGCCAAAGAAGGTACACACTTTGCAGCGACAGATGTTGGAGGGGTGACACCTTCCAAATCAGTCCTAGATGGAGCTGGTTCAGGAATAGATGTGTTTACCGTTACAGTAGGATCAGTTCTAGTGTCCTCTTGTAACTGTGGAACTTCTTCTGTAGAGGCAGGGATACCAGAAATAGTTGGAGTAACTGGAGTTTCTGAGGATGTTGAAACACAAGTTTCAAACAAACTAGGAGACTTTGACCTAGTTAAATGAGATCGCTTGGCCCGAAATGGTTTCATTTCCGGAGTCAAAGATGGTTGACTCGTTAGTCTCCACGAACGATGGGGTTTTGATTGACTTTCTTCCATGATTGCGGATTACTTGATCAACTCAAAATAAAAAGGGAAAAATGTTATTCCAAATTAAATGAATTTTATGACGCTTTGACACAACTTGCTTTTTCAATTTTAAAGAGTCGAGAAAAAGCTAAAGATGACTCTAGTCGCCTTCGATTTTTAATGAGCCTAAAGTGACAAGTGCTCAGATGGACCTTTTCTTTTAAGGAGTCTGAAAAGGAACGAAAGTGACTACTCTTTAAATCTAGACAAAGGGATTACCAAACCAATAGCAAAACTACAGAATACTTTTTAAGGTACGGCAGTCAATCTTCCCGAATGCTATGTTCAGTGCATTGCGATTGATAGGGCGGCAGACACGGCTTCCTAAGGATAAAGGATATAGCCTATTGTGGTCTCCCAATATATACTCGACGGTACGTGGGAGCACAAGTCCGTACTGGCACTTGTCGTATCAAAGAGGAGGAATCACCCAACCTACAATGAAAACGATAGTTACCAGGCTTTACGATGCTAGAATACGTCTCTAGCCTAGACTTCTAGATGTTTTGCGTTAGGTTCCAAAGCGTTTTTATGTTCATTGAGGTTTATTTTACATTTGATCTTTCTTAAGAAGTTTGCCTTTAAGGTTCACCGTGTGATGTAGATATACAATTCCTAAACATGCAATCTAAGATGATAAACAATCGTTTACTTTCTTTTTGCAATGAAAATCCTAGCTACTAAGGAAAGAGAGATGAAATTCTTTCAACATAGAGCAGAGAGCACACACTAGATGCACTTTTCCTAAATCAACTTCAGCATGCAGTCTTAATGCAAATTCACATACATGTATTTTTTTTTTTCAGTTTCCTTAATGTGAGAATGACAAAAAGAAAACTAAGTACAGATCTGAACTATCTTCTTTCAAAGCGACAGTACTAACAATTTTCTCTTCAAAAAACGAAAGGAAGACTAAGACGACACTTTGCGATTTTGAATTTAAAACTGCTTTCAACACTTGAGATACTAATGATTCAAATCAAATACAATGGAAAAAGTGTGATCGACTATCTAAAAGAAGAAGACTTTATGACACTCTTTTTCTTGACTGAAAACGACACTTGAGACACTTTCAAATCAAAAGACGACAATTCGATTAAGCTACAATTTGCAAAGGAGAACTGTAAATGATGAAAAATACATAAAAAAAACATTCACAATTCTTTATCAATGGAGGCTGAATAATGCAAAGGAAGATGGTTTCAACAGTGATATACTGATCATAGACAATGAAACTACTGAATAAATATGAAGACAATGAAGAAAAAACCAAAATCTGGAGGCAGAAACAGTCTCACTCAATCATCGCACCTGTAACACAGGGAAACAGGGATGCATCTCACCTGCAACACACGGGAGGTGCGATGCATCCAGATTGCCAATGAGAGATAGTGCGATGGTCTAGGGACGAGACTGAGCTTAGTTTTCACTCACAGTTTGCAGCTAAGTTCAGGGATTTAGGCTGAGCTAATGATTGTCAGTAAATACAAAGTATAGGGGCTAATCTAATGAGGTTATTTGAGCTACCACCAGGGCACTTAGGATGTTTGCAAGTCAGATGTTCATTTCATAAACTAACCCGGAGATTGACTGAAGCAGCGTTGATCTACTTTGCAGTTACATAGCAAAAGCAGTTCAAAGGCTAGCTGGCTTAACTTCAGGGTCTGTCTGTAGTTTATAAAGCAAACAATAGTAACAAAACAAACAAACTATTCACTCCCCAGTGGAGTCACCATTTTTTTATCGGGAAACTAGTGTCCATTCAGAGCTGCTAGTCCCACTAAGACGAGTAGCTATCTTAGAAACAAGCAAACCAAAGTTACTTGTGTTTTCCTTTATGAGAGATAGATGAGAGAGAAGCAGAGAGTACCAACCTCAGTCTTTCTCTAGTCTCCTTGCTTGTTTCCTCTCTCCCTTGATAGAGCTTTCACCACTCCTTTCTCGCTTGTCCTGCTTCAAAGAACACCTATAGAGTCAAGGCAGCAAAATATCGTCAAAGCATAGAGATCTATAACCATAAACAATGTAGGATCAGATGTACATTAACCATACAAATGCATATACAAATACAAGATTCAGAGATATACAAGCATATGGAGGAAAACTCAAATAGCTTTATTGATAGAAGTAGTAGAAGAGAGGATTACAACCAGGCTGTCTGATCCAGCATCATCCTCCCAGCATGAAAGCCCTCTTCACCTCATACAAAGCAAGATCACCCAACAATGTCTTCAAAGAGAAACCAACAACACTTCCTTGCAAATTACAAAATTCCAGCCTTTGGATCTCTAGGATGAGGGATCCATATATAGATGTTTGCATGAGAGTGAGTCAGCTTCTAGGATTTTGATTAGTGTCATTTCACTGATAGTTCTTGGTTCTACTTGGAGATTTCATGATCTCTTACTCATCCCTGGGCGAATTCAGAGAGGCAAGTGTCATATGAGCAGTTTCTAGAAGATTCTTTGAGTTTCCACCTAGCAAACTGCTTCTGCCATTTGTCTGCTCTCGCTCATCGCACCCTACAGAAGGGCTTTTCAGTATGCATCGTATCCCCCGTGTGTAATAGGTGAGATGCATCGCACCCTCAGCATGGAGCAGTCTGTATGGTCCAGTTTTGACTAGTTCTGAGTAGTTTTTCAAGGAGAACTTCTGGGAAATGATGTAATCAGCTGACCTTGTTCCTTTAGGGTATGAAACAACACTTTTAGGGGTTTAGAAGCCCTTGGTTTATGGACATATGTGATTGGGGTTGCAGTTCCCAAATATGTCTATAAAACATCTTGGCCTAAAAAATCCCATTAAAAAAAGGTAGGACTTTAGTTAAGTATCCAATTATCTACTACTTTAGCATTAATATTTCCTTCTATATTAGGAATGTCTAGATTCATTTGAAACTTGAAGGGGCTAATCCTACTAAAGTTGGTTCCCCTAGGCTCACCAATTAAAGTAGAACCCTTGGTATTGGTAATTTGAGTAAGAATTTCATTGAAATGTTCATACATCTCTTGTATTTTTCAAGAAAATACTCAATCTACGAGTTCTTCAGTCTTACTAAAAGTGTTCATATTCTATCTTTCATATATACCATCCAAGGTCTAGGGTTTCTAGTAGATATATACTCGTAATTTGAAGGAAGGGAAAGTTAAATAATTGCATCTTTGAGTGTGTTTGAACATGCATAACAGATATTAACCATGTAGGTTGTGTTTAACAAGGCTTAGGACATTATAGTTTGATAATGAAAACCTTTATATGAAAGTATGTAATGATACCAATGACTTATGATGCCTAAGTGAGGATATGGGATAATAAAGTTGACTAAAATAACTAAGCTCTACTATGGTGGAAGCATGTTAAAATAAACAGCCAAATAGAATCAACTGCAAGCAATAAAACATACCAATCACATGAAGATGTAAACCATGAATGGATATCGGAGAACCAAATTAGTAAAAATTTTGATGTATTAATCAATGATCATTGGTAGTTGGTCTTCAAAGCTTGTAAGCTAGATCTTCAAATAGAGATAAACTAAGTTGATGGGCTTGTATATAATATAAGACAAATATATGGGTTGAATAATGCATGGACCTTTTCTAATGGAGCTTAAATATATTTGTACAATCTTTGAGTGATGCTTAGGTGATTCAGATTGGATCATTATATTTTTTTTCATCCATCTCGATGCATTTAGAGTGGAAAAGGTGGAGGAATCAACTCATGGGACCGTTTTTACCGGCGGGACCCAATTTCGAAATATAGGGTGTAAACCTTCTGGGAGTATTTTGAGGCATCAAATGATATTTTTTGGGAGTAAAAATCAAACCTTTTTATGCTATTCTACACTCAGAGACCTTTCCAGCGATGCAAGAAATGTGTCAGTCAAACTATGCTTGTGAAAGTTATTCCACTAAAAAATTGACCTTCCTGTTTTCACACCCATAATTCAGGAGGATGCCATGTGAGCCCCCATTATTCATGGAAAATTGGCTATCCACGTGATTATGATGTAAAATACACTAGAAGAGTCTATATTGTAACTCTTGTTAAGAGTTGAGGTAGTCAAACTTAACCACTAATAGGCTATTGGGTTGTGTTATAACCGGGCCACTAGGAGGAAGATACATTCCATTCTTTCAAGTGCCTTTGTTCCGTAGTTGAGAAAAAATAGATAGGAGGGATAGGAGGTAGAGCACACATGGAGGATTAATGCGCTGTAGCAGCCCACGGGCCACAGGTGATACTTCTTTGTACTTGCATCCATATTTCCAGGAAGAGAAAGAGAGCAGAGAAACCTCACCTTCCAGTTGGGTTTTCTCTCGAAATGGTTTCCTAGAGCATATATTTTGTTTTATTTATGTGTAAGGTTTTATTTTTCTATTCTCTATTTTCTGCATATTTTCATTCGCAGGCATGGACTATTAATAGTTAATCTACAGATCTAGAAATTTAATAAAACTATAATAGTGTAGAATTTCTTATTTTAAATATAATATTATCATATCTATTGTAATGAAATGTTTAGTCAAATATCCAGGGTAGTTTACATTGAAAAATGTGTAACTAGGTTTGGTCTTCATAAATATGAAATGTACTTTTGATTCTTGTATATTGTAAAATGAAATAAAAAATTATTATTGTTATTTTGGAGCATGTGTTTCATGCTCAAGGTCTTTTATTTTAGAGGTCATGCAGCTATTGAGTGCTTCTAGGGTTTGTCCTAGGTCAAGAAGTCAAAAGAGTCATTGCCATATGTTGAAGACCCCTTTGGGCACATTGTAACTTGTAAAAAGAATATTTTTGTATTTTAAAGTGTCAAGAAACCCTCCAAGACCAAGTAGGCCTAATATGAGGAACTTCATCCACCTTGGAAGCCTATATATATATATATATATATATATGAGGGAACTTGACCTCCTAGAGACACAATTCATTCTCTCATCAAGTGAGTGAAGAAGAAGAAGAAAGAGGCTAGTGAAGGAAGAAGGAGGACGAAGATCAAGTGTTTGGGCTATTTTCTCTCTCTCCTCACACGTGTGAAGGAAGGAAGCTAGGGTTTTTGTTGTTGTGTTAGGGTTTTGTTGTTGAAATATCGAACTTGGAATAAGTGCAAAAAGAAGATCGAAGGAGGGCTCATTAGGTCATCCTTAAGCCCTAGAAGAGAAATAAAGTCAAGCGAAGGTCTGAAGAAGTCTTGGAAGGCCGAAATAATCTCACATGTGTGGATGCATTTGCTGTTGGGAAGGCCATAAATTTCAGACCTGTAGAAGAGGCCAAAATTCTATTGTTGGGTGTCGAAGTTGTGTTGTTGGAAGATATTTGACTTGGACAAGGAAAACACATAATCAAGAAGCCTAAACTTGGCCTTGGAAGGGTGTTAGTCTTGGTCTAGAGGTCTTGGAATTTGTCAATTAAAGAATTTATAAGAAAAGAGATTTATGGGTTTTCCTCTCAAGTGGAGAGGTTTTGACCTTTGCTTACAGCCTATATCCTATGTTATCTTGTATTATTTTTGTTCTTATTTTGGTACTTGTTTTATTATCAGAATGAACATAATAATAAGAGAAGAAGCTAATAAGTAAGGAAAAGGAAAAAGACATCACAAGAAGTTATCATAGAAAGAGAAATCATCCCAACTCTTTCCCTATAGATTTCTCAACATGGTATCAGAGCTAAGGTTAGCTAAGGGCCTAATGAAGATCTCTACTACACTGAAGAGTTCCTAGAGAAGTGTATGAAGGTGGAAAGCCAGGTCAGGAAGGGCATAAAAAAATTATGGGATCTCTTATTTTCTTCTAAGAAGGAAGTGACAAAGACATCTACAGAGGATGAAGGACTATTCTCAACGCTAACTGGCACATTTCAAGATGAGAATATTTGGGTGATTGAAAATGGAGCATCAAGACATATGGCTGGTCAACACAAGAAATTAAAGACATTATCAAAAGGAAAGTCCTCTTACTCCGTAGATCTTGGTGACAATAAAAGCTACTCTATGAAAAGAATTGGATCAACTTCACTTGAGCTGGAGAATGGAGGAAACATTCATCTCAACAATATCTTATTTGTTCCAGGTTTGCACAAGAATTTACTTTCCATTTCATGTCTAGAAGACAAGGGTGATAGAGTTGCTTTCATTGATGGAAAGGTTGTAGTATGGGGTAAAAATTCAAGCATAGAAGATTCAAGAACGATTGGGATCTGTGAAGGAAGAATTTACAAATTCTTAACTCCCCTCTCTCTAACTTTGGTTCAAATTAAAGTTAGCCCATGTGAACTTTGGCATAGAAGATTTGGTTATCTTCACTACAAAATATTACCAACCCTAAATTCAGTAGTGAAGTGCATCCCTGAACTAAAAGAAGATCATGAAGGAGTATTCAAGGGATGTGCATTGGGTAAGAACACCAAGAGACCATTGGGAAGTAGTGCGCCAATGTCAAAATAAACCTTGGATCTTATTCATTCTGATGTCTATGGTCCTATGACCCCAAAGTCACTTGGAGGTCATCTATATTATGTCACATTCATAGATGGCCATTCAAGGAAAACTTGGGTTTACTAAATGAAATCCAAGGATGAAGTATTTATCAAATTTCAAGAATTCAAAGCTGAAGTACAGAACCTTATAGAAAGGAGAATCAAGATATTAAGGTATGACAATGGAGGAGAATACACATCCAAGGAAATTATAGCCTTCTATAAGGAGTCTGAGATTAAGAGGGAGCTAATAGTCCCATATAATCCCGATAAAAATGGAGTTACAGAAAGAATGAATCGATCCATTGACGAAAGTGTAAAAGCTATGCTACATGATCAAGATTTTCCGAAATTTTTGTGGGTTTAAGCTATGAAGACAGTTGTATACACATAAAATCAAAGCCCCCACATGTCACTAGTTAACATGACTCTTGAAGAAGCATTCACTGGGAAGAAACCAAGTGTGGATCATCTCTGAATATTTGGTTGTCTTGTATATAATCATATACCAAAGGACAAGAGAAATAAGTTGGATCCATCAGGCATGAATGGAACATTTGTTGGCTACAATAATTCTTGTAAGTCCTATAAGCTCTACATAAAAGAAACACCAAATAGAAGTCAGGAGAGATGTCATATTTGACAAAAGTATTGCATTCAAGAAATCAAAGGATCTCCCTATAGACTATGATGATGAAGAACTTCTGGTATTTGAAGAGGAACTTACTAGGGAGGAAGAACAATCAAATCATCAAGATGAAGGTCCTAATTAATCTATACAACCTGTGGTAATCCCCGAGACTAGAAAGAGACCTAACCTTGTTAAAATATACTCTACTAGATGCAGAAGGACATGGAGCAGCTAAAGGCACATTTAGAGAAAGCAAGAATCCCAAGAGATATTATGGGTATGCAACATATATGACAAAACTAATAGAAGCAAAGCCATCCACTTTTGAAGAAGTTGTCAATCATCAATAATGGAAAGATGTTATGAATGAAGAATACCAATTGATAATAAAGAATGGGTTATGGGAGATCATATCTAGACTTGAAGACAAGTTTGTGGTAACTTCCAAGTGGCTTTACAATATTAAACATGTGGTAGATGGAAGTATTGAAAAATATAAGGCAATATTTGTGGATAGGGGCTTCTCTCAACAACAAGGCATCATTTATGAAGATAAATTTTCTCCAACAACAAGATATACAACTATAAGCTCACTGGTCTCTTTGGAAACATTGATGGGATGGAATATACATTAAATGGATGTCAAGACTGCATTCCTGAATGGCACAATTGATGAGGAATTCTATATAGAGAAAACCTTGGGATTTGAAGTCAAAGATAGAGAAGCATATGTTTCTAGATTTAAGAAGGCATTATATGGCCTTAAGCAAGCTCAAAGGGCATGGTATGCAAGGATGGATGCATACCTACAAATATTGGGTTTCACAAAGAGTTATGTTGATCTGAATCTCTACATCAAGGTTGTGAAGGATGAACCTGTAATCATTCTTCTATATGTGGATGATCTTCTCTTGATAGTTTTAGAAGGTCGAATCCAAGAATGCAAGCAGTAGCTAACAACAGAATTTGATATGAAGGATCTTGGACTGATGCACTACTATTTGGGACTGGAAGTCTAGCAAGGACCTGATGAGATCTATCTAGGTCAAGGGAAGTATGTGATCGAGATGTTGAAGAGGTTTGACATGATGGATTGCAAACCAATGACAACATCGATGATCACAAATTTGAGAAGACTAAGGAGTTCTGAATCGAGCCCAATGGATCTGACCAGGTATACAAAATTGATTGGCTCATTGATGTACTTGGTTAATAATCAACCAGACATAGGTTTTGTAGTAAATGTTCTCAGTCAGTTCCAAGTTGATCTCAAGCATGATCATTGGATATCATCCAAACACATTATGAGATATTTGAAAGGTACAATCCACTACTTCCTGAAACATGAAAGGAGGAATGATGCCCACTTTATTGGATATACAGATTCTGACTAGGGAGGTAATGAGAAGGATGGAAGGAGTGCTACAAGAGTATGTTTTAGTTTTGGATCCTCCATGGTCTCATGGAAAAGAAGAAAGTAAGATTCGGTTGCTTTGAGTAGTTTTGAGGCTGAATATATTGCAGCCTATGAAGTAAGCAGAGAAGTGTCCTAGTTTAGGAAGCTGCTATTTGACTTTTTTGAAGGACAAATGGACCCTACAATGATACATTGTGATAACACCAATTGTATAATATTGTCTGAAGACCCGGTATTTCATGGAAATACAAAGAATATAAACAACAAGTATCACTACATTTGAAATCTAGTACATGATGGTGTGTTACAGCTATAATATATCTCCACAAATGAGTAGGTAGCTGACATATTAACAAAATATCTTCTTAATAAGAAGCTTGTGTATTTGAGAGACAAGCTCAGTCTGGTTGATATATCCTCCTTGGTTGAGAGGGAGAGATAGGCACATAATTCTTGTCTTCACTTGGGAAGACATAATGGAGGATTGGGTAAACATCTGGAATTTGATACTCTTTGAGGATGAGGTAGGGCATCCAAGATAAGAGTATTCAAGGACTGATATTCTTTAAGGAATAGCTATCCAAGATAAGAATAGTCCAAGAAGGACATAGTCTATGAACACTCGGGATGGGGTATGTGCCTTGAGAGACAATGATGATGGTGTCTATAAATTATTGGTCTTGCCAACATTATGCTTTGATCTCGTGGAGAGATAGAGTTGTTAGTCAAGGCCTTGCTATGTGACAATGCTGGTTGTTTTGATGCTAAAGAAATGGGTTACCAATCTGACTCTTCTTATGAGATCTCTTCAGATTAAGAATGACCATGTACCATTTATTAATACCTCCCTAGTTAAGAGGGAGAGTTGAAAAATGTGTAACTAGGTTTGGTCTCCATAAATATGAAATGTACTTTTGACTCTTGTATATTGTAAAATGAAAGAAAAAAATATTTTTGTTATTTTTGGAGCATGTATTTCATGCTCAAGGTCTTTTATTTTAGAGGTCATGCACCCATTGAGTTCCTCTAGGGTTTTTCCTAGGTCAAGAAGTCAAAAGAGTCATTTTCATATGTTGAAGACCCCTTCGGGCACACTGTAACTTGTAAAAATAATTGTTTTTTTTTATTTTAAAGTGTCAAGAAACCCTCCAAGACCAAGTCGACCTAATTTGAGGAACTCCATCCACCTTGGAAGCCTGTATATAGGAGGGAACTCGACCTCCTACATATACAATTCATTCTCTCATTAAATGAGTGAATAAGAAGAAGAAAGAGACTAGCAAAGGAAGAAGGAGGGAAAAGATAAAGTGTTTAGGCTATTTTCTCTCTCTCTCTCCTCACACGTGTGAAAGAAGGAAGATAGGGTTTTTGGTGTTGGGTTAGGATTTTGTTGCTGGAGGATCGAACTCGGAAGAAGTGTAGACTCATTAGGTCATCCTCATGCCCTAGAAGAGAAATAAAGTCAAGCGAAGGTCTGAAGAATTCTTGGAAGGTTAAAATAATCTCACACTTGTGGAAGCAACAGCTGCTGGGAGGGCTAAAAGTTTCAGACATATAATATATGTTGACACCTAATCCTCTGTGATTGGGTGAATTTGGAATGTGAACAGTCATCAGAAGATGAACTGAGCAGTCACATTCTTTGTATATAACAATAGCTACCTAATGAAATAAATCGAATCAGTTTTCTGTCAAACTGGAGTTACTCCTGGCCTGACATGGTATCAGAGCTAGTTCTCAAAATAGTTGTAACTCCCTTCATTTTTGCTACTATGGGTTGTACGCTGGTCTGAGCACTGTCCACTAAGCGCTGTCCTCTGTCGTTCTGACCTGAGCTCTGTCCTTAAACGCCTCTGTCGTTCTGACCTGAGCTCTGTCCTCAAACGCCTCTGTCGTTCTGTCCACTGAGCGTTGTCCTCAACACCTCTGTCCTCACTTCTCCGGTTTTTCGTTATGATACCAGTTTGCCTTACCGTTTATTTTTTTTGAAAACCATAGGCCACCATGGAAGCGGAGCATCGAATCTGGTGGATACTTCTTGCAGAGTTATTCAATTTTCAGCCTTCTTGCAGAGAGGTATTCATTTTTCAAATTTTTTTCATTGAAAGGAATATGAAGGACGCTCTCTAGCTGCAGTCAAACTCCAGTTCTCCAAGCGATTCAAACTGAATGTGTATTAACGCTGTGGGTTTTACTCACTATTCCACGGCTCTTTTAATCTGGAATATTAACGCTGTATGGTATTGACGTTGAATGTGTATTAACGCTGAAACGTTGTATGGTATTGACGTTGAATGGAGTATTAACGCTGTATGGTATTAACGTTGAATGTGTATTAACGCTGAAACGTTGTATGGTATTGAGCTGTGCGCTGTTTAAATGGTATTTGAAACGTTGTATGTGCGGTTGAAATGGTCCAGCGTATATATATGGTATTGAACTCTGCGGTTTTATTTTACTGGTAAACACTTCTTGCTCTGTTAGTTCTGCCCCTCAGGCCATTTCTCGTCAAGATTGAGGAGAGAACATGAGTCTGCACCTGATCTGCATTTGTGGTGACATTCTCGATGAATTCCAGAGCTGGCTTGTGTCGGTCATTGGTACCATTACCCATCTGAGCTTCTGGCATCGTTGCCTGCTGTGAATAATGAGAGATATTGTTGGATTGTGATGGGTATGGGGGAGGAGTCTTCTTCTTCCTCTCTGAGTCTTATTTTTGTGAATGACTATGAACCGAGACCTCGTTCACAACAGCCGCATAGTCACAAGTTTTGTGGAGGTGAATAGTATCAATGCGCAGTTTTTTTCATTTAAATCATTTGAATGGTAATGTTACCCTGCTGCGTCGTAAAGTTAAAGCATTAAAATGATATGTAATATATAAATATATTACATTTTAAAACATTGAAGTGATATGTACATAATATTTCAATGAAATGCTGATGCTTTTATCAAACATTGGAGGGATTTGAAGAAACATAGTGCATAAAGTATTTGAAATCTTTTTGCCCTTTTGAGTACAATTTCACTGTATATCAGCAGAAGTATTTTTTCTATCAGCAGAAGTATTTTTTTACAGAATGCATTCAATCATCTCTATGGTAGGAATAGTTCTCACTGGTAAGGAGAACTATCCTGAATGGTCCCGGATGATAAAACACACCCTCATCTTCAATGAGTTGTGGAAAGGAGTGTGTGTCGGAGAAGGAGACAATGACCCAGTACAGCCTACATCAGACAAAGAGCTCGTCATTTGGGAAAACAAGAACAGCAAAGCCTATGCATTAATTGCAGCATCTGTAAATGAAGAAGTAAGTCGCCATATTTCATCATATTCAACTGCCTTTGAAGCTTTACAAAAGCTGAAAGAACTCTATGACTCACATTCTACACTTGAAGTTGTTCAGCTCATGATTAAACTCTTCACTCTTGAACTGAAAAATAATGATCCTCTTGCTCTTGCATCTGAAGTAAAGTATATAATGCATGATATCAAATCCACTAAGGTTGAGCTGGATATCCCTCTTATTGCTTTTCTCAAGGCACTCTATCCTACTTACTCCAATTATCTTGAGTCTTTACAAGCAAATGGAAATCTTAAAGATATAACCTTTGACTCTCTTGTGAAAAAGTTTGTTGAAAGAGAGAAAGCCTTTGGAAAGAAGATAGCCCCTGAATCTTTTGAAGAGACTGTGTGCCTTGCTCATAAAGAAAAGCAATCTGCTCAAGATTCTACAAGAGGAAGAGGTGGACGAAGAGGAAGAGGAAGATATTTCAGAGGCAGGGGGGGCAGACATTCTCAAGGAGAAAAGGCAGACTTACATTGCATTCGCTGCAAAAGAAATGGATCAAATGATGCCTCTACATGCAAGCTACCATGGGACAAAATTGAGCAGAAAAGAAACCAACAAAAAGGTAAAACTGATGATACAGACAAAGGTAAAGCACCTGAATCCGCTCACTATATTGAGGCACAATGTAACATTGGAGTAAATGAAGATTTGTTTAATGTTTCACTTGCTTCTTCGAAAAATGATTGGTTGCTTGATTCAGGAGCAACCTGTCACATGACTCATAGAAAATATTTTTTTGAAGATTTCACTGACAATGTTGATGGAGCAGTATACTTTGCAGATTAGTCAAAAATCAAGCCATCAGGGCTTGGCACAATCAGGCTTAAACTGCCTAGTCTTCCAGACTTTCTTCTGGATTATGTTCTATATCTCCCACAGCTCAAAAGAAACTTGTTGTCCTTGGTCCACATCTGCCAGCAAGTTCACTCCATTCATATGTTTGATGGCAAGCTTGAGGTAAGAAAAGCATCTGACCACTCACTTGTCATGAGGGGAATAGAAGAAGAAAGGCTTCTCAAACTGCAAGGAACCCCTGCTCATGCACAACATTTCTCATATATTTCTCATCATGAAGAAGGTACACTTCCATCAAGTTTATTATGGCATGCTAGATTTGGACATTTAAACTATGACAATCTCCGCTTATTGAAGAAAAATGGTGTTGTTGGTTTGCCTACAATTCCTAGGAAACATAAGCAATGTGATGCTTGCATTCTAGGAAAGCATAGCAAACAGTCTTTTCATGATTCACATTCAAGAGCACATAGGAAGCTTGAACTCATTCATTCAGATTTATGTGGTCCAATGCCTGTTCCTTCTGCAAATGGAAATAAATATATCATGACATTTATTGATGATTACACCAGAATGTGTTGGGTTTATTTATTGAAGAACAAATCTGATGCTTTTCAAACATTCAAGAATTTTCATAAATGGATTGAAAATGATGCACAATCTCATATTGGGTCTATTCGCACTGATAATGGAAAAGAATATACATCAAATGAATTTGAAAACTATCTTCGCCAACATGGGATCAAACATCAAACAATTGTGCCTTATAATCCCCAACAGAATGGTGTAGCTGAAAGAATGAATAGAACAATCTTGAATATGGTACGATCCATGCTTTTCTTCAAAAATGTAAAGATAATGTTTTGGGCTGATGTTGTTCTATGTGCTGCATATATAAAGAATAGATGTCCATCTAATGCTATAAGAAACAAGACTCCTTATGAATTGTGGTATGGACATGTTCCTTCGGTAAAACATCTCAGGATCTTTGGTTCCACCTGTTATGCTTTGATACCAAAGGTACATAGAAAAAAACTTGGTGCTAGAAGTCGTAAGTGTATCTTCCTGGGGTATTCAAACACCTCCAAAGCATACCGCCTCTATGATGAAGTAAATAAAAAGTTTGTTGTATCTAGAGATGTAATTTTTCTTGAATCATCCAAATCTGACAATGTTGTTGAACGGCAACTTGATCGCTTGGATAGATTCGCAAAAACGAAATCATTTCAAGAATTTGATAATCAGATTCCACATCTTGAAGGGGGATTCCTATACTAGATCAACATGTGGAATCTTCTTCTGAAGAAAACTCTCCCCCGATTGAAACTCCAACAACGGATGATGCTTTAAGTGATGTAATTGATAGAATTGGGAGACTCAATCTTGATTCAGTCCCAACTCAATCAACAGAGCAGCCTGGACCATCTCAGAAAGGTCCCCCAAAGTGGCTGACAAAGACACTTGAAAGTGTTCATCCTGATGAAATTGGAAAAACAGGAACCAGAAATTCAAACCGACAAAATGGAGGTGATGTAGATGACTCTAATTCACCTGTTGATATGGATGTTTCTTATGATTGTGAATTGAACTTGTCTACAGATTTTGAACCAACTTCCTTCAAAGAAGCTGCTTCTCATGATAAATGGAAAGAAGCGATGCAAAAGGAGTATGATGCCCTCATAAAGAACGGCACTTGGAAGCTGGTTGATCCTCCATTTGGAACCAAACCAATTGGCTGCAAGTGGGTCTACAAGAACAAGTACAAAGCTGATGGCTCACTTGACAAGCACAAAGCTAGGCTTGTGGCAAAAGGTTTTGCACAGAAGGAAGGGGTCGATTATGAGGAAATTTTTGCCCCCACAGCAAAATGGGCCACCATCTGGACACTCTTTGCACTAGCAGCTCAGAACGGTTGGAAAGTCCATCAAATGGATGTAAAAACTGCCTTCTTGAATGGAGATCTAAAAGAGAATGTTTTTATGTCCTAGCCTGAAGGATTTGCTGTGAAAGGACATGAACAAAAAGTATGCAAATTTGTGAAGTCCTTGTATGGCCTCAAACAAGCACCACGAGCCTGGTATGAAAAACTAACTGAGCATCTTCTGAAACTCAACTTGAATCATTTTGATCTTGATGATGCAACTTTATTTGTCAAGAAAGTTGGAAAAACAATTGTATATCTTGTGGTATATGTAGATGATCTTTTAATGACAGGGAACAATGAAAGCTACATTGCATCCATAAAGAAGGAATTGGGGAAAAGTTTTGAAATGACTGATTTGGGCTATGTTCATTACTATCTTGGCATTGAAGTAACCCAACATTCAAAATCCATATTTCTTTCTCAAAAGAAATACATTGGAGATTTGTTAAACAGATTTGGCATGACAGAGTGCAATCCTCTTTCTACTCCAATGGAACAAAACTTAAAGCTCACATCTATTGAAGGAAAGGAATTTGAGGATGCAACAAAGTATAGACAGCTTGTAGGAAGTCTCATCTACCTCACTACTACCAGACCAGACATTTCATTTGCTGTTGGAATCCTCTCCAGGTTTATGCAAAATCCTTGTGAGGGACATTGGTTTGCTGCAAAAAGAGTTCTAAGGTACTTTAAGGGAACTCAAGACCTTGGAATCAAGTATACACAGGTGGACGACTTCAGCTTGATTGGATACTCTGATTCAGACTTCGATGGAGACAAAGAAACTGGGGTATCTACTTTAGGATATGTTATGAGTCTTGGATCAGGAGCTGTCTCTTAGAGATCACGCAAACAATCAGTTCCAGCAGATTCCACAACAGAAGCAGAATACATGGCAGCAGCTGAAGCAACGAAAGAAATTGTGTGGCTCAGGAAAATTCTTGAAGATTTGCAGGTAAAACAAGTACAATCAACTCCACTCATGATTGACAACACCTCTGCAATAAAGTTGGCCAAGAACCCAAAGTTCCATGATCGTACAAAGCACATCAATACTAAATATCATATGATCCGACATCATGTTGAGGCCAAAACAATCCATCTTCGTCATTGTTCCACAAATGAGCACATTGCAGACATCTTCACCAAAGTGCTTGGAAGAGAAAAGCTTGAAAGATTCAGAACGATGCTTGGACTCACCAACATCCCTTCAGATTAAGGGGGGGAATGTTGACACCTAATCCTCTGCGATTGGGTGAATTTGGAATGTGAACAGTCATCAGAAGATGAACTAATCAGTCACATTCTTTGTATATAACAATAGCTACCTAATGAAATAAATCGAATCAGTTTTTTGTCAAACTGGAGTTACTCCTGGCCTGACAATAGAGGCCGAAATTTTGTTGCTGGGGGTCGAAGTTGTGTTGTTGGAAGAGATTTGACTGGGTTTGACTTGGACAAGGAAATCACATCATGAAGAAGGCTAGACTTGGTCTTGGAAAGGTGTTAGTCTTGGAATAAAGGTCTTGGAATTCGTCAAATGAAGAATCTATAAGAAGAGAAGATATTTACGGGTTTTCCTCTCAAGTGGAGAGGTTTTGGCCCTAGCTTGCAACCTATATCTTGTGTTCTTGTGTATTGTTGTTCTTATTTTCCTAGTAGTTGTTTGATTATTTGAAAAAACACAATAATAAGAGAAGAAGCTAATAAGTAAGAAAAAAGGAAAAAGATATCACAAGCCGTTATCATAGAAAGAGAAATCATCCTAACTACCTCCCTATAGATTTCTCAATAGTTTACGGATCATATTGGTATTAGAGTTGGTTTCTTTGGGCATTTTATGGAGATTGGTAGGAGATCTAGATTGGTGGGGTCAAAAATCGTAAAACCCTAATCATGGCTAATGAATATGTGAATGACCCTTGTGATCCTACAGAGGTGAGGTTTTCATGGCTAGAATAACAAGTCCCATATATAAAACGCAATGTGAATCTCCCCATGGCAGCCCTAAGTAATAACATTGGTATTTTTAGAGAAGACGGGGGTTCAAATGCATAGGGAAATTAGAAGGGGGACCGCAATGTGAATCTCCCCATGGCAGCCCTAAGTAATAACATTGGTATTTTTAGAGAAGATGGGGGTTCAAATGCATAGGGAAATTAGAAGGGGGATCGGGAGATTGGGAAGAAATGCAGAACTAGCTGAAGAAAGAACCTGGAAAAGATCAACCCAGTTCGAGTGTCATGAACCAATAATAGTATCTATTTAAAATGGAGGAAAAAGTTGATATTAAGCCATACCACGGTGAGATTGACGCTCTGAAGTTGAATCACTGGTTGCAATAACTGAAGTTTATTTTAGTGTCCATCAAATTGAGGAACAACAGAAGATTTCATTTGTGTGGCTGAAATTAGAGGGCCATGCATTGACTTAGTGGGAGAGCCACATGGAGACCCCAAGGTTGGAGGGAGAGCCTCTAGTGACTAAGTGGGGGGACTTTAAAACCCTCATTAAGTCACAATTTAACCTTGTTGGGTACGTAGAGCACCAATGGATCTAGTGGCACTACTTTAGGCAAAATATGGGCAAATGCATGCAAAAGTATACCACAGAGTTTAGAGAGACGTCCATAATGTTGGGTATCTCCCCAAAGAACCTAGATGTACTCCTCAAGTATTTTGGGGGTCCGCATCGCCATCTATGGGAGCAAGTGATGTTGTTCAAGCCCAAATTAGTGGACAAAGATTGTGTATAGGCACAATACCTTAGGAAATTCATAGGCTCGTTTTTAGCAGCTCTACTCCATGCCATAACAATAGGTGGCAAGAGTTTCGAATGGGGAAAAGGTGTTAGTATGAAAATTCTTGGCAAGTGTACCAAAAATGTGTCACTTAAGTCACTGGTGACTAGTGACCCTAACAACAGAAAATGGTTGCTTCTATGCTTCAAATCTGCAATAAAATATGAGAGAATCATGCAACAAAATATATGATGCAAGCCCAAAACATATAGCAGCAGTAAATGAAAGTGAAATAACCTAATGGAGAACTTCAAATGAATAATAATTTTATTAAAACACCTGGTGAAGAATATTTACAACATGGGTTTGTAGACCCCCCTCTGTGGGATGTGTCCTTTTTGATGTCCTTGTGCTTAAGCGATCTATTTCCGTCTCTCAAAAACAAATGGAAATAGCTTGAACTCAAGTGGGAGTTCAAATGTGATAAGATGATAGTGGTGACAATGAGAATGATCAAGATGAAAAATGAATAGAAAAACCCTCTATTTATGACAAAGTATTGAGCTAAATTAGGAATTAGAAAATAATAAAATATGATTGACCAAATCAAAATCTAGTTGTTGGGAATAATTTATTATATTTCTCAGAGAGGGAAAAGATATTCAAAATGGTAAAATATCTTTGTTTAGAAAGTGATTGAAGTAATTAACAAATAAAAATGATTTATTAATCACTTTATGAGAATTAAGAAAAATGTGAATTTAAAATAATTATTAAATAGTGGTTTAACAATTATCTCAAAAATAAAAATAGGAATAACAAATAAATAATGATTTATTTAATTATTCTGAGGTGATTAAGTAAAATATAATTAATAAATAATTATTTAATAATTATTTCTAGAGAAAATTAAATAAATAATGATTTATTCAATTATTCTCGTGGGATTTTTAAATTTTAATGAAAAATAATTTAGGAAAAGTGGTTTACTAAATTATTTCTTATGGTGAAAGTGAATTTATAATGGTTAATCCTACATGCTGTATTTTGATCCACCTAGAAAGAAATGGCTAGGTGATCATTTTTTGGGTGATAACAAAAGGGTCGACAGAGGGCAAGGTGCTAAAGAAGAAAATCAATCAAGCACCAGTTTTGGCATTACCAAACTTGCAACAACCTTTTGAAGTGGAGACAAGTGTGAGTGGGTATGCTATGGGAGAGGTCTTGATACAAGGAGGAAGGCTTGTATGCTACCATTATGAATTATTCCATGGAGAAATTCTTAACTACCTACCTATGACAATGAGCTTTATGCCCTAGTGCAAGTTATCAAGAAGTGGAATCACTATCTAATGGGAAAGGAAACATTGATCTGCACATATAACCAACTGCTAAAGTACTTGCAGGCACAGAGTAAGCTACAACAGACCAAAAATTACAAGTGTATGGGTTTTCTATAACAATTTTATTTTGTGATTAAATATAAGAAGGGAAGCATAAACAAGTTGGTTGACATGCTTTCAAGGTCACCCACACAAAATATCACAAATTTGGGAACTCTTATGCACATGGATCCATTCACCCATGATGCATATAGAGAGGCATATTCAGAGGATGTGGACTTCAAGGAGGTGTTTTAGCAATTGCAAAGTTAGATTCATGTGCACAATGGAGAAAACATTGTTGACTACCATCTCCAGTATGGGTTACTCTATAGGTTGGATAAGTTGTGTTCCTAAAGGTGAGTGATTGCAGTTGATTAGAGAGGCTCACACTTCCAAGGTTGTAGGGAACTTTGGTGTAGGGAAGATCACGACAAACTTGTAGAGGTATGTGTATTGGCCCAAGATGTAAGAACATGTAGCTAGGTTCCTAAAAGGATGCATGCTTTGTTGTACCAGCAAGCCTAGCAACTGGAAATAGGATCTATATCATCCCTTACCTGTACCCACTCATCCTTGGGAAAGTATTTCAATGGAATTTGTGGGAGGTTTACCAACAACTAGGAAGGGACATGACTACTTGTTCATGGTAGTTGACAGGTTCAATAAGATGTGTGTTTTGATGCCCTATAAAAATACCATCAGTGGGAAAGAAGAAACAAACTTGTTCTTTGGACAGGATTGGGTGCACTTTGGGATACCAAGGAGCATAGTTTCAGATAGGGATACAATATTTCTTAGTTCATTTTCGACTACATTGTGGGAGAAGATGGACACGAAATTGAAGACATTTAAAACATTCCATCCACAAACAGATGGGATGATGGAAGTAGTCAATAAGACTTCGGTGAAACTTTTGAGGGGATACAACCAAAAGCATTCAAAGAACTAGGATGAAAATCTAGTATATATACAACATTCCTACAATAGAGTAATCCATACTTCTACATGAAAGTCCCCATTTGAAACCTATTTTGGATATTTGTCGCCTTCACCTTTTGACATTGCATATGAGAACCAAGGATGGGTGAGGGAAGATCTTACAAGAGACACCTTGAGGAATGAAAAATTTATAGAGAAGATCAGGAAAATCCATCTACAGGCACAGGTGACATTACAAACGTCGCAGGAGAAAGACAAGGCCAGACATGATCAACATGGAACAGAAAATTCGTTTAAGGTGGGAGACAAAGTATGGCTACAATTGAATAAGGAGAGGCTGCATGGGCCTGGTAAGAAAATCAAGGCTCTGAGGTATGGTCCCTTTGAGATACTAGAAAATGTGGGTGATAATTTCCATCGAATTAGTTTACCACCATATATGTGCATTTACTGAGTTGCGAATGTAGAGAAAACTTTATGAGCCTTCCATGTTAGATTAGGAAGAGGAACAAGTCCTACCTATCGTAGAGGATTTGGCACCAAATGCACAGGCAGAGTTGACAGAAGATACAGTTTTTCAAAAGAGGTATAGAACTACAAGACAAGGGCAACACGATCTTTGGTAGATTGGATTGAAAGGACAACTTCCAAGAAAAGCTAAATGGTACACCAGAGAGAAGGTGGAGGAAAAAATTCCTCACCTCATTCAGTAGAATATTTTGGGGACCAAAAGCCTCCCAAAATGGGGAGGTGTGATCTAGATTGGATCATTATATTTTTTTCATCCATATCAACACATTTAGAGTGGAAAAAGTGGAGGAATCAACTCATGGGACTGGTTATACCGGCGGGATCCCGTTTGGCAAAACAAGGTCTGAAACCTTTGAGGAGCGTTTTGAGTCATCAAACAACATTTTTTGGGGGTATGATCTAGATTTTTGTAGGAATGAGATGAAACACATATTTAAATAGAAACATAGACCTAGATCGAAAATTGAACTTCAATTCCTTGAGAATAAAATATTGAAAATTGTTTACATGCAGAATGGAAATAAACTAGCTCAGGCGATGGTAGCTTATCTCTAAGAAGAGATGTGGTAGATACATGCCTCTGAAATGTGTTACAATGAGACTCACTAGCCTTTTTATTATTGAGAAATAATGTAAAACCCCAAACATCCAAAAACCTAACCCTAGGAGATGAAGCGTCAAAGTTTTATGGGCCCTGTTGGGGTTAGTTGGTACAACTTCACGGGGTTGTAACTTTGGCATCCGATCTTCGTTTAACATGTACGATACCTCGTTAGAAATTTATATATGAGGAATACAAATTTCAACTCCAAATCCCTACTGGTAGCTATTATTTTTCCCGTTTTCCAAAAAAAATGTCGTTTAAGTCCTCAAAACAACTCTGGAAGTTTAGGACCCGAAAAACTGCCAAAAATAGTAAATTATGCTACAATTAAGGAAACTAAAAAAAATAGTGCTAGGGGTCCAAGTGCAATAGGTTGGTGGCCAAATATCTGCCTGGATCAATCCTCCCACCTTAGGTAGAAATGATCCCCATTGCATTGAGTGCCTCCATGAGATGGGGGAATTTTTGTTGAACTTGGTCCCTGGTGAGCCACTTGCCTTGGTGAAAGAGTTGGCCAACTTTGATAAATCGATATAGTTGGATTCTTTGTTTGCAAGTGTTCTTGATCTATGTATCCATGATCCGATTAATTGTGGCATGTTCAATGTAGTTCGGGTTGAGATTTGTTGGTGTCCACTGCCCAACAATGTTTGATGTGTCCAATAATGGTGGAAAGTATGGTCGAAGGGGGTCCACATTGAATACGGGGTGCAAGCCATGGAATCAAGGGATATTGAACTTGAAAGTGTTGTCTCCCAAAACCTTGTTTATGGTGTAAGGCTCGTATCAGAGTGGTCGAAGCTTAAGATGGCCTTCAACAAGGTGATCTCTTTGCATATGTAACCAAACTTTGTCACCCACCTGAAACTTATGGGGCACTCGATGCTGATCATGTCGTTGTTTGTATTTGGAATTGGCTTTCTCCAAGATGTCATGAACCTACTAGTGGATGTGTTGAATGCACTCAATAAAACTAGTGTCTTTATCAACTTCAAACTGAACATCGCAGATTCTTCTGTGTAGTTGCAAAAGGCAGTGCAACATCAAGGGGACATAATTGTTGAAATCTTAGGCCCACTTCTGTTATGAAACCAGCTCACAAAAGATAGAAAAGATAGATCAACGCCTTATAATTTAGCCTCTTCGAGGGGGCAACCTCCTTTACATTACATAAATGAACAATTCTTGGATGATTCAAATGACAAAACCTCCTTTCTATATATAAGAGTCTAAGGAGTCATAATATAACCTAGCCGACCTAACAATAATAATATAAAGCCACAAAAATAACAATAGAGGGATTCTATGGGACACAGTTATAACAATATGGGGACAATAGGGGCACAACAATATTAATAAGGGATACAACTATAATAGTAATGGGGTAATCACTAGTATTATAGGGACCTAACAACTTCAAAGGGGTTGTGTCCAATCGATATATGAAGATATCTGTTATGGTTGTGATGCACATAGGGAAGACTCTCATCCCATGTCTGTGGATGCTTAGAGTTGTATATGTGTAGTATGCGCAAAATCATCTTATTGATGACCTATGTCTGGCCATCAGTCTGGGGGTGGAATGCATTCGACTTGGTGAGCTCAGTGTCCATTAATTACCAAAGGCTTGACCAAAACTCGCTTAGGAACCCGCTATTCCGATCTCATATAATGTTCTGCAGGACCCCAAAATGTACCCACACTCATTCATAGAAGAGTTTGACAGTGTTCTCTATTGTGATACTCTTTTCGCAGGCAACCATATGGCCATCTTAGAAAAATTGTAGATGACCACAAATACACAATCATTTCCATGCTTGATAGAAGGAAGGCTAGACATATAGTCCATGGAGATGGATTCCCGGGGTCAAATAGGAGTATACAAAGGAGTATACAAGCCTTGCTTCTTAATAGTCAACTTGGCGATGGCACAGGCAGTGTAGGATCTGATGTATTTTCCAACGTTCTGCCAAATATTTGGCCAATAAAAATACTTATGTAGTACGGCCAAATTTTTCTCCACACCAAAGTGTCCTATGACCTCACTGTAGTTTGCCTCCCAAATCAGCTTGGCACACTCACTTGAAGGAACACAAAGGTGGCCCAGGTAGCATAATAATACATCCCAGAGGTGGAAGTTTGAAACTTTCTTGCCATACACTAGCATTTGGTATGTGGTGGCGAACTCTAGATCTTTTTTATATAGTTGAGGCCATCCATAAGTCTGATGGCCATAAGAGTTGAGAACAATGGTCAATGTTGCAACTGGTGGATGAATGAGGCAATCTGCAGCATGATTGGTGCTACCCTTCTCGTATTTGATATTCAAATGGAATTGTTGTAGATATGTAGACCACTTTTGATTGCTATCATTTTGCAATTTCTCTTGGGTCTGTACAAACTACAGGGGTCGATGATCTATGTGGATGACTGTCTCCTTCCCTAGAATGTAATGTTTCCATTTTCGACAAGCTGACATGATGGAATACATCTCCTTATCATATGTGGGGTATTTCCAAATTGTGTCAGAAAGTGTCTCACTATGATAGGCCATTAAATTCCCTTGTTGGGTGAGAACTGCACCAATAACATAGTCAGAGGCATATGTCTCAATTTCAAATGGTTGTTGCAGGTTTGGTAATGTGAGTATTGGTGCAGAGCAAAGGCAGTGCTTTACCTCAACAAATGCCTTTTGTTGGGAATCAGACTAGATTTTTTTTTTTTTTTTTGCTATGCCCTTGATAACTTGACTAAAAGGCCAAGTGATATAAGAGAATCCCAAAAAAAAAACTATGATAAAAATTGGCAAGGCCCAAAAAGCTGTGAAGCTTTGTTAGAGTGGTCGGGGCTAGCCAATCCTGAATGAATTGGATCTTAGTTGGATCCACATGCATGCCTTGCTCATCAATGATGTAACCCAAATATTGTACTTGTATCATGCCAAAGGTGCACTTCTCCAAGTTGGTTGTAATAAACCTGAGTTAAAAGTTCATGTAATAAAGTTAATAAAGGAAAAATAAGACCAAGGTCACGAGACATGTATTCCAAGTTGAATGTTGGGAAAAACATCCTAGTGGGTGTCCATTTCAGTTTATTATGGCTAAGGAAATTTGCAAAGACATTGGCAAAGGAAAAGAGGCATTAATTGACATTTTATTTATGAAAATAAAGGAAAATAGGAGAAAAATGGGTAGAAATTCATAGGTTTGCATGAGAGTAAAATTGAAGGAAAAGTAGAGGAAATTAAAGAAAATAGAGGCCTAAATTATAAAAGGCTTCTGAGGATCAGCTCACAACTTTTGTTAGTTCAATTTTGGAGCTCTCCCTATTCTCTCATAATATTGTACACTTAGAAAATTCTTAGATCACTCTAACATTGGAGAGAGGAAGGCAAAGAAAGGACAAGCAAGGAAGGTTGGATCAAGTAGCTTCAGTAGGAATGCTTGCTGGTAACAGGTTTCATGTGTGATTTCCTAGCTGGTTTTTGAATGCATGGTACATGCATTTGTGTATTTGATTCTCTTGTTTTCATTGGCATGGGTTTTTCCAGGTGTGACAATGGTTTCAACCTTGCCTTGCCATTTCTAGATAGCCATGGAGTGATTGGGTTCTTTTATTCAGTTGAGCCTTGGATTACCATAAGATTTTGGAACCGAGTGAGGTTGTCTAAGGAAAATTTCCAAGGGTTGGGGTGGAGGTGGTTTAATCTCTAGGAAACCCTCGACAGGTGGGTGGAGATAGACAAATTCCTCAAGGTATTAGTGAACAAAGTAGGAGGCATCCAAGCTTGTTTTGGGCTTAGTAATCTTTTGACTAGTGTTGGAGGGATCACGGTAGCCTAAGGGTGGAGGTGGTTAATCTCCGGGAAGCCCTGGTTGTTTATGTATTAGTTTTCTTATGTGATCTCTTGACCGGTTTTGGTGAGATTGTGGGAGAATGAGGGTGGAGGTGGCTTAATCTACAGGAAACCCTAGTTGTTTATGTCTTGAGTCCCACATTCATGCTTAGAATATGGCACAGGGGTGATTGGCTGAAATAAAGATTTGGTTTAGCTAAATATATGGTCAGGTGGTACGTGGAAGTCCTTGAATTGGTTGGCTTTTGCATATTCTAATAAGATCTCTTTTCCTATTCTATTATATGAGTAATTGTACTTGTTATTATATGACTTTGATGGTTGTTTTATCATGGTTATTCTTCTAGTTATATTTTGGTTATAAGCATGGTTCCATAACCGGTTCTAGCTATGGCTCTTGATATGTTTTGATTAGTTGATGAATGGTCAATGAATGCATGAGCTAAAAAATGTTATTACAACTATTATGAGAGGGAATTAGACCTTCTTGGTGATTCTCAAGTAAGTTTCAAACCCCTATGTTCAGATATCCATTCATGACCTATAGATTACATGTTCACCATATGTTTGACGAAATGAATGTTATGGTCAGGCCTAGTTAGGTCAAGTCCTCGATCAATATTTATATGAATGGATTTTTCTTGATGTTATTTATCATTCTAGAAAGTATCATTGAGTTTTTGGCAGTGGTCTATAGGCTAGCCTGAAATGTTCGCTCAAAACTAGGGATTTCACCCTCTAAACTAGAAGTTTTTGGCCATAACCGCACCTTGGTAGGATTAAGCATGTAGTTGGAGGCCTATAAATGAATGGAGGCCTTGTCATGCATGCGATTGTGGGTATAGGTCACCAAAAAGGCAATCCAGCTCATTGTTTGGGCACTTGGAGTGGCAGTTTAGCTCATGGTTGTCCTATAGCTTCTAAGGAAGGTTAATAAGGTTACAGTTTGTCGACTCCACTTCCTTAATTAAACTTAGGAGGTTGGGTCATGTCATAGTAGCCCTCAGCTCATGTTTACCTCGACTGTCTAGTTAAAGTGGGTAAATGTGGGAGGTGAGGCTACATTGGCACATAATTTGTGTTATCGTAGGGTTTAAAGGACCCGTCGAATGTGTTGCAAGTGCTCTTCTCAACTCTTGCTGAAGATAAGGATGTCATCCATATATACAACCACAAATGAGTTGGTAAATAGCTACAAGATGTCATCCATAAGCCTCATAGAAGTTGCAGGGGCATTTGTCAACTCAAAAGGCATGACCAACCACTCAAAAAGGTCCTCCTTGGATTTGAAGGTGGTCTTCCATACATCTGTGGGTTCTATTGGAACCTGGTGATAACCAAACTTTAAATTGGTATCTTCTAAAATACTTGGCCCCTTTCAGTTGGTCAAGAAGGTTATCAATCCATGGGATTGGATACCTATTCCTGGCAGTGATTTTATTTAGTGCCCGATAATCAATGTAGAGTCTCCAGGTCCCATCCTTCTTTTGCACAAGTACAATCATGCTCCCACAAGATGATGAACTTGGTCGGATGCGCCATTTTTGTAGAAACTCTTGGTTATGTCGCTTGATTTCTTCATTTTCCATAATATAGAGATGATATATCGACCCATTGAGTAGAGGGGTCCCAGGAGTCAGACCAATCAAATGCTTGACTTGACAGTGTGAAGGTACCCCCGTGGCTGAGGAGAAGATGCCCATGTATTCTTCCATGACATTATCCACCTACTTCTGCTGTGTGGAAGAACCCTTCACGGGGGCCATGGATGTGGCCATGATCTTCCCCTTAATTTGAGAATGAATAAAAAGAAAATAATTTTTCTGATTTTGGAGATGATCTTATTGCATTGCTTAGCAGAGATGAAAGAGATGGTGGTAGGCGGGGCTACCTCCGGTATTCTGTACAACTTATTACCCAAAGTAATAATAATAGTGCGAGGCCTCGAATCATACACAACATGATGCTTCCACAAGTATGGTTGGCCTAATAATACATCACAAACTTCAAGAGGATCAACGTCACACAATACCTCATCCGTGAAGCATTTGATGTTGTAGGGAAGGCGACATGACTGGCTGATGCGAAGATCTCATCCTTGGTGGAGCCACCCAATGGTGTTTTGTTGTGGGCGTGTTGTGGTTGGTATCCCCAGATGCTTAACGACCTCTGCTAAGATGAGGTTCTTTTGGCTCCCTCTTTTGACAATGAACTGCAATGAAGACCCCTTCACCCACATCTATGAGTGGAAGAGATGCTCCCCTTCTTCTGGATCTTGGTGGTGGCAATGGTGGTGCTGGGATCCACATCAATAATCTGCTTCCCTTTGTCATTCCCCTTGTTGGGTTATGACTTAGAATTGGAACATGCATCTGACTCTGAAGCCTTCAACTCGGCCATGAGTCACTGCTTGGATTGACACTCACTTGTGTTGTGAGTGGGTTTCTTATGGAACTCACACCACTTTCTTGTGTCCTTATTTGTCTTTGTGGTGTTGTTCTTTTCTTGCGTCTTTGACGGGTTGCCTTGTGTCACCCTGCCTTGGTTTTGTCCTTTGTTCTATGGTTTGGGGGCACCTTTCCTTGCTTAAGATTCACAGATCCAAAGTCTCATTTCTTCTGTTTAAATTTTTGCTCAATCTTGACAGTGTATCGATAGGCGGAACAAAGCAAGGAGATGTCCAGGAACTCCATCTCCACCTGGATGTATTTGTGTAAACAACCATGGTACTTAAGTACCATATGCCACTCAAAATCCTTCATACCCAACTTTGTACGAAGGGTATGAAAAATATTTGTGAACTCCGACACGTCTTGGTCCCTTCCCTACTGTAGTGTTGTCCACTTTATGTACTTATCTTCACGGCTCTTGACAAGGTAATATTGTTCCTTTATGGCGTCTCAAAAATAATTCCAAGTGGGTGCGACAGAAAACAGTGAGGGTTCCCTCTTGTCCCTCTTCTCACAGTAGGTTTCCAACTAGTCCTTGATGTGGGGGGTGAATTTGAGGAGTGAAAAAGTAATATTTTCCCTATTGGAAAAATCATGAACCGAAAAGTATCCTTCCAATAGATTTAACTATTTATCTACAACATCTGCATCTATTTGGCCTTCAAATATGGGAATGTCAAAATTGACTTGTACCTTAAAGGGAGTGGTGCCTCTAGGGTAGTTGCTGGATGAAGGTATGTCGCCTATAGGTATCCTCCGAAGGATATGGGAAAATTTGTCCATCATCACGTTCTTTTGTCGCTCAAGGGCTTCTTTGAGCAATATTTTGAAAGTATCTCCTACTCCCTCGTCTTTCTTTTCTTTCGCCATGGGAGGTCGCTAAGGTTGGCGAGGCCGATCTTGCAAAGGTTCAACTAGTTCAAGCCCTCACTCCTTATACCCTGACCTCATTGGGGACATGCAAAAAAAAATAGAGAAAGAGCATATCACACAGATACCACTAATCCAAATTTATGTAGGAATGAGATGAAATACAAATTTAAACATAAACACAGAGCTATAATCAAAACTAAATTTCAATTCCTTAATAATAAAATAATGAATATTGTTTACATCCAGAATGGAAATAAACTAGCTCAGGCGATGGTATCTTATCTCTGAGAAGAGATGTGGCAGCTATAAGCCTCTGAAATGTGTTACAATGAGGCTCTCATAAATTTTTATTATTGGAAAACAAAGGAAAACCCATGTTGACACCTAATCTTTGGAATTAGGAAATTCATGTAAAATAATGTAAATATAAAATAAGGAGATTAGGAATATGAAGAGAAACTAGGAGGTGAAGCCCAAGAGTCTCTCCCTCCATGCATATATCTATGAGAAATCTTAATGCAAAATCACAATTCGCATTGTAGAGTTACCTCATGGCCTGAAATGGTATCATAACCAACTCCATTTTAGCTTTTATGCCCTTGTAAAACCCTTTTGCCATTTCTGTAGTCTACCATATTCTTCATTCCTATGCTCTCTATCCTCTGCGTTAGTTTTATTGAATGTATGAAATGGTAATGGTATAATTCGTGGCGCTAGTTGTATAATTTGTGGCACTGGTTTCTCTCCCATAGTTGGTTGCCCCACCACCCATTGCACAGCCACTCCTCTATACACGGTCGTCGCTCTCCCCACTATGCTGCCATACCACGTTTTATGTGTGGGAACTCCGTTGAGCCTTGCCACCACACCACTACTTCCCTCTGCATATGCGGCCCCTCCTCCACCTACCATACCATCTGTTGGCTTTGGTCCCCTCCATCCATGCTTAAATTGTTGGTTGTAATATATATATATACCACACCGCCTCTCCTCTTGCAACGGTACCCCATTCACCACAACAGTTGACTCCCCTCACATATCTCGGCACTTCTCCATAGTCGATTCCTCCCACACATAATTTACTTGCACTGTGATACTCCTTGGTCTTGCAATACCACCCTCCAATCTGTTGTTGCCCAATCCGCTATTATTTTTTTTTGTGGCACCTCCCTCCCACTCCCGGTTTGTTGATACGTTGCATAAATCTACTCCCCATTTTTTAACTGTGATATGTTGATAAATCCCCTCCCCCATATAATACCCTCCCCATATATCTTATACCCCATATAATACCCTCCCCATATATTCCCTCCTCTATATAATACCCTCCCCATATATCCCCTCCCCCCATATAACAACTACCCCATATAATATCTTTGTCCTTAAATAATCAGATTGCATTTTTTACACTAGAAGTGCATTCCTTTGCCACCAAAACTACATTTTTTTTGCCATCAGAAGTACACTTTTTTTTTTGCAGTATACATTTTTAAATGCATTCATTGATATTTATTGTTGGAGTAGTTCTCTTCGGGAAAGAGAACTATCCTGAATGGTCACGGAATATAAAACACGCTCCCATTTCAATGAGTTGTGGAAAGGAGTTTGTGTAGGATAAGGAGATAATGAACCTGCAAAGCCCACCTTAGGTAAGGAGATTGCCATTTGGGAAAACAAGAACAACAAGGCCTATGCCTTGATTGCAACATCTATAAATGAAGAGGTGAGTCACCATATTTCACCATTTTCAAATGCTTTTGAAGCCTTACAGAAGTTGAAGGAACTCTATGATTCACACTCTAAACTTGAATTTGTCCAATTGATGATTAAATTGTTTAGTCTTGATTTGAAAAATGATGATCCTCTTGCTTTAGCATCAGAAGTAATATATATTATTCATGATATCAAAACCACTAGTGTTCAATTAGACATTCCTCTTATAGCTTATGTCAAGGCACTATATCCCACTTATTCAAATTATCTTGAGTCATTGCGAGAAAGTGGAAACCTCAAGGAGATTACCATTGACTCCCTTGAGAAGAAGTTTGTTGAGAGAGAGAAGGCATTTAGGAAGAAGAAAAATCCTCAGTCTTCTAAAGAAGTTGTGTGTCTTTCACATAGAGAGAAGAATCATGCTCAAGATTCTTCTTGAGGAAGAGGTGGTTGAAGAGGAAGAGGAAGAAGAAATTTTAGAGGTAGGGGGGGCAGACAATTTCAAAGAGAAAAGTCGGATCTTTATTACATACGTTGCAATAGATATGGACATGATGCATCCACATGTAAGTTGCCTTGGGACAAAATTGAGCAGGAAAGAAATGAAGCCAAAGGTAAAACCGATGACAAAGAGAAAGGTAAAGCACCTGAATTTGCTCATTATGTTGTGGCACATTGCAATATTGGAATAACTGAAGACTTGTTTAATTCTTCACTTGCTTCTTGGAAAAATGACTAGTTGCTTGATTTAGGAGCAACTTGCCACATGACCTTTAGAAGATATTTTTTTGAAGAATTTACTAACAATGTTGATGGAGTAGTATACTTTGCAAACATATCAAAACTCAAGCCATCAGGCTCAAATTGCATGGTCTTACAAACTTTATTCTACATGACGTATTATACCTCTCGGAGTTGAGGAGAAACTTGTTTTCCTTGGTCCACATCCTCCATCAAGGACACTCCATTCATATGTTTGGTGGCAAGGTTGAGGTCATAAAAACATCAGATAGCTCACTTGTCATGACAGGGATAAAAGAAGAAAGACTTCTAAAGTTGCAAGGTACCTTTGCTCATGCACAAAACTTCTCATACAGTTCTCATTATGATGAAGGTACATTTTGTTAGGCCCCTATACTACTAGTGTAACCCCTTATTGTTATTAGTACAACCAACTTATTATATTGATGTACCCATGTAGTGCCCATATTGTTACTATTGTGCCCCATAGAAGCCCACTATTGTTATTATTGTGCCCTTACATTATTATTGTTATGTCGGCTCTGATTATGTTATGACCCCTTAGACTCCTATATATAGAAAGGAGGTCTTTTCATTTGTATCATCAAAGAATTTTTGATTTATGTAATGTAAAGGAGGTTGCCCCCTCGAAGAGGCTGAATTCTAAGGTGTTGATCTATCTTTTCTATCTCTTCTTGAGCTGGTTCCATAACATTTGGTATCAGAGCTTTGGATTCTAGGGTTTCGTTGCTCCAAACAGGTCATCGTGGTATTTTCACTATAACTTTTTTTCTGTGACGTTTCAGAAGTCGCAAAAAAAACCCATTTGAGAAGAAATCACAATGAACGTTGGCTCCAAATTTCAGAGCTTTTCGCGCAATATTTGCGGAGATATGATCTGAGGAAGTTGGTCTTTTTGCAGACTCCTGAATTGCATTCAAAACAGGTGACCTAGGGAAAATCGTCATAACTTTCTCATTGGGGATCGGATTGAAATTTCGTAAGAAGGTACAGAAAGAGGACGGACTGTAGTTTCTTGTATGCATGTTTCAGATCCAAAGGTTGAATCAGTGACTCGTGGCACGTCATACAAGTTTGCTCTACTGAACTAGTCTATAATCAGGTCATCTTGGGAGATTGTGCATAACTCTTTCTTGGAGAATCCAATTTGGATCAGACTTGTGGCATTGGAAAGAGGACACAGAGGGCTACTATAGGCCACAATTTCAGAACTTAAAGATCTGAAAGTACAGAGTTACAATCATTTCAAGATTGAGCTCCTAAAATCAAGAAAAATCGAGATGAGGAAGTTTGATGGCAAGGATCCGGTAAATTGGATACTACAGATGGAGAAATATTTCGATCTACATGAGGTGCAACTATTAAAAAAGGTATGTATTGCATCTTCATATTTAGAACCGGATCAATTTTTATGGTATGAGGGGCTTTGTTCTCGTAAAAAACTTGTTACGTGGTCAATTTTCACGGAGGAAATGATAGCACATTATGAGGATACAAAGAGCAACACCTTTAGAGCAACACCACAACAATTGGAAAGAGTAAAAGGGCTTTGTGGCATAGTGGAAAGAAAAATTATGGAAACCAGGAAGCATACCCCTCACAACTATAAAGATGGAAGTGTTGTTTCTCCTAGCCTTCAACAACCTACAAGGGTTACACCACAACAATTGGAAGAAAAAAGAGAAAAAGTGCTTTGTTACAATTGTGATAGCAAATGCATTAAAGGTCATAAGTGTGCTGAGAAGAAATTATTTTACATAGAATATGAAGAGGAGGAAGAAAAGGATCAAGAAACATTAAAAGAAGAAGATATGCGCCAGGACCCCATCCCAGAGAAAGAAGAAATGAATCAGACGATATCTTGTAAAGCATTGGCAAGAATTACCACTTCTCAAACTCTCAAGATAGAAGGACATATCAAGAAGAAAAAGGTGCAAGTGAAAGATCACATCGAGAAATAAGAAATGAATCCAACCATATCTTGTAATTCATTGGTCGAAATTACCACTCCTCAAACTATCAAGATAGAAGGACATATCAAGAAGAAAAATGTTCAAGAAGTGAAAGATCACATTGAGCATCAAGAAATGAATCCGACCATATCTTGTAAAGGATTGGAAGAAATTACCACTCCTCAAACTCTAGAGATAGAAGGAGATATCAAGAAGAAAAATGTTCAAGCAGTGAAAGATCACATTGAGCATAAACAACAAGTTCTCCAACTTTTAAAGGATAACGCCACTTCGGTGCAAAATCAAAGGAAACAACAGGTAGATCAACATTGTAGTGAAAAATGTTTTGATGTAGGTGATTGGGTATTTTTACTGCTACATCTCAAGCAAGCTATTTATGAGAAGGAAATGTTGGCAATACTACATGCACTTAAAAAATGGCAACCTTACCGAATGGGAAGACTCTTCAAAGATGAGGATGTGGAAGCATTGTTTTATGCTATTTCTATTATCCAACTGGATTGGATAAACGAAGCAAGGGATGAATGGAAGAAGGATGAGGAAGTATGGCCACTTATTCAAAAGTTTCAAAAGATCCCAATTCAAACAATATTTCTAGAAATTGAAGAGGAAGGAAAAATCATATTGGAACCTGGAGCAATCACAGAAACAAGAACTCAACAGCCACAAAATCGATCAATTTCAGAGTATCTCATCAAGTGGAAGAACTTCCCCGCTGAAGATTCCACATGGGAGGACAAGAATTTTATACAGAAGCATCAAGAACTACTCAAGCGTTGAGGACAACACTTTTTGAAGGAGAGGGGCATGTTAGGCCCCTATACTACTAGTGTAACCCCTTATTGTTATTAGTACAACCCACTTATTATATTGATGTACCCATGTAGTGCCCATATTGTTACTATTGTGCCCCATAGAAGCCCACTATTGTTATTATTGTGCCCTTACATTATTATTGTTATGTCGGCTCTGATTATGTTATGACCCCTTAGACTCCTATATATAGAAAGGAGGTCTTTTCATTTCTATCATCAAAGAATTGTTGATTTATGTAATGTAAAGGAGGTTGCCCCCTCGAAGAGGCTGAATTCTAAGGCGTTGATCTATCTTTTCTATATTTTCTTGAGCTGGTTTCGTAACACATTTCCATCAAGTCTTTTATGGCATGCTAGATTTGGACACTTAAATTATGACAACCTTCGTATGTTGAAGAAAATTGGTGTTACTAGTTTGCCTACAATTCTTAGGAAACTTAAGCAATGCGATGATTGTATTCTAGCAAAGCATAGCAAACAATATTTTCATGATTCACATTCTAGAGCACATAGAAAACTGGAACTCATTCATTCAGATTTATGTGGCCCAATGCTTGTTCCTTCTACAAATGGAAATAAATATATGATGACATTTATTGATGACTACACCAGAATGTGTTGGGTTTATTTATTGAAGAACAAATGGGATGCTTTTCAAACATTCAAGAACTTTCATGCATGGATTGAAAATTATGCACAATCTCATATTGGCTCTATTCTCACTGATAATGGAAAAGAATACACTTCAAATGAATTTGAAAAATATCTTCGCTAGCATGGGATCAAACATCAAACAATTGTGCCTTATAATCCCCAATAGAATGGAGTATTTGAAAGAATGAATAGGACAATATTAAATATGGTATGTTCCATGATGTTTTTCAAGAATGTAAAATTGATGTTTTGGGCTGATGCAGTTCTATGTGATGTGTATATAAAGAATAGGTGTCCATCTAATGCTATTAGAAACAAGACTCCTTATGAAATGTGGTATGGACACATTCCTTCGGTAAAGCATCTCAGGGTCTTTGGTTCCACCTGTTATGCCTTGATACCAAAGGAACAAAGAAACAAACTTGGTGCAAGGAGTCGTAAGTGTATCTTCTTGGGGTATTCAAATACCTCCAAAGCATATCATCTCTATGATGAAGTTAATAAGAAGTTTTTTGTATCTAGAGATGTGATCTTTCTTGAATCTTCCAAGGCTGACAATGTTGTTGAGCGGCAACTTGATCACTTGGATAGATTCGAACATGCAAAGTCGTTTCAAGAATTTGATAATCATATTCCACATCTTAAAGGGGGGATTCCTATATTGGATCAATCTGTGGAATCTTCTTCTGAAGCACTCTCCCCCCCACATGAAGCTCCAACCATTGATGAAAATTTGAGTGATGTGATTGACAGAATTGGGAGACTCAATAATGATTCAGTCCCAACTCATTCAACTGAGCATCCTAGGCCATCTCAGAAAGGCCCTCCAAAATGGCTGACAAGGACACTTGAAATTGTTCATCCCGATGAGGTTGGAAAGATAGGAACAAGAAATTCAACCAGGGAAAATGGAGGTGATGTCGACCATTCTGATTCACCGGTTGATATGGATGTTTCTTATGATTGTGAACTAAATTTGTCTACAAATTTTGAACCAAATTCCTTCAAAGAAGCTGCTTCTCATGATGAATGGAAAGAAGCGATACCGAAAGAATATGATGCCTTGATAAAGAAAACCATTTGGAAGATGGTTGATCCTCCATTGGGAGCCAAACCAATTGTCTGCAAGTGGGTCTACAAGAACAAGTATAAAGTTGATGGCTCACTTGACAAGCACAAATCCAGGCTTGTGGCAAAAGGTTTTGCACAAAAGGAAGGGGTTTATTAAGAGGAGAATTTTCCTCCCATAGCAAAATGGGCTACCATTCAGACACTTTTTTCCTTGGCAGCTCAGAACGGTTGGAAAGTCCATCAAATGGATCTAAAAACTTCTTTCTTGAATGGAGATCTGAAAGAGAATGTATTTATGTCCCAGCCAAAAGGATTTGTTGTGAAGGGCCAATAACACAAAGTATGCAAGCTTGTGAAATCCATCTATGGCCTCAAGCAAGCACCGCGAGCTAGGTATGAGAAGTTAACGGAGCATCTTCTGAAACTCAACTTCAAACATTATGATCTTTATGATGCAACTCTATTTGTCAAGTAAGGTGGAAAAATAATTATATATCTTGTGGTGTATCATGAGATGATATTTTGATGACAGGGAACAACGAGAGTTACATTGCATCCATAAAGAAGGAATTGAGGAAAGGTTTTGAAATGACTGACTTGGGCTATGTTCACTATTATCTTGGTATTGAAGTAACTCAACATCTGAAGTTTATATTCCTCTCTCAAAAGAAGTACATTGGAGATTTGTTGAATAGGTTTCGCATGGTTGAGTGCAATCCTTTAACTACTCCAATGGAATAGAACTTGAAGCTCACATCCATTGAAGGAAAATAATTTGAGGATGCAACAAAGTATAGACAACTTGTAGGAAGTCTCAACTACCTGACTACTATCAGACCAAACATTTCATTTGTTGTTGGAATCCTCTCCAGTTTCATGCAAAAGCCTTATGAGGGACATTAGTCTGTTGTAAAAAGAGTTTTGAAGTACTTGAAGGGAGCTCAAGACTTTGGACTCAAGTATACATAGGTGGGAGACTTCAGCTTGATTGGATACTATGATTCATACTTCTATGGAGACAAAGAAACTGGGGTATCTAATCCAGGTTATGCTATGAGTCTTGGATCATGAGCTATCTCCTAGAGATCATGCAAACAATTAGTTCTAGAAGATTCCACAACTGAGGCAGAATATGTGGCATTAGTTGAAGCAACAAAGGAAATTGCGTGTTTCAAGAAAATTTTGGAAGATCTGTAGGAGAAACAAATGCATTCAACTCCTCGCATGATTGACAACACTTCTGCAATAAAGTTGGCCAAGAACCCAAAGTTCCATGATCAAACAAAGCACATCAATACCAAATACCATCTATTTCGACATCATGTTGAGGCCAAGACAATCCATCTATGCCATTGTTCCACAAATGAGGAGATTACAGACATCTTCACCAAAGCACTTGGAAGAGAAAAGTTCGAAAGATTCAGAATGATGCCCGAACTCACCAACATCCCTTCAAATTAAGGGGGGGAATGTTGACACCTAATATTTAGGATTAGGAAATTCATGTAAAATAATGTAAATAGAAAATAAGGAGACTAGGAATATGAAGAGACATTAAGAGGTGAAGCCCAAGAGTCTCCCCTTCCATGTATATATCCATGAGCAATCTTAATGCAAAATCACAATTCGCACTATGGAGTTACCTCCTAGCCTGACAACCCCAAACATCCAAAAACCTAACCCTAGGAGATGAAGCGTCAAAAGTTTGTGGGCCCCATTGGGGTTAGTTGGTACACCAACTTCTCGGGGTCGTAACTTTGGCATACGATCTTTGTTTGATGCGTACAATACCCCGTCAAAAAGATATGTTTGAGGACTACAAATTTTGATTGCAAACCCTTACCACAACCTATAGGTTTGCTTGTTTTCCAAAATAATGTCGTTTAGGGCCTCAAAACATCTTCAGAAATTCATGACCCGAAAAAATACCAAAAATAGTAAATAATGCTACAATTAAGGAAACAAAAAGAAATAGTGGTGGGGTCCAAGTGGAATAGGTGGGTAGCCACCAATATCCACCTGTATCAGAGTAAATTTTTTCCGCTTTAGCGTCACATATTTCCATACTATTCTACACACAAAGACCTTTCCACCGACACAAGAAGCATGTCAATTGAAATATGTATGCGAAAGTTATGTCACTCACAAGTTGACCTTCCTGTTTTCACACCCATAATTCGGGAGGATGCCACGTCAACCCTCATTATTCATGAAAAATGGGCTAGGCAGATGATTATGATGTAAAAGACTCTAGAAGAGTCTATATTGTAACTCTGTACAAGAGTTGTGGTAGTCAAACTTAACCACTAGTAGGCTATCGAGCTGTGTTATAACCGGGCCACTAGGAGGAAGAGGCATTCCATTCTTTCAAGTGCATTTGTTCCATATCTGAGCAAAAATAACTAGGAGGGATAAGAGATAGAGCACACAGAGAGGATTCGTGCACTGTAGAGCCCATGGGCCACATGCCATACTTTTTTGTACTTGTGACCATATTTGTAGATAGAGAAAGAGAACAGATCGACCTCACCTTCTAGCTGGGTTTTCTCCCAAAAAAGTTTCCCAAAGCATATCTTTTTTTTTTATGTGTGTGTGAATTTTTATTTTGTCGTTCTCTATTTTCTACATAATTTTCATTTGCAGACATGCACTACTAATAGTAAATCTATAGATCTAGAAACTTAATAGAATTGTAATAGTGTAGAATTTCATATTTTAAAAATAATATTATCAAACCTGATGTAATGAACTGCCTAGTGGAATAGCCATGGTAGTTTACGAATCATTAGGTCCCTAATCCACTAGGCTTTAGTTACAGGAACAATGAAGAGGACCAATTAACTTCTTGCTAGTTGTTAGCTAGAAGAAGAGACACATGTTGTCACATTGATAGTGAATCCTCTAGTGTCATAAAACATGTATGATGATTAATCATTGCCAAATATTGCATGAGTGCATCCAGTCAAGGTTCAATTAAGGTTCAACATGTGATTTAGGTTTGATTAAGTAGAGATGCCAGTTTAGTCTTTAGATGCATTAAACCTTGAATACATAGTAAATCCCAAAAAATGATATTTCATAGTGCTAGACTACGGAAGCCTTCTACTTGCTTAAATAAATAAAAGGGAGTTTCAAGAATTGTTCATTAGGCACAATACTTGCTAAGGTTTTATAAATTTGGTAGAAAGATAAATGAGATTGACTATGGGGAAAAATATCCATGGTTAAGCATGCTTGAGCTTGGGGAGTCTTAAGATGGGTGACCTTATTAAGTAGCATTGGTTACCAGGTATTGCAAGTTCCAGAAATAATGATTAACAAATTACACAATGTATTTCAATCCCACTTCTTCACTTCCATGAATTTAAATCGACTATTAAAACTTATAAATTAATTCCCAAAATAATATTCTTAAAAATTAAGATTAAAAATAAAACTTTAACCTTAATTAATTATTAAAACTTAAGACCTCTCATCGTTAAGTAGAAAGAAATAGTCAGATTCTCATCATTAAACAAAAGGAAATAATCAAACTCATGAGTTAATCCCTAAAATCAATATTTTACCAATAATATTATTCTTAAACATTGAGATTACAAAGAAATCTCCAACTAGTTTAACTTCTTATTAAGGCTCACGGCCTCTCAATGTGTAAGTGACTCATCACTTAACCTTGAAAAGAGATATTACATGAATAATGATACTCTTGAAGATTGAGATTAAAAAGAAACATTTAACCTTGAGATTAAAAAGAAACATTTAACCTTAACTATTTATTAAGGCTCAATGTCTCTTAAATAATTGAGCTTTGGTGATTAGCTTAACATACGGCCATCGTCATCATTATCATCATTATCATCACATAACAATTTCATAAACAAATATGTAAGGAATTTTAGATGTCTCCTTTATAATAATAATGCGATGAAATAAATACCTTTTTATAGGGGTGGAATGTAATGTTTGATAAATAAGAACCACTTCATTAAAATTGTTGGATTCACTGTTTAAGAATGGCAATTTTTCATAAATGATTAAGGTTATATTTCCATAAGGATGTTTGGTCCTTGAGGTTACTGCGAGGATATCTAGACATAGTGTTATTCTTATATGGTTACAACTAAAAGTTTTGGTTACAACTAATTAGGCCACTAATTATTATGGTTACAACTAAAAGTTTTGGGTGGTAGGTGTGGAAAGAGTCATTTTTTATTAGTAAGGAAATCAATAAATCATATAACTGGGAGCTAGAATTTTAATGAACAATGAAGTAGAGATTCTAACTCTATTTAAATGTTTCTTATATTTTGAAGCACAATGAACTATATAGACATCAACGATGGGTGATTCAATGATCGCTTTAAGTCATATATGGCAAATCTCTCCCTAATAACAATTCCTAGCTTCATGAAAATAATATTACAAGAAGTTTGGAGCTTTGATAGGATTGAGTTCTTTTGCATCGTTTAATATTAGAACTCAATTAAAAATAAGTAAATTTGGTTTATGTCAAATAAATGTGGGGAGCTCTTTCCACTCTCCTTATGGTGAAACCTTAAAAGTGATGGGGCTACCTTAGGCATCCCTTTAGTGGATATCTTGTTATTGAATGAAATTATATTAATAATAAACAATGTAACCTTACTTCTTTATTAATATTGCTTTTGTGAAGCATTAGGAATTGCATAACAATTGTATGTAGTGATTAGTGTGGTTTTTTCGTTAAGATCGGCATCGATTCTTATTCATCTCAAGTTTATGGTCTCTCATTGTCTTAGCTCTAGAATTTCTATAAGAATTTTACATTAAAAAATTCTAAGCAATAGATGGAGATCCTCTCCCTTGGTTCTAAATTTGCATCCTTGTATGTTTGTTAAACCTGCTCTCAACCTAGATTTTTAGTCCTCTCTGTGTAGGATGGTACATCACCATTGCAATGAATGGTCCTACATTATTTGCGAGGTGGGAAAATTCAAGAAAAGGCTCAAGCAGTACGGTTGTGGGAGAAGCCATTATGGTATTATCAATCCTAAGATAGGTGGGAAATGTGGCAGTGAGAGTTTAAGGAAAAAACCTAGTAAAGTAATGTAGCTTGAGGAAATTGCATAGTGGGTACAACCAAGCATGTGGTGGATTTGAGTTAATGGTAAGGAGGTGAATGCATTTATGGGAGTCCAACACTAAAAAAAATTGGAGGGTTATGTCCAAATTGACTTAGTAAAGAAGGAGTGCACCATATCTTACTTTAGAATTCTAGATAGTGTTGTCAAACCCCTTTCCCATTTTGATTCTTCCCCTTAAGCAAAATAACCTTGGGCCTTTGAGGATCCTCCATAACCTCCCAACTGGAATTGAAATAAGGTAGTTTTTCTCAAGCTATAAATGTTAAGGAGTAGAAATATAAGGCTTGGAAGTGAAAGCTACAAAGAAACCTCAGTTAGAAGGAACCCATAATGAACCATACAACTAGTATTTACTTTCCTTGTTATTTATGCTTTTTTGAGTAGTTTTTTTGCTCCAACCATATGCATGATAATACATTTACTAGAATAAAATAAACTACTTGTTATTTATGTTTGTTTGAGTAGTTTGTTTGCTCCAACAATATGCATGATAATATACTTGCTAGAATAGAATACAAATTCTAGGACTAGAGGCCCTTGAGGGTAGAACTTCATTTAATTTTGTATATTGGATTTTGATCTCAACCTTTTTTTTTTGTATATTGTCGTATAAATCTTCTTCATTAAAGTTAAAAATAAAAAAGTAAGAAACACCCTACAACACATATTTTTTTTTAAAGAGACGAGTAGCTTCTTTATAAAGGCCAAAAAAGTCTTAAAACTCCAACATTTCGATTACATACTGCAATTCTAACACAAATAATTTTATAAACCCTCCAGAAAAACCTTAAGATTTCTGCATATTTACATAACATAGATTAATACTAGAAAATGATTAGCCTTCAACCATTGCTCCTAACACAACAACATCAACATTTTCAGTTTCTTCCGAGAATAGGAAGCACAAAACATTCACAAGGTCCTCACTCATTTCATCAATCCTCGATGATTATTACTTTAGAGCCTCCAGAGTGGGTGCCTCATACTCTGCAGTTGTTACTTCATTATCTTCAGTTGTTGGAACTTCCAGAACAGGGATGATTTGTTCAAATTTGAAGATCAAAAGGTTAAAGGCAATTTGCAAATGATCTATCTTAGTTTGCAAAAAACTTATTTTCTAGTGCAACAAAGCAACTTGAACTTGCTCTATAATATTCTTCATTTCTCCTTGTTTGACCAACAAATTGATTATAAATTCCATAGTTGTCATATGGACCACATGTTGAGTGAGCTTATTGCTTTCTAAATAAAATGACACCATCTTGTAACCAACACAATATTCCTCTCTTCTTTTACAACAGTAATAGTCCTAATCCACAACTCTGGAGTAACATTGCTGCCCAATTCCTTTTTATAGCGACTCAGGATTGAACCTATTGAGCACATGCCTCTCTATTCAACTGAATTTAGACCACAATTCTCATACATGCTCTTTGTTAGGTAATGATTTATTGGTGTAACTCCTCTACCATGAGAACCCATCTTCATTAAACCTGGAGGCTCAATTCTGGATTACTGCGTCTCAGAAGTAGGAGTGGCAACTGTTGGCAATCCTCCATATTTAATGAATTTGCAATTAGTAGCTGGATTCATGTAGAGCCTTCCTTCATCTGTGTACACTATCCACGTCAGTTGATCCCTTTCGTACTTAATTTTACTACAACAAAATGCCAGTTCCATTAATGAACAGGGCTTAGCACGAGCGGTTATGGATTCGGGAATACACATATCAAATTTTTGTATCTTTTCATATTTAACACTATTGAGGGTCTACTTCCACCTCACTAGTATCCAAGCATTGGGCACATGATCCCTTACCACCATCACATGATCCCATTGATTAGGCTTAATTGTAGACTACCAAATCGAGGTTGGGATTATCAATATGCCACTTTAGGATTTATCAATTCACCTTCAGGGTTTCTTCCATATCAAATATTCTTTAATGCTCTTTATTAAAGCGAGAACCTCTATGCATAACTTTTGAATTTGATCACTCATGGGATATGTTAGGTTAATAAAATTGAACCATTCATTTCCATGTTCGAGATTGACTCCATGGTTTTCCAACGAGTCTGTATCAACATTGATGTTCCTGTTGATGTGAAAAAATTCAATGGCCTTAAACTTGGAAATTTGTAAACTTATTCGGTGTAGCATAGGAGATTTCTATGACAATGGATACTCTTGAACTTTAAACACCATCAACTATTAGATTTTCTTTGCAGTTTCCAATTCTAATTCTTGCCAAAGAGCTAAGAACTTAGCTTGATTGTTGGTTGAGGTCCCTAAACCCCATGCATATTTAATCTTTGGTTCTTCGTTGGGACGGAAACTAACCCCTCCCGCTCTAGCCTCCCCACACCTTACAACACATTATTAGTAACAATATAAGCTGGAATCTATAACTTTCCAATATCAGAACCTATGCTATTATTAATTAGTGTAAATTCATCTTAAGCTCGAGTCCATCACGCATTGAGAGGGATCAAATTTCCTAAGGTGTAAATTTTTTTATAATTTAATTAAATATTAAATGATTAAAAATATTTACACCTTAAGATTTTTGATCCCTCTTAATGCATGAATTTAAGATGGATTTGCATTAGTTTATTTTTTTAGATGTTGTCATGTATATATAGTCATAAATAGTTATTTATTTTTTATGTTCTCATAAACATTGTCCATACCTACTTATTTTTTCTGGTTGTTGCATAATGTTAAGTGGCAATCTCCCCCATACTTGTCAAGTAATTAAAAAACAATCATTTTTTTTAATTTCATTAATAATATGAGCATAATTTTTTTTCATTACTTTCCATATACAAACAAACAATTTTATTTATTTATTTATTATTTTATTTTTTTTATGTGAATTAAACGAGCCTTTCATTAATTAGAGAAAAATTACATGTAACCTGGCTTTTTAAAGTCCAAAAATTACCATTTATCATAAAAGGACTGCAAATCTTGGCTATCAAGCGAAGATACTAGGAAATCTACTAATGATTAATAAACTCTTAGAGATGGATAATAACAATAATTGCAATAAAGAACATACTTATTCTCTGAAGATTCAAGATGAAAACTTTAGGGTTTTTTGGGTTGAGAAGGAGGAAATGCCTCTAATATTGGCATGACTTTCCTTGAGTTGACTAAATTTTCTCCATCTTCTTAGACCAAGGCCTCAATGTTCTTGAGCCCTTTTTTTTGTCCTCCTTGACCATCTTAGGGGGGTCTTTGAAAGATTGCATATGAACTCCTAAATTTGAAATAGATTGAGCATTATCTTTTTTATGGTATGACATGGATTGCTGATCTTTATTGAGGTGTTATCACTAGGTTAGACAAGCTAGGCTGTGTGAACCTCCAACCAAGAGTAACTATTTCAAACCACTTATAGCTAGAAGTTAGCCCTTCTAGCATGAGAGGGCTCTTTCAAAGAAAATAATATGATGTTCTAGATAAAATTCAATTATAGATGGCTAACTCTAGATTTTTATGTGATTTTTTGTAGGTGAAAGAAAATGTGATGACTGCCACCATTGAGCATGGACTCAAATTACAGAAATGGAAAACAACAGAGTTTAATGGAAGTTGAGGCATCTCTGGCTTTAAAATTAATATCAAATGAACATTCATAGTCATACATAGTATGTGAAGGAAATTAGAGCACTTAACAAGAATTCCAAGTAATCAAAATACTATGAATATTAACAAAACAAAACAAAAAACATAAAACATGATAAGAGCACATGAAGCCATACATGAATCTCAGGTACAAAAACAAAATTGTTGCAATGTTTATATTAACCGGATCAAAAGGTTACATGGGGTCAACGTCCCACATTATCGATCAACCCTTCTCCAAGTCAAAAACCTACTTATTTATAGAGAAAAGATCTCTTTACATATCTTGCCACTTGGGCCAAATTCGATCCACTATTCTAGAGACCTACTCCTACTTTTGTTCTAACTAATAGAGTCCTCATAGGGATTTTCTATTTTACAATAGTTGGACTCAACTAGGACTCTACTAGCTTTAAAGCCATAACCACTTTTTGTTGATGTAGATAACCAAAGCCAATTGCATGCTAGATTTGCTGGAGTGCCATTAAATCTTCAAATTGTTGATAAACATCAATTTAATTTCCCTTTATGCTGACTGTCTTGATGAGATGGCTAATTTGTAGATGTGGCTATTTGCTGACTTGGCAGGCTGAAAAATAGGAGTTTATCATGATGACATGGACACCCTTTATCATCTGAAATCCACCTAGAGCTTGGATGTCTGATATAAAAAATATTCAAAAAGGCAGAAAACAGAGTTTTTCATGATTTCATAGCAAAACAGTGTTTTCAGAAGTTCCGTAGCGACTTTGAAAAACACTCCTAGGCTACCTTTTTCCTCCATCTGCTGGTTCTGAGGTCTTTGTTGATGTTTATGAGCTAAACATAAGCCTTCAGAATGTCCTTTGTTGAACTCTAGACCATCCTTAACCCTTATGGAATGCTACAACAGTTTCGTAGCAAAAACTCAGCTTCACTATGGGCAGTTGCTACAAAAGTTGCAAAATTTTGATTTTTTCAAGTTTCCATGATTTTAATGCCTCCTTATGACTTCTAATACCATGTTGACTATACATATGGCTGAGTTAACTGAAATAAGTATAGTAAAGACAAAAATTGGAGAGTTTTCCATATCATGGAGCAACACTTACTTCAGCAATAATTTTGAGGTTTTTCTTCTTGAGTTCAACCTGGATCATCTCAATATGAGTTTCTAGTGCTGTAACTTGTCCTTGTAGGTTTTTTCTATGATGCAGAAGCATTCAACCCAAGGAAAATCATTGTAAATAATAGACATAGGGGGGTCATGCATTTTAGGAAATAGTTTTCCTAAGTCTCAAGTTAATGCAATATTTAGGCTTTTTAGTGTGATTTAATTAGAATAGAAGTGGACCATTGATAAAGAGACTTTTCTCTTTTTAAAACAAAGGAAAAGCTAGAGTGGATAAAGTCGGCCACATATGTATGCATGCATGTAGAGCTTTAGGGCTTTATTTGAGTGATTTAAGGAAAGGATGAGATCAGGTCTTTCATAGTAATCCAATCCCAATTTCCATATAAAAACATATGTAAGCCTACGGGCAAAGGGGGAGGCCAAGAATAGTAGAAATTAGGCTTGTGTATGTGTGTGTGAGCAAGACCAAGGAGTCTTGAATGTAATCTGTGTTTCATATTAATATATATACAGAGTTATCCTGGATGTCTCAAAAGACTTTTATGCGTGTTTAAGTATTGATTAGTATGTGAACTTGTAGGCTTTGAGATAGGGGGATACAAACAAAGTTCTGCTGAACACGCTGAGTAGAACAACGGAGTGAAATTGGGCAGGACAGACCCAAGTGGAATGCAGAGAGAGAGAAGAACGATTCAGGGAATCATAATGGACCATCGAGTCCCATTGAAACATCAGAGAGGTGCTCTGGAGTGAAAGAGAAGTTGAAAGCTCGAGGAATTAAGTTCAGAGGAGTAGTTGAGCTGCGAATGAGCAAAGGGCCGGAACCTGTGAAGAACCAAAGAGCCACAAAAACCATTGACATGGCATAAAAACTAAGTAAAGGGACGGACAGAGAAGCTTGAAGAGTTAGCGCTCAGCCACCATTATATTTGGAAGATCCACGGTTGAAATTGCATCGTAATTAAGTCTGGGAGAATCAGAATGTATGTGCACGATTAATCATGGATCGTTGGATCGTGGTAGATCAACGGTCATGATTAAATCACATATCGGTGATCGGAGGCATCAAGGGTCTGCAATTTAGAAAGGTTGCGATATCGCCAATAGCGATATCAACGATCGGGAGATAGTGGCGATCGGCATCGGGGCTTATCGGCGATCGAGCATCGGAACTTCGGAGATCGGGAATTGGCGTTGGGAAGGTGACAAGAAGCGGACCCGACGAGAGTATAGTTGCAGGTATATACTTTTTGAATTCTGGAGTAAGCAGTCGGAGCAGGAATTCCTTTGTATTCCCAAATATTAAATATTTCCAATAGTTTATATGGCGTGGATTTTTAACGCTAAAGCATATGTTGACTGATCCGATAGTCGGAGATCAGAGTCAGAGAGGGGTAATGGCGCATATGTGTAAAGACCGTGGAACAATGCGATGGCCGATTGTGATGAGGTATAACCTCGGGGACTGTGCAGAGTCTATATAAAGCGACAGAAAATGTGTTTGGGAGTATTTCCCTTTGTAATGGGATATAAAGTGAAAAAGTGTCGATATATGACTTATATATATTTCTGTCTAACGATAAGGAAGATTTGAGGTAGAACCGTATGAAAGAGGCCAGAGGAGGCTTATAAAGGTTCTGAAAGGGTTTTAATTCCCTATAGAAGTCTGTAAGAGGGAAAGCTTTAATCAAAGCTTCATACGAAGGCTTGAGGGTGAAAATAGTCCCGATAGGAGGTTTCAGGCGGGGTGATTGAAGTTCCAATACAAAGGAACTTGTAAGAGGGCCACTTGACCCTTAAATGGTCTAAAAATTTAACTCCTGCGTTGAGTTAAATATCCTTGGATAGTTATAGATGCATCAATATTGTGTAAAATGCATATTGTGGGTATGTGTAGGGGTTTACCCTGGCATCTGTTTGCTAAGTATGGTTTATGTCGGGAGCCTGCACCATTCTATCTACTTGTAACTAACTATTTCTCCTATACATGTGTTCCAACATTCTGTGTAAAGGCAGAGTCCTTTTTATCATCTTCTTAGACTTGTCTGCAATTTCATCATAAAAGTCTATTTGCTTTAACACTTCATTTTGGTTAAACAAAGTCTTATGGTAGAAATCACATGAGAGAATTTTTTTTGGCCGACGCATTTCGAACCAACAAGTGTGGTTCATCATCAGGACAAGATGAAGTGACAGACCATGGCAAAGGCTTAAATAGAGAGCAATGTAGAGCCATAATTTCAAGTAATGGTTATATTTGAACAATAATGTTTAAATTATAATGTTAATTTATTAATATATTAAAAACAAATATTATTAAGTAACGGTTATATTAAACGGCTAGTTTTTGAAAAAATATTTAAATAATGATATTATTTCATTAATTTATTAAAAATATTAATAGGTAATGGCTATATTAAACGGCTAGTTTTTGAAAAATAATATTTAAATTAATTTATTAAAACCAAATATTACTAGTTCTTGAAAAATAATATTTAAATAATGATATTAGTTTATTAATTTATTAAAATATTAATATGTAACGGCTATATTAAATGGCTAATTTTTGAAAAAATATTTAAATAATGATATTATTTCATTAATTTATTAAAAATATTAATAGGTAACGGCTATATTAAATGGCTAGTCTTTGAAGCTCTAGCTTGGTATTCATCAAACTCTAGCTTGGTCTTGATTACTTATTGTCTAGCCCCCCTTAACTGTTCTTGTAGGACTTCTATTTCACTCTTTTCTTGAACAATCTCATTGCCCTTATTTTGCTTTGATGGTTTCTTTGACAACTCTATTTTGCTCAATGGTGCTTCAAGTATCTTCTCAACTTGCTGCATTGATCCCGTGACAAGTTTCCTTGGCTTAAAAATGAAACCCTGCTCTTCTTGAGTAAAATCTAATTTCTTTGCTCTCTTGCTTTTCTTCTTTGTTTCAATTGGGGTCACTTCTACAGGCTGCTCAACTGGGCTTTCTTCAATGTCTATAGCTTCTAAAATGTTAGTCAATCTGCCCTTCTTTGCACTCTGTTCCTATTATTTCTTTTGTCTTCTGGTCATTCTCCTCTTAACACTTGTAGAAGCCTCAATTATAGGTTGCTGCTCTGTCACTGACTGTTGTTCTACTCTAGGTTGTTGCTCTGTTCTAGGTGTTGCAGATTTGGCTTTTGGAGTTTTTCTAGAGGGAGTAGCAGCATCTAGTTCATATCCACTTAGGAATAAAAATGTAAGCCAATCCCTATTCAATTTATTCATCTCTTCAACTACTAACAATTTTATAAGACCATGATGAAAAACAAAGGTACTACTTGCCTCTGATTTAGCTTGCACCTTGTCAATTGTCTTTCCTAAACTTCTGAAGAGATAAAAAGGAAAATATAAGGGATGTTTACCTGTGAAGTGAAGCAGAAACTTGGAGTGGTATTGGTAGACCATATGAAACCTTTCCTCACATGTAAAATACTTCTAAATAACCATCAACAACTTGGAATAATGTTCTTTGAGACAGGTCCTAGGGATGCCCACTATCATATCAATCCCTTGATGTTCTTCCTTCAAGAATTCATCACAATTCTGCAGCTGGAACTTCTGAACCTTAAACCATGTTTCCCCTGATCTTGGGATTTCAGTAGCATGAGCAACGGTGTCTGGAGATACATTCAAGCTCAGGATGCCCACCTTTGTGCCAACCCCTGTGAAATTGAGAGCGAAGTCCTTGGTGATTTGTGCATGAAAACCTTGCAACTTTTGACAGAATCGAAGACACCCCACACTGGCAAATGATTGTATAAAAGCAGGGTCTTCCTCAAGCAGTTTCATGTCTGTGGGCTCATAACGTACCACAACCCCTCCTTTGTAGTGTTTTCTGGTGGCCATGCTTGCTAACACGTTGAGAGCTGCTTGTAAGTTGCTTCCTTTTACCTACAAACCAAGCTTAGAACACCTAGACCTCACCTAGACCACGACTAAACCTGTTTTGACAGTGCAAACCCTGATCTATGACAACACTTGTGCACTTTTTGATGAGAGCAGATGGTATAAAGGGAAAGGGAGAGGTAAAAGTGATTTAAAAAAGAGTGGAGGACACGGGGATCAAGAGGCATAACAACTCAATACCTTTGGCATCACAAATAATCATTTTCAACAAAACCATTATACAACAACAAACTCTCGTAGCGAGACAAGTGTTGAAGAGGACCGTTTTGCTACGGAAGTGTCAGGGACTTTCATAGAAAATTCTGGGTTTGCGTAACTGCGTTTGCTACGAAAGTCTGTAAAAGTGTCAGAGCTAAAAAATATGAAATGATGACTTCAAAAATGGATGGAGTGGTTATTCTTTTTGTTATGACAACCCTATTAAACATGAATGGACCCTATAACAGGTGTCACATGAACCTAAACAATAAAACCCTATCTATAATGACCAAATCAAACTTTTTTTTTCTTTTTTAATTTAGGGTTATCATAGATAACATGAGGCAAGCCTTTGCCAAGGAAATCATGCATGGAACATCTAGATGCATGTATTTTGGGAGGTCTTTAATCTCATCCTTTTCAATAACTGAGCTAGTTGGCTCCTTTGAAAACAAATTTATTCTTTTTGTTGGGTTCTATTAGGGGTGGAAAAGACTTGGGAATACCTCCAACAGTTGACTGGGGGGTTATTTAATTAACTTGCATTGAGGTCTTGTCCAAAGAGGAGAAAAAGGCAGACCTATTTCCAAATCTAGGGTTCTGACCAAAATTTGTGGCTCCCTAAGGTCTCAAATTCCTTGTCCTTTGGGGGAATTTTCCAAAACCCTCTTGCTCTTTATGAATTGATTGATCTGCTGGTAAATCCTTTGCAATAAGAGGACAATCTCTAAAAATATGCCCATATTCATGACAACGCCTACATCTAAATTGGACATTTTCATAATCCAATGTCTATTTCCAAAGATTATCTTGATAATAAATGTCTATTGAAGCTAGAAGAAACTATGAAATATTCATATAGACACATATCTTTGCATAAGATGTGTATCTCTCTCTCTCTCTCTCTTAGTTGTCTCAAAAACCTTGACAAAGTTGTCATTGTCATTGCTAATGCCTTCAAGAATTTCTTCCTCCCAATATTCCTTTGGAAGAGAAAAGAGCTGAACCCATATAGGGGCAACAAGGAATTCTTCATTATTAGGATTGTACCACTCTTTCCAAAATTGCATGAATAACCCAACATTATTACAAAAGTAAGGCCCTCCTTCAAAAACTATCATTTTATCTTCCAAGTTGGAAAAAAATTATTGTGAAGAACCCTTTTGCTCCTAGCTCCAGATTTGTTTGTCCCATGAGGTCCCATTTATTTTGGATCTAACTAGTCAAAGACTTTTGAAAGCATTGTAATCTAATGAACTTGCATCTCAGAGCATGATCCTACATATATTGGATGTATTCCACAATCTTGTTAGATCTTACCATATACCTTAGTTCTTGCATTGCTTTTGGTAGGCAACACCCTTGAATTTTATTTTGAAAAATGCCCAAAGTAGTGGTTTCTCTGAATGACCACCATTACCTCCAGCTGAGCTTTGAAAAAGATGCGAATGATGAGGATTGTGGGAAGGATTGCTAAATGATCTAGCATTCTAACGAACTCTTGAGACAATTTGACTAACGAAGGGAATTGATTCCCCTCCCGTAGAACTAGCGATGAATGCCTATACAGAAGAAACTCTAGTTCGTAGTTGAAATTTTATGCATAAAAAAAAATCTTGTTTCATAACCAAATTATTTCTAGAAATTTCACCTGTAGAACAAACCGATATATGCAATGTCCTAAAGCATAATACTTGTTCTACTTCTACAAAACATTAAGCGAAAGCATAATCGAATTCATGAGCAACACCAAGTAGAAACATGCATAACTGATCAAGAGAAATAATCACACATAACACAAGATATATCCAGGGGAAAACACCAGCATAAAACCCCAACCATGTATTATCAATCAAGTGGAAATCCTCTTCACAATACAAAAAGAATTAGCTCTCAAGCTATTTAGTTCTCAATGAACTATGAAGATATGAAGATATTTTTCATGAACCAACCAAGCCCTATATATAAAGGCTTTACCTATGGTCCAATCCCTATTTCCTTCCGCAATTTGCTTAGGAAATAATAGCAAAAGCATATGCAATTAATTCCAAACATACCAAGTTAACCAATGGTCCAACTACGCAATTCTTGAGGACACTAGTTCCTCAACCATGCAAAAACTACTTACTATAAATAGTCAAGCATCTGATAGTACAGTGTCCCACATCTGATCTCAACTGGATCTCTGACAGAACTGAGATGCAACAGTTATCCATGAGTGAATTCTCAGTTATCTAAAATAATAGTTGTCACATGCTTGCAAGCATTAACAAACTATATTTTATTATTTTAACAACTTGTTAAAATAATCTAACTGGACTTGACTAGTTCGAACTAAGTCAATTGATTCTCTCATTATAGAACTCATACTTATTCCCTCAATCAGTGGAGGAAATTAAGGATAAATTCCTTAATCAGTGGGACAACTCATGTGCATGCTCACAAAGACTTCAAATTCGAATTTCCTTAACTAATTAACTCAACTGAATTAATTAATTAATATTTCTAATTGCTGTTAAGACCAAAATTAATTTTACTTACTATAGATAGACTAGGGACTGCTATAAATAGGAAGGGACCCAGAAATGCTATTTTTAGAACTTTCTATTTTTAGCAGTTTCACCTCTCACCCAAGGTGGTCGATGACCTCACTGGCCAAACTGCTATTTTTAGCAAGTCTATTTTTAGCACATTCTAAATTTATCATTTCTTGTTGCACATTTTTCAACACTCCCTCTCAACAAGAAAGGCTTCCTCTCGAACCTGATCCTATAACTCTGGAATGTTCTGCATGCAACACATCTACCCAGTCCACTTGCTCCAACAACACTTGGAACAAAACACTCCCAATTGACCACTTTGTTGGGCTAGGAACATACTCTGATGTTGAAGCTCTACCTGCTGCTGACAAGTGCTCCCTCTCTGACATCTGCGCTACTGCAACATCTCCATGCATCTCGCACCATTGCACACCTCTGTGTGCCACCTAGCACTGTGCAAAACACTTGTGCCTCTCGCATTGCTGTAGCCTGCTAGCTATTCGTTGTCCTGGGATTCCCTGCACTGTAGCTCTCTTTGCCACTCCATCCGCATCTATCTCTACCCAATCAGTCTGTTCTTGCTACTCCACATCGGGGCTCCTGTAGCAAGGTCTCATCTAAGAGGTTGGGTACCTTAAGGATCCTGCCCCTCCTCCTTGGGATGATCACTCTATATCGCCCCACCTCCTACCTGGAGGTATGGCTGCATGTGATCCCTCAGCCCACCTAGCTCGAAGTTCCCCCCTATTGGAGGTCTCTTCATGAGTAAATGTCTCTACTCGATCTCCACTCAGCTTCCCTTGTTGTGGCTGCTCCACAACCTCCTGAAGTTGCTGCACCAATCGTGGCTCCTCCACAATCGTCTGAGATTTCTTCTGGCTCTACATGTTGAGAGGTAAAATACCCTCCCTCTCAACCACCAAGTCTCCATCAGTTGCCTTGTTGCTCAAGGATTTGCATGCATCTTGAACCTCAAGGGCATACAGGTTCTTGACCCGTGAACCAATTTGCTTCACCTGTCTAGTGATGATGTGTCTAAGGAAAACCTTTCCCTTACTGAAGACTACATCATAGCCTCTGTCTTCCAACATTGCGATCGACACCAAGTTTCTCTTTAGTCCTGGTACATACTTGACATCGGTCAAGGTAAGGCAAGATCCATGCTCCCTCTGAAAAATAACCGTGCCTACACCTGAGACACTATACTTCTCATCATTACCCATCGCTATGAGTATCTGGAGATCTTTCTCCTCCAGAGTACTGAACAAACTCTTGTCGCCGGTCATGTGGAAAGAAGCTCCACTGTCAAGAAACCAACCACTTCCCACCATGGATGAAACCATGCATGCGAAGAGTGTGAAATCAAACTCAAGCTGTGAAGCAAGTGCCTCACCTTCAGATCCTTCCCCAGATCCCTTCTTGGATTTCCTTCGTGGACAATTTGCAACATAATGGCCCACCTCATGACAACGAAAGCATCGCACTTTCGAATTGTCAACCTTCTTCCCATTATTGGAAGAACTAGATTCGGAAAGAGAAACCTTCTCCTTCCCCTTCTTCACCTTACTCACTAAGGCACAATTCTCCTCATCATGCATGGATGAAGAACTGCCTCTGGTGCTCCATCTGATCTCCTCCTGCATCAAATCCGACCATAGTCGTTCCCAATCTAGCAGTTTCTCCCTTCCATTCACCGAGTCCTGGTAGCTATGCCAACTCTTAGGAAGGCCAAGGAGTGCTAGACTCAACATATCCTCATCTGATGTCACGACCCCTACACTTGCAAGCTCATCCCTACATGTGATGAGCTTGGTTAGATACATAGAGATTGTCTCATCCCTTTCACACTTGATCTTTCGAAGTTTGTCCTTTAGTGCCAGCTTCCTCTGATCACTGCTATTCTGATATAAATCTTTCAATGTTTTCCACATTGCATGCGGAGTCTCCTTCCCATGGAGGCTCGAGACAATGTGATCTCACACTCCCTCCAAGAGAATTCTCCTAGCTCTAGCCACACACTTCCTCCATTCCACCTGCTCAGTCTTGTCAGTAGGCTTAGGGATTTCTTGATCAATGAAATCCTTAAGACCATTATCTTCCAAAACTGCCTCCATGCGATCCTTCCAAGCTATATAGTTTGAGCTACCATCAAGGGCATACTCAAGCCTCAAACCATAGAACGCCATCGATGAAATAGATGTGATAAGAACTTGAGATCTATATCAGGAATAAGAAACTTCGAATTCCTCCTGCTAGTATACTATTCTTGCTTGATCACCTGTGCTCTGATACCATGTAGAAATTTCACCTGTAGAACAAACGATATATGCAATGTCCTAAAGCATAATACTTGTTCTACTTTTACAAAACATTAAGCGGAAGCATAATCAAATTCATGAACAACATCAAGTAGAAACATGCATAACTGATCAAGAGAAATAATCACACATAACACAAAATATATCCAGGGGAAAGCACTAGCATAAAACCCCAACCATGTATTATCAATCAAGTGGAAATCCTCTTCACAATACAAAAAGAATTAGCTCTTAAGCGATTCAGTTCTCAATGAACTATGAAGATATGAAGATATTTTTCATGAACCAACCAAGCCCTGTATATAAAGGCTTTACCTATGGTCCAATCCCTATTTCCTTGCGCAGTTTGCTCAGGAAATAATAGCAAAAGCATATGCAATTAATTCCAAACATACCAAGTTAACCAATGGTCCAACTACGCAATCCTTGAGGACACTAGTTCCTCAACCATACAAAAACTACTTACTAGAAATAGTCAAGCATCTGATAGTACACTGTCCCACATCTGATCCCAACTGGGTCTCTGACAGAACTGACATGCAACAGTTATCCATGAGTGAATTCTCAGTTATCTAAAATAATAGTTGTCACATGCATGCAAACATTAACAAACTATATTTTATTATTTTAACAACTTGTTAAAATAATCTAACTGGACTTGACTAGTTAGAACTAAGTCAACTGATTCTCTCATTATAGAACTCATACTTATTCCCTCAATCAGTGGAGGAAATATAGGATAAATTCCTCAATCAGTGGGACAACTCATGTGCATGCTCACAAAGACTTCAAATTCAAATTTCCTTAATTAATTAACTCAACTGAATTAATTAATTAATTAATATTTCCAACTGATGTTAAGACCAAAATTAATTTTACTTCCTATAGATAGACTAGGGACTGCTATAAATAGGAGGGACCTAGAAATGCTATTTTTAGAACTTTCTATTTTTAGCAATTTCACCTCTCACCCAAGGTGGCCAATGACCTCACTGGCCAAACTGCTATTCTTAGACATGCTATTTTTAGCGGGTCTATTTTTAGCACATTCTAAATTTAGCATTTCTTGTTGCACATTTTTCAACATTATTAATCAAAAGATTTTTTTTTTTTTTTTTTTTTTCCTAAGTAAGGTTAATCTATTAATATGATACAAAAAAGGTAGTTACAGTGAATCTTGGCCACAAAGGAACCTGGCGTCAATCAGCACGCATCCATGAAAGTTGTTTATGACTGCCCTAGCAGAGGGGAAACCAGTCCAAAGATATGTCCAAAATATATCCAAAAATTAACCCACACAAGAGTGGCAAATTTAAACAAATCATTACCAAGACCAACAGTTTATCCTGACTAGACTAGCGAACCAACAGTTTATCTTGAGGACACATAGGATTGGACAAAACTAAACCAAAAGCACGACAGAAATCCACCTGGCATGCACAACACACGACGCTTAGTCATCCGGAGTGAGCTCCTCCACAATTAGACACGCCCAGTCATCCGGATTGTCTGACTTGCCACGTCCCAGTGCCTGATGGCCTTCCTCCATGCAGCAAGCCTCAACATGTGGGCCTGACGTGTCACCCAAACGGCTGTCCGAGGCCTGCGTGTAACTGTGAATGCCCATCTCAACATGCTGACTGCCAGCAATGGCTTTACCATGCCTTCTATTCCGACCTTCATCAACTTCTTGCTCGTCATTGTTGCCCCTATTCCTGCTGCTCGGTCCAACTCTTTTCGCCGCCTCCGTAGAATTATCCAGGGGAGCATGCTGCTCAGTCTCTTCTGTAATGGTGATTGAGACTATAGCTACTATAACCAGGCAGTTCAAAGAGCTGCGAAACCGAAACTGGGTGGTGTGAGGAGCAGGGTGCGGAGGCAAGGGAAAGGTAGTAGAGCGAACAACAATAGCTTCATGGCTTGAGCTAAGGAGGCCTGCTCTACCTCTGCCACTTCTTGTATCTGGGTACCGGCCTTCAAAACTGTGCTGGTGGGGATTTTCGGCAGAGGAGGCAGGGGAAGCAGAGTCGGAGCTAGGCTAAGCAGGGGGATGAGAACTTCTACCGCGCGTGCCACCACGTCGACTGCGCATACGATGGCGGACCATGGTGGCTATGGGAACAGGGAGAAAGTCCGCAGGAACAAAAGAGGAATTGACAGGAGAGCTAAGCGAGGAAATTACAGAGGGCTAGAGGTTGTGAGCCAAATTGCATAAGTTGGTATGGGAATGGTGGAAGCCATTACCCAAATCAATGCAGCTCACAAGCCAACATCTGTGGCCAGTGCTGGTGCATTCAGTCGGCTCTCCCGCTTGCAAAGGGCATGCACAGTGAATAAGGGGTAGAATAACAGGAAAGTTCTCTGGCTCCACGATTAAGTGGGTGATGGCTTTGCCTTGACTAGTGCAGGCATTAAATGGCTCCTACGAGGTGCCATGAATGCCGTTAATCAACTTAACTGCCATAATTAACATGTGCATCTGGGAAAAAGAAATTCTTTATTATTATTATTATTGTGATTTAATAAAATTAATAATCTCATGTTTTTTTTAACTTTTAGTTGTAATTCAAAAATATAAATCAAAATTTATTTGTATTTGTGTTTTTTTTAAATGTAAATATTATTTATTTAATACTAATATGACATTTCTCATGATGGAGTATATAGTTCCTCTCAACCTAGATACTTATCATAATTTATTCAACTATTTTATTTGTAAATATAAAAAAATAGATTATACATATAAATATTATTAAATAAATATTTTAGTTAAAATGCTAATTAACTAAATATAATTTTAATTAAAATGCTAATTAAATTTATTTTAGATGGTTGCCGAAAATAATTAGCATCCTTCCCACCCAAATTTAAAATTTAATCAATTTTCAAGAATACCCCAATAAACTTTCTTAAAAATGGTGGCTAATAAAAATTCTCTTACAATAGGTTTAAACTCCACTAAACCTTATGCAATCTACATATCTCCACCAAACCTTACAATATCTTATTATATTTTTTATCTCATAAACCCACTTATATAAAGGTCAATATTAAAAAAAACAATTTTTGTAATAATTTTTACTCAATATTCAACGCCTCTCCAATCTAATCCTATTTTAACATTGATTTCTATATAATTTCCATCGCCTCATGTGAAATTGAAGCCTAAAAACCTTTATCAAACGTCAGGGTTTTAAATGGTCGATTTTGTAAACAAGGTATAAAATGAAATAAACGTCAAGGTTTTAAATTGTCGAAAAGGCCATTGTATGTACTAGAATTTTGCAGACAGGGCTCTGTGTCGGTACAACAGTTTGAAGGTTTTTGAGAATGACGGACGATGGCAGCAGCGTAGTCCCTGCAGATATCATTGAATCCCTTGAAGCTATTAACACGAATTGTGAGGAAGTCGAATCCAATCTCAGAGAAGTGTTGGCGGCCTGCGATCCCGATGTCTTGGCTGAATTATCCCCTCTAGATCGTGCTTACACGTTTCTCACTTTGGCGAAGGCAGTAGCGACACTATTCACTTGTATGTAGTCTCTAAATGCTTCACTATTTTAGCGGTTTTGTTATATATTCAGGTGTTGTAGAACGGTGTGAACGAAACCATTTTTATAGTTAATGGCTAAGCTTCTCCAAAACCCTAAACCGTAGACTTGTTTTCAGGGTTTTCCACTGATCTTCACTCCAGCACATTTCTGATATTGAATTTCGTGTGTTGTTTTCTCAGTGCAGTTAAGGTGCAGCGGGGATTCTCCAGACGAGCATGATGTGAAGACCGAGCTGGTAAGATTTTGTGGTTCTTTACTATTTTGAATTTATAAATAGGTTTTGCGTATCTTTTGCTTAATAGATTATAGTGGTTAGTCTCTTTAATGATAAGTTTTAAAGTAAGTGGAAAGCGTATGGTGATTCCATGATAAACAATGCGCCAAACAATCATCATTTGAAGAACTGGGGAATGTAATAGCAGAAATCCTGTATTAGAGAATAATTTTGGGAACTAGCATTTGACCCCTGTTACTGTTTAATCGGCCTCTATAACCTGAGCAGATAGAAAATATGTCTTTCTTCGTCTTTTTTCCCCTTTTTGGGAATTGTTTAAATAAACATGCCCAACTGGCTGTACTGCAAAGAGCAGACCTCCTTTGGTTTGGGTGTGCCAGGTTTGAGTGGTAGCTATTTTGCCAAAATTGCCAAGTACCTTTACCTGGCCTCTCATCCCTTTGGAACTCTGTTGAATGGCTTGACCTTCGGTTCGCCTTACCTCACCAATGGAACCGTCATTGGATACCTTGACAATCTGTTGGCCTCATCAGTGAATCAACGCTCCATCTTCTGAATATAATATTAAAAATGAAGCCTAAACGACAAATTTTTGAACTTTTAATGTTTCCACGTTTCTTTGGTAGTTATTCGGTCAAAATTGCCCAGGACTTATACCCCGGGTTATCCTTTCAAACTCATGCAATACAGGTGGGGTAGACCACAGAATGGAACTCCATGTACTGAACATTCCTAAATTAATAATGAACCGGGAAGCCTAATAACATAAATCCCCTCATGCAATGCAGGTGGGGCAGACTACAGAATGGAACTCCATGTACTGAACATTCCTAAATTAATAATGAACCCGGGAAGCCTAATAATATAAATCCCTAATTAATGAATGGGAAGTCTAATAACTTAAATCTTGGATCAGAAAACCATATGCAATGCAGGTGGGGCAGACTACAGAATGGAAGTCCATGTACTGAACATTCCTAAATTAGTAATGAACCCGGGAAGCCTAATAATATAAATCCCTAATTAATGAATGTGAAGCCTAATAACATAAATCTTGGATCAGAAAACCATATTGATATATTTTCTTTTACAGTTGTCTGTTCAATAGGCCTCCATATCCTAAGCAGATAGGAAATATGTCTTTGTTTCCCTTGTTCCTTTTTTTCTAGAATTGCTTCAAGAAACATGCCTCGAGTGGCTATACTGCAAAGACTTCATTCGGTTCAGGTGCCAGGTTTGAGCGGTAGCTATTCAGCCAGAATTGCACGGGACCTCCACCTGGTCTAATCCCTTCGAAACTCATGCCATACGGGTGGGGCAAAATTACAATCCACAACGAGAATGGAAACCCTGGTTGATGGCTTGACAATCGGTTGTCCTCACTAGTGAATCAATGCCCCATCTTCAAAATATAAGGTGGAAGGTTGAAGGACAGTTTTTCTAACTTCTATTGTTGCCACGTTTGTTTGGTAGCTATTCGGCCAAAATTGCCCAGTACTTCTACCTGGGTACATCCCTTTTGAAACTCATGCAATACAAGTGGGGCAGACCACAGCAAGAACGGAACTCCGTGTTCTGAACATTCCTTAATTAATGAACCGGGAAGCCCAATATTATAAATCCTGGATCAGGAAGCCATGTTGAGAAAACATTTGACAGTTTTTACTGTTCAATAGGCCCCAATATCCTGATTCCTGAGCTGATGTAAAATGTCTTTGTTTGCCCTGTTCCTTTTTTACGGAATTGCTTCAGGAAGCCAAAATTACCCAGTACTTCTACCTGGGTTCATCCCTTTGAAACTCATGCAATACAGGTGGAGCAGACCACAGCAAGAATGGAACTCCGTGTTTTGAACATTACTTAATTAATAAACCGGGAAGCCCAATATTATGAATCTTGGATCAGGAAACCATATTGAGAAAACATTGGACAGTTGTTATTGTTGAATAGGCCTCAATATCCTGAGTTCTGAGCTGATGTAAAATATGTCTTTGTTTGCCGTCTTCCTTTTTTCGGAATTGCTTCAAGAAGTATACTTCAAATGGCTCTACTTCAAAGAGCAGACTTCGTTGGGCCCAGTTTCCAGGTTTGAGTGGCAGCTATTCAGCCAAAATTGTCAAGTGCCTCCACCTGGCCTCATCTCTTTGAAACACATGGATACAGGTTGGGCAGATTCACAATCCACAACGAGCCCAGTTTCCAGGTTTGAGCGGCAGCTATTCAGCCAAAATTGTCAAGTGCCTCCACCTGGCCTCACCCCTTTGAAACACATGACAGGTTGGGCAGATTCACAGTCCCCATCGAGAATAGAAACCTAGTGGGTGGTTTGACAATCGATTGGCCTCACCAGTGAACCAGTGCACCAACTTCAAAATATAAAAATGAAGGTTAAAGGACATTTTCTAACTTTTATTGTTGCCATATTTGTTTGGTAGACATTCAACCCAAATTGCGGAGGAACCTACCTGGGTTCATCCCTTCGAAACTCATGCAATACAGGTTGGGCTGGGGCAGACCACAGCAAAAATGGAACTCCATATAATGAACATTCTCAATTAATGGTCGGGGAAGCCTAATAATATAAATCCTGGATCAGAAAACCATTTTGAGGAAAACATTAATTTTGCACTTATTACAGTTTAATAGGCTTCCGTATCCTGAGCAGATGGAAAATAATAAATATATATTTCCTTTGCCTTGTTCTTTTTTGCAACTGATTCGAGAAACATGCCCCAAGTGGCTGCACTGCAAAGAGAAGACTTTATTTGGCTCAGGTGCCAGGTTTGAGTGTTAGCTATTCAGCCAAAAGTGCCCTGTACCTCCACCTGGCCTCGTCCCTCTGAAGCTCATTCCATATAGGTGGGGAAAATTTGACTTTTATTGTTGCTAAGAGAAATTAATTGGACTTGTAGTTTCTGTGATTCTGCTCCATGTTTTCTTGTCGGAATATTGTTCCTGAGGCTTAATAGTTTTCCCGTGGTGGCTTATTGGAAATGAAGTTTACATGTTCCAAAACTTCGTTATATTTTATTTTTATTGGTTTATATTTGTTATGACTCTTTTGCAGGAGAGGTTGGATCTGTATACCAACAAGGTAGAATATTACATCGACAGGAATACAGGTGCGAAACTGACTTACTGTATTGGGAAACAACTATGTTTGGGTCTACATCTCTTTAAAAGAAAGAAGCTATTTAACTATTGTTCCCTTAATTTCTATTTTTGTTTGCACATTAATGAGTGTGTAAAAAGACCATGACTATTTGAACTTCATAGACTTTGCCATGCACCTGAATGTGGATGTATGAATCACAAGTGCTGCCTCTATTTTTCAGAAAAAATTCATTCCCAGTGCATGGCATTTTGATATTTAACTACACTTACAAATTTAACTAGATTGTGCAGTTCATAGTGTCTTAACAGGAAATATTTCTCAGATGTGTACATTCATGCAATGAGTTTAGGGTTTCCTATATATAGACTATATAGACATGATTGAGTCAGAAAAGAGATAGAAGTGTTGGAGGACATTATCAACATACTTTATGACAAGCTCAAGTTTTTTTATTTCCTGTTCACTGCAAATGTCAAACAAAAGTAGACCCCTGGCCCATTCCCTGTTTATGACTAAGTTTTGTTTGTTTATGTATTGGCAGCACGTCCTACGACAACCTTAAATGCACAAGCAGCAACTCGTTTTATTGAACATTCATTACCCGATCTTACAACAGGTTGGTTTCTTCAGTTTTCTATTGGGTGCCTGGATAAGACGCACCTTGATGTTTATTATCCTCTAGATCTCCCTTTCTGATGCGTGTGGTGTTTCTTACATTGCAGAGCAAAGGCGTGATATGCGGGATATCAGTAGAGGAATGGGACCTAATCGTAAGTCACGAGAAGATCGTGGTAAAATGAAGAAACGAAAACATGATTTAGCTGAAAGGCCGTCTGTTGCTGCGGAAGCAGCTGCTTTTTTGGCAAAAGCACAAAAGGAGCTCTTTGGTGGAATGAATCCAGGGAAACAAAAAGAAGATGAAGAGTCTGAAGAAGGTGAAGTAGAGGAGGATTGATGAGAGAGTTCATATTGTGCCCAGGATCTTTCTTAATTAGCCTTGGGCCCAATGTCAAGCACAATTCAGATGCTGTCGAGAGATAATTAAATGAGAACATGATGACAAATGATCTCATGGAGTGGGTGTGGAAAATATCACGGGCACCGAGATGCATGGTATCCAAAAGATGGGATATCAGGAAAATATGGCTGTCTATTCGGGGTCACATGTTTTTTTGCCTTGTTTGGTCATATACTTCAAAGGATTTTGAAAAGTAATTCCAGTGCTGTTATGTTAAATTGCAATAATTGGGTTGACTTATGGAGAATTTAATGGCTTGGGTTGACTTATGGAGGATTTAATGGCTTAACACAGATGAAACTTCCACAACTTCAATTAGAACCCTTTTAAACTGATTGTACCGAGCAAGGAGAGCTGTGCCTGCCAGTAGGGGCTATCAAGAGAGGTTTTTGTCATTTGATTTTATTGAATTTAACTTTCTCCCAAAGATTATTGAATTTTACTGTGCTTTCGTCTTAAAACTATGCCAGTGTAAATTTCGTATTATCTTGGCCGAAGAAATGATTTTTAAGTTTGTGAAATTGAAATTTGTAATTCTATATTCTGTGCCATATTAGAAAATTCAGAAAGGATATATATATATATATAAATAAATTATTGGTGCATAAATTATTTGTGCTGTATAGCACCAAGGCTGTATCAATGCTACGTGCGTTGTCAAATCTCCTGGAGAGAAATTTTAAGCATGCAAATTACATGTATAGCGGTCAGTTAACGTTTCAAGGCATCTTTCAAATTCCAGTGTTATTCGATACCACCATGCATGCAAAGGGCAGAATCTTAAATCTTAATGATGGTATAAGCCATTCGAGGCTTCTCTCAAATTGAACTGCTATCCGTAACTGTTATAAGATGTTTGAAATTCATTCAAAATCATATGCAGTTATTTTATGTAGTTTTGTTGTATATACACTGACATAACACCCCCTCCTTCATACTAGGAAAGAACTTTCAATCATTTAACAAATTTTTGGTTTTTTTTCTTTAATTTATCAAAATTTCAACACACTAAGTGAATAAAAAAATTAAGATACTTTGTAAAAAAAAATTTATACCATATAATATAACAGAAATTTGATATGGCTTAATGGTAAACCTCTGTCTGACTATAAGCCAATTTGCCCAAGCTCTAAAGTATACCAAACACACAAATATATTGGGAGTCTTGATGCTTTTACATTGAAGTTAGGCTTGTATGCTTATTAATGGCAAAACTTATATAAAATAATTGGTCTATGGTTTGTAGGCTAAGGTACACCATTTTTCAAGGATTTGAAAAAGGGGATCTGTTTAAAAAGTGGGAAGCATTAATTTTAGACAGTTGATACATGTATGAAAATCGATGGTCCATATCCAAGATAAACTGTGTTTTGTAAGGATAGGATTTGAAAATGGGAACTGTTCAAATATAAGCATTAATTTTAGATGGTTAAGTCATTTTATTGGAAGCAAATTATAAGTTGATTAGGTTTGAAATATGGTTTATTTATATTTATATTTTTCTATTTATCATTTTGAAATATGATTATTTTATTTTTCAAATTTAAGATAAGAAAGGTGGATAATTTCATTTTGTTCACATAAATTTGATAAGTATAGTTAAAACAATATTAATAATAAAAAAATATTTTAGTGTTCACTAAAAATATTTGAATATCTATCTTAAACATATTTCAATATTTATTTATCTGTCAATCTTTTTATGTAAAAGAGGTTATCGAATGCTCTTTTTACAACTGCATATGAACGTTGGGTCAGCGAACATTAGGTAAGTGGTATTTAAACAAATATATATAACAGAGAAATATATCATTGTTGACCATAAATAAAATATTGGAATGTCTACTTTCAATAAAATATTTCAAAATCTATTTATCTATATAAAAAATTGATCAAGACTTGTTTATTTTACAAGAGGTGTATTTCATTGCTTGCTCTACATATGTTGATGTAGTATCTAAAAAAATATTAATAACAAAAAAAAACATGTCAATGTTGACCATTAATCAAATATTTCAATTTCAAGTAAAATAATTTTATGTTAACTTTTTATATAGATATAGAGTAATTGGAAACAAAAGATGTCTTATTCCACCAATATATGTTTTTAACATGTTAATATTCAAAAGATGTGTAATACTTTTAGTGCTTAACATATAGTTGACAAGTGGCATTTAAAACAAATATGAATAACATAAAACAATTTCATTTTTTTTAACAATAACTAATAGATATTTATATTATATAAAAAAAGAACTTGAGATTGGATTCAAATCAACAACAATACAAAGATGTTACAAAACATTGAATCCTGAAGTCAATTGACAATACATAGCTAAATTGCTCACTGAGGGTGCAAAAGCCAACTAATAGATTTTAAAATAAGTACAAAGAACTTAATTGTATATATTTTGCAAAAAAACCTTGAAACCATGTAACTTTACAACACATTAGCTAGGAGGAACACCAGGGATTCACCGTTGTCCCTACAAGCTCCAATGTAGAGAAGTCCTTTGTTGGAGCATTGAGGTTTGGAAGGTTGGGTTGCTCTAGATCCTCTACTTTTCTTGAGGCCAATATTGATTGGATAATTGAGGGGCCAACTATAGAATTTTGAGACAATGAGGTGATGACAGAGTGGAGAATGGCACATTGGGTTCCCAATGTGTTGACCTACCACTTGATTTTGACCATAATAACCATAATGATGTTGATTTCTTATGAGGTTGAGCAACCTTGTTCTTGTAGTTATTGTGAGAGATAAAATAGAGGCTTAGATATCCTTAATTTTGGAATCTAAGTTATGCATGAGGGTTTGTAGTTTGTCCATGATATTCGTTATGTCCCTCGAGGAAAGGCTGTACCTTGAATGAGGGAGGCTAAGAGAAAAGATGGGTTGGGGCAAGACATTGGATGTTGAGAAAAACTAGGGGGAGGTAGAGGTCCCCACTTGGTTTAAAGAATCTAGAATTTTCTAGGGAGAGGGCCCTCGTGTTGGCATTTTGGCACAGGTGTGGCGCTACGGTTCAGGTGTTGTCCTTGATGGCAACTCTCCTTGATGACAGATCTCAGTTCAGACTTCAAGTATGAAGAGAAATCTCATATACGCAGGTTAATCATGTCCAAGTTGCGTATACACGCTGGTGATCTACATTCTAAGTCGCGTATACGCAGGTGAGCTACATACGAAGTCGCGTATACACGCAGATGCATGAACTTAAAAGGGCGTATATGTCGGGAAGCTTCCCTTTGGTCCGTGGTAGTTAGTCCTCGGTACTTGAGCCTATGTCTTTGGACCAAAGTATCTCGACAGATGTGTTGATCTCTAGTTTTGAAGCTGATGGTATTGGATTTCTATGGTTTTGGCCCTTGGTATTGAGCAAGGCCTAAGGCTATATAAGGAGAAGAAGATCATTAGGCAAAAACACTGAAAAGGTCTTGAATATCTGATAAAGAAAGAGATCTCGTATGCAGGTTCTGGGTTGCTTGATCTAAGCTAAGGAGAGATCACATCGGTTGATGGAAGACTAGATCTAAGGACAGATCGGGATCTAATGGTTTGAAATGCTCTATTATGATATGGGTGATTATTCGTATCTCTAGATCTGCATACTGATGCAATGTTATGTTCTGGATCTAACTAATGTCTGGTACAGCTGCAAGTTGAGAGAATTTATTTTTAGATCTGTACGCAGGTTGTCTTCGTTAAAAGAGCGTGTATACGCGGGTTTCTCTCATTGAAGTAGCGTATATCTTTTGAAGCTTGATTTTTGGGTTTGCAGTTGGGTCTGACTGTTATTGCAGTGTTCTGTAGTCTGCTCTGTGTTCTGGTGACTGGGTTTGACAGGGTATCAGTGGTTCAGTGATTCAGAGATTGTTGATGCAAGTATTGGTTGTTTTGTAATCTGCTATGAAAGTTGAATGAATTGTGGTCTTCAGATTGTAATGTTGTGCTTCAGGAATATCCAGTCTGAAAATGTATGAAAAGTGGTACCTGAAGGAAAGAAGATTGTAGGCCTGCACCTACGTACTAGTATCTTAGCTAGTACAAGAGCAAAGGGGGTTGGAGCTCCCTTCCAAGGAAGTTTGGAGAACGAGAGAGGGTTGTAGCCCTCTGCAGGTTGTAGCCTGCATACTGGTATAAGGCTGCACCAGTACAAAAGATTGTAAACTGAAGCTCTTATTAAAGAAAGATAGAGACAACTTGCAGCAAGTGGTTTTCACCCACATTGGGTTTCCACCTTATATCATGGTGTTCATGTGTGTGGCTTTTGTGTGATAATCTGTTATACTGTATCTGTTTACTTTTAATATGGTTAATAATGTCCTGATGCATTTACTGAAGATAAACTAACTGAATCATAAGTTTTCTGGTTATACGCTGGTTTCCTTAGACACAGTAGCGTGTACACGCTGGTTCACTTAACTGAAGTCGCGTATATGTTTCAGAGTATTTGAAAAGTTTTATTGATATGATAATACTGATTCACCCCCCCTCTCAGTATTATTTCCAACACCTCGAGGAATAATGAACCAATTTGTGGTCAAATAGGGGAGAACCATCAATGAACCATCGAAGACACCAAGTCATTGAGCCATCTCCATTAAAGCCTCTAAGTTGATGAGCCACCATTATGAGTCACCGATGAGCCAGTAGCATGAAAGCCACCACCGTGAGAGCCACCAAGCTAACGAGCCACCACTGTGATAACCACCAAGCTAATGAGCCACCATCGAGAAACTTGCACACAAAAATGAGGAAAGCAGGAGGAAAGAACACAACATGCAAAATGTGAGGGAAGGGAACCTGAGACCAAAGGTGGAGTAGACAAATCACCAAGGATTAGGCCTTTCCTTCATCCAAAGCCTTGCAAAACCTAATAGGTTCTAAACACAAATTAGATGAGCTAATTCTTTGCATGAGGGTTTTACTATCTTACGACCCCAAAATATTTGTCGCACCTACATCATATGAGCTGGGGTGGTTGAATTCATAAGTAGAAACCTAGATTGGTGTGAGGTCGAAGGTGTGAGGTTGTTGCATCACTCTTGAGAAATTGAAACATCATTCATGATGTTGCATGGGAGCCACGTGGTTCTTAAATTATGAGGTGATGTTGTTGAAAAAGCCATTCATACTTAGGGGATTCATTGATATCTATGCTTACCATCGAGAGTAATAAGTCCTTGTTTTTCTCTAATGGCTATATTAGCTCAAAGATTTGTCATTTTTTGTTAGTTTCTCGACAAGTGTGGAAAAACATGATCTTTGATATGATTTGCAACACTTGTTAATTGTTGGTGACAATTGATGTTACCTTGTAGTCGACTCGATTAGTTTCAAGGACCATGTGTTGGATTAAAATTAAAGGGTATCCCACTATGATTGGCTTGGGGATTTGTAGAGAGGATGCAATCTAGGCCCCTTGAAGGAGGGTGTAGGGTTTTTCCAGGTTGTTTGAGAGGCTTCCAAGCCTCCCAACATAGGTTCACTTGATTGTTTCTCCTAGGTCTAATACGACTCCACTCGCACTTGTCACCATCACCAACCCCTCAAAGAAAAAATAACAAAATGTTAGCCATAAATTATATATATTTTATTGGTAGGCACTTCTATATATTAAGACGAGGAAGATGTGTAATTCTTTTACTAGCCTCCACAATATATATCCACTTAAGTTGCTAGTACCTAGCCAACCCACACTATATACTCACTTAAGAGAACTACATAATTACCCTATTCTAGAGCTTACACATGTCAATTTACAAGATTTTAACTTGGGTGGAGAGGATTACAATGATTCTGCCCAACTATCTAAAGTAAACTCAATTAACAAATTTAAATAAACTTTATATATAAAACAAGAAAAAAATTATGAGGAATCTAATCTAAACTTGACATGTGACATTTAAAAATATATTAACAAAAAAAATTCAATGTGGGTCATATATATATACACCACTTTGTCACACACCCAACCTCCTAATCCTTCAATAGGGATGTAGGGCATCACATTTTTCTCAAACCTAATCTTTGAAAACCCGATTAAGGATATGGAGTATCACTTTTTTTTTTGGTTTCTTTTGTGCCTAACACAACAATTAGTTCTGATTTCAAGAGCATTTAGGAGACCCAACTTCCTTAAGGAATATCTACGAAATTATAAAGAACTAAGATTTGAAGCTTCTACAACAAGTACCTTGAGATATCTTCTCTTTTTCCTCCAAGTTTTAGGGAATGAAACATCAAAGAAATAAAGTTGTAGCGAAAATCATGTTGACCTATTTGAAGCCTAATTTCATGAGCATTCTAGATAACCTTCTTCCTCAGAATGTTGGCATTATGATGCATGTGTTGTACTTGATGGCAAACAACTCATAGAAGATCAACTCACTTATATATATCTAGATGAATCTACGGAAGAGATATCAGATGACAATTCTCAGTATGACAAGTCCAAAGGGGGAGATTGTTGGCATTATGAGACAAGTGTTGTCCTTGATGGCAAATCACACAAATGATAAATTATAGTGCAACAAATTTATTTGATAAATTATAGTGCAACAAAGTTTCCTTCATGTAGAAAAATGTTCACGCACTTTTATGCAGAGAAAAGTTTATTCCATGTAGAGAAAAGTTCACGCACTTTTATGCAGAGAAAAAGTTTATTCCATGTAGAGAAAAGTTCACGCACTTTTATGCAGAGAAAAGTTTATTCCATGTAGAGAAAAGTTCACACACTTTTATGCAGAGAAAAGTTTATTCCATGTAGAGAAAAGTTCACACACTTTTATGCAGAGAAAAGTTTATTCCATGTAGAGAAAAGTTCACGCACTTTTATGCAGAGAAGAGTTTATTTCATGTAGAGAAATGTTCACGCACTTTTATGCAGAAAAAAATTTATTTCATGTAGAGAAAAGTTTACGCACTTTCATGCAGAGAAAAGTTCCCTTCATGCAAGAGAAAAGTTCACGCACTTTCATGGTTGGTTCATGGTATTAGTCCGACAGTTTTTGATCCTATGGTTTTGGTCCGTGGTATTGCATCCAAAAGTGTTGATCTCACGCACTTTCATGGTTGGTTCATGGTATTAGTCCAACAGTTTTTTGATCCTATGGTTTTGGACCGTGGTATTGAGAAAGGACTAAGGCTATAAAAGAGGTAGGAGATCATTTGGCAAAGCATCATCTGAATTATTGAATATCTGGTAAAGTGCTAGATCTGGAATACTGTGATTGGGTTATGGTGCATATCTGGATCTGAGCTAAAGAGGGATCTCACCGGTTGATGGAAAACAAGATCTAAGGATAGATCGGGATCAAATGGTTTGAAATGAACTATTTCTATATATTTGATTATGCTTATTCTAGATCTGTATACTGACGCTTGTAATGATCTGAACTGGGTATAACTTGAGTTTGAAATCGCTGCAAGTCATGTTTGAATATTTATAGATCTGTACGCGGGTTGGCTTTGGTGTAAGCGCGTATGTATGCAGGTTTGGTTCATTGTAGTAGCATATACAATTTGAGCTATGATATTTGAAGTCACAGGTGGTTCTGGTTGTTGATGGGTTCTGATGACAGTTTAAAGGTGTCAGTATTCTGCATATCCTGTTTGGTTGATTGTGTTTAGCTTCAGTATTGATGGATGAGAACTAATATTGGATCAGGATCATAATGGCTCATATTTATGTGATCTGATGGACTAGATCTGGGTGCTAACACATATATTATCCTTGTATATGTATTGATCTAGTGTTTGGGTGATTCAGAAGATTGATTGATTATGTGCTTCAATGATATTAATGGGTCCAGTATGAAAATTAGATGAAACGTGGCCTTTCAGATTATGTGTTGTGCTTCAGGAGTATCCAGTATGAAAATGTATGAAACGTGGTACCTGGAGGAGAGAAGATTGTAGGCCGGCACCTACGTACTAGTATCTTAGCTAGTACAAGAGCTAAGGGGGTGGCAGCTCCCTTCCAGTAGCAGTTGAAAACTTTGGAGCATTGTAGCAGGTAGCAGCCTGCGTACTAGTAAATGGATCGGCTAGTACAAGAACTATGGGGGTTGTAGCTCCCTTCCAGGAAAGACTGGAGAACGAGAGAGGGTTGTAGCTCTCTGCAGGTAGAAGCCTGCGTATTGGTATAAGACTGCACCAGTACAGAAATATTGTAAAAGGATTTTCTTATTAAGAAAAAGATTGAGATGACTTGCAGCAGGTGGTTTTTTCCCACATTGGGTTTCCACCTTATATCTTGGTGTTCATGTGTGTGGCTTATGTGTGATGATCTGTTCTATTTTACTGCACCTGTTTACTGTTAATATGGTTGATAATGTTCTAATCCACTCATTAAGGATCAACTAACTGAATCATAAGAAGTTGTGGAAGTAGCATATATGAATCTGAATATGGAAATAAAAAAGTTTTATTGATGTGATAATATTGATTCACCCCCCCCCCTCTCAGTATTATTTCCAACAATTGGTATCAGAGCAGGTCCTTTGGTAGAAGCTTGATCGCTTGAAGGAGATCCGTGGAACAATGGGAAAGAAGCTTAAGAAGAAAGATCATAAGAAGAAGAAGACATCTCAGAAGAACTATGACAGTGGGAGAATCGATTGGGGATTAGGCATAAGAAGCTCTTCAGATTCAGATTCAGATTCGAAATCATTTCAGAATGAAGATGAACTATCAGGTATGAATTTGCTATCCTCTGATGTTCCAGCTATCTATCCATTTGGAAAAGATGGAAGTGATAACGAAAC